>OV816024.1:116227640-116827640 GCA_929113105.1 Agrypnus murinus
GAATTATCTAAATTATCCAAATCTTTAAATTCTCCAATGGCATCTTCTGTTAACCTCTGGTGTATTGATATTTCATCCCAGTCTAACACGTCTTTGAAAGCTCTTATGAAATCTGTTGAGAGTTTCTGACCAAAGGAGACGCAATACCTTACTTACGCAATACTTTATCTTTATATTGACGAAGAAATTGTTCAGATAAAGTTTGCCTATGGGAAATCTCATTCCATTGAATAGAATCTTGAAATTCTATTATAAAATCCTCTGGCAATCTTTGATAGTCAGAAATATACAACCAATTCACTTTGTCTTTAAATTCTCGAATAAAATTCGTTGATAATCTTTGATGTATAGAAATTTCTCTCCAATCGACTTGATCATTAAACTTTCTTATAAAGTTTCTTGATAGTTTTTGATGAATGCTAATAAAACACCAATCTTCATTATCTTTAAACTCCTCTATAAATTCCATGCTTAATTTTTGTTTTTGTGAAATATTCCTCCAATCCACTAAATGCTTATGCTCTCTAATGAATGCTTCTGAGAGCTTTGGAGGTGACGATATGTATTTCCAATCAAGCACATTTTTAAATTTTAAAAAACATAGCAAATAAGCCATCTGCACCAGTCAGGACTTATCGCGACTACTGTTCTTAGTCGCTAAAAGAAACTCAGGAGGGTATTCAGATTCAAACTTCTTATAGAGATTGCTTTTCCTCATGTCCTTAGTCGTTAGCCTGAATGTTTTTATGGTAAGTGTTAACTAATGCATTCTAACTTTTAACATTCTAAATATAGTATCTAAATTAATCACACCAAGACCAATATGATCTTTCCCTATCAATACTTCCTTTAACACTAATCAGCATTCAGCATAAGACGTACTGAAGTAAGTGATAAAAGTGGTGGAAGAATTCTATAGGGTATTTCTCAGATTCCACAGATTATTCTACTTCCATTGCTAGTTTCATATCTTCATCTTGACTAGCTGTTTTTTGTTTTTCAATCTTTACTTGTTTTCATCCTGTTCTCTTTTTGTCTGACCTCCCGACTGTAACACTTGTTTTCTGATCGCAGGATAATCAACTGATGACATCTGATCAGGCCCAAAACTGCAAATTTTCTCTCTTTGACCTATTACAAATGCCAATTCTACCACTAAATACTAAGCATGTCAACGCAGAGAGGCATTCCGATTCAAACTTCTTATAGAGTTTGCTCTTTTTTATGTTCTTAGTCGTAAGCCTTAATGTTTTATGCTAAGTATTAACTAATGCAATCTGACTTTTAACATTCTAAATATAATACCTAAATTAAGCACACCAAGATCAACATGATCTATCCCTATCAATACTTTCCTCAACACTAATTAGTATTCAGCATAAGACGTACTGAAGTAAGTGATAAAAATGGTAGAAGAATTCTATAGGGTATTTCTCAGATTCCACAGATTCTTCTACTTCCATTGCTAGTTTCATCTCTTCATCTAGACTAGCGCTTTTTGTTTTTCAATCTTTACTTGTTTTTATCCTGTTCTCCTTTTGTCTGACCTCCCGTCTGTAACACTTGTTTTCTGATCTCAGTATAATCAACTGATGACATCTGATGATGCCCAAAACTGAAAATTTTCTCGCTTCGATCTTTTACAAATGCTAATTCTAACACTAAATACTAAGCATGTCAACGCAGAGAGGCATATCGATTCAAACTTCTTATAGAGTTTGCTCTTTTTTATGTCCTTAGTCGTTAGTCTTAATATTTTTATGCTAAGTATTAACTAATGCATTCTAACTTTGTAAATATAATATCTAAATTAATCATACCAAGACCAACATGATATTTCCCTATCAATACTTTCCTTAACACTAATTAGAATTCAGCATAAGACGTACTGCAGTAAATGATAAAAGTGGTGGAAGAATTCTATAGGGTATTTCTCAGATTCCACAGATTCTTCTACTTCCATTGCTAGTATCATCTCTTCATCTAGACTAGCTCTTTTTTTCTTTTTCAATCTTTACTTGTTTTCATCCTGTTCTTTTTTGTCTGACCTCCCGTCTGTAACACTTGTTTTCTGATATCAGCATAATCAACCGATGACATCTGATGACACCCAAAACTGCAAATTTTCTCTCTTTGACCTTTTACAAATGTTAATTCTACCACTAAATACTAAGCATGTCAACGCAGAGAGGCATTCCGATTCAAACTTCTTATAGAGTTTGCTCTTTTTTATGTTCTTAGTCGTCAGCCTTAATGTTTTTATGCTAAGTATTAACTAATGCATTCTGACATGCATTCTAAACCAACAAAACTGTATGTATTTATGCAATTTCTCAAAGAGAAAAAGGCAAAGATGGACTCCATGACAAGCAAATAAGCCAGCTGTAGCAGTCAGGACTTATTGCGACTACTGTTCTTAGTCGCTAAAAGAAATTCAGGAGGGTATTCAGATTCAAACTTCTTATAGAGTTAGCTCTTTCTTATGTCCTTAATCGTTAGCCTCAATGTTTTTATGCTAAGAGTTAACTAATGCATTCTGACTTTTAACATTCTAAATATAATATCTAAATTAATCACACCAAGCCCAATGTGACCTTTCCCTATCAATACTTCCCTTAACAATAATTAGTATTCAGCATAAGACGTACTGAAGTAAGTGATAAAAGTGATGGAAGAATTCTATAGGGTATTTCTCAGATTCCACACATTCTTCTACTTCCATTGCTAGTTTCATCTCTTCATCTAGACTAGCGCTTTTCAATCTTTACTTGTTTTTATCCTGTTCTCTTTTTGTCTGACCTCCCGTCTGTAACACGTGTTTTCTGATCTCAGGATAATCAACTGATGACATCTGATGCGGCCCAAAACTGCAAATTTTCTCTCGTTGACCTTTTACAAATGTTACTTCTACCACGAAATACTAAGAATGTTAACGCAGAGAGGCATTCCGATTTAAACTTCTTTTAGAGTTTGCTCTTTTTTATGTTCTTAGTCGTCAGCCTTAATGTTTTTATGCTAAGTATTAACTAATGCATTCTGACATGCATTCTAAACCATCCAAACTGTATGTACTTATGCAATTTCTCAATGAGCAAAAGGCAAAGATGGACTCTATGAGAAGCAAATAAGCCATCTGTACCAGTCAGGACTTATCGCGACTACTGTTCTTAGTCGCTAAAAGAAACTCAGGAGGGTATTCAGATTCAAACTTCTTATAGAGATTGCTTTTCCTCATGTCCTTAGTCGTTAGCCTGAATGTTTTTATGGTAAGTGTTAACTAATGCATTCTAACTTTTAACATTCTAAATATAGTATCTAAATTAATCACACCAAGACCAATATGATCTTTCCCTACCAATACTTCCTTTAACACTAATCAGTATTCAGCATAAGACGAACTGAAGTAAGTGATAAAAGTGGTGGAAGAATTCTATAGGGTATTTCTCAGATTCCACAGATTATTCTACTTCCATTGCTAGTATCATCTCTTCATCTTGACTAGCTGTTTTTTGTTTTTCAATCTTTACTTGTTTTCATCCTGTTCTCTTTTTGTCTGACCTCCCGACTGTAACACTTGTTTTCTGATCGCAGGATAATCAACTGATGACATCTGATCAGGCCCAAAACTGCAAATTTTCTCTCTTTGACCTATTACAAATGCCAATTCTACCACTAAATACTAAGCATGTCAACGCAGAGAGGCATTCCGATTCAAACTTCTTATAGAGTTTGCTCTTTTTTATGTTCTTAGTCGTAAGCCTTAATGTTTTATGCTAAGTATTAACTAATGCAATCTGACTTTTAACATTCTAAATATAGTACCTAAATTAAGCACACCAAGATCAACATGATCTATCCCTATCAATACTTTCCTTAACACTAATTAGTATTCAGCATAAGACGTACTGAAGTTAGTGATAAAAGTTGTGGAAGAATTTCATAGGGTATTTCTCAGATTCCACAAATTCTTCTACTTCCATTGCTAGTTTCATCTCTTCATCTAGACTAGCGCTTTTTGTTTTTCAATCTTTACTTGTTTTTATCCTGTTCTCTTTTTGTCTGACCTCCCGTCTGTAACACTTGTTTTTTGATCTCAGTATAATCAACTGATGACATCTGATGATGCCCAAAACTGCAAAGTTTCTCGCTTCGATCTTTTACAAATGCTAATTCTAACACTAAATACTAAGCATGTCAACGCAGAGAGGCATATCGATTCAAACTTCTTATAGAGTTTGCTCTTTTTTATGTTCTTAGTCGTTAGTCTTAATGTTTTTATGCTATGTATTAACTAATGCATTCTAGCTTTGTAAATATAATATCTAAATTAATCATACCAAGACCAACATGATGTTTCCCTATCAATACTTTCCTTAACACTAATTAGAATTCAGCATAAGACGTACTGAAGTAAATGATAAAAGTGGTGGAAGAATTCTATAGGGTATTTCTCAGATTCCACAGATTCTTCTACTTCCATTGCTAGTCTCATCTCTTCATCTAACCAGCTCTTTTTCTTTTTTCAATCTTTACCTGTTTTCATCCTGTTCTCATTTTGTCTGACTTCCCGTCTATAACACTTCTTTTCTGATCTCAGGATAATCAACCGATGACATCTGATGAGGCCCAAAACTGCAAATTTTCTCTCTTTGACCTTTTACAAATGCTAATTCTATCACTAAATACTAAGCAAGTCAACGCAGAGAGGCATTCCGATTCAAACTTCTAATGGGGTTTGCAATTTTTTATGTTCTTAGTTATCAGCCTTAATGTTTTTATGCTAAGTATTAACTAATGCATTCTGACATGCATTCTAAACCAACAAAACTGTATGTATTTATGTAATTTCTCAATGAGCAAAAGGCAAAGATGGACTCTTATGACAAGCAAATAAGCCATCTGTACCAGTCAGGACTTATCGCGACTACTGTTCTTAGTCGCTAAAAGAAACTCAGGAGGGTATTCAGATTCAAACTTCTTATAGAGTTTGCTCTTCCTTTTGTCCTTAGTCGTTAGCCTTAATGTTTTTATGGTAAGTGTTAACTAATGCATTCTAACTTTTAACATTCTAAATATAAGTAGGTATTGGGCCACCTGGGCCAGACATTTTTGTGGGGATGCAGTCGTCGTTAAGTACGGAATCTGCATTACCGACATTCTGTATTACCGGCATTTGGTTCGTCACTCGGCTAAATGGCAACGCTGTTGTTAGGGGAAAACAGATGGCGCCAGTGTCGTTTTTGTACCGACATTCTGTATTATCGGCATTTGGTTCGTCACTCAGCTAAATGGTGTTAGTGTTTCTAGGGGAAAACAAAGGGCGCCAGTGTCGTTTTACGTGATTTTTGTACCGACATTCTGTATTATCGGCATTTGGTTCGTCACTTGGCTAAATGGTGTTAGTGTTTCTAGGAGAAAACAGATGGAACCAGTGTCGTTTTTGTACCGACATTCTGTATTATCGGCATTTGGTTCGTCACATGGCTAAATGGTAGTGTCGTTGCTAGGGGAAAACAGAGGGCGTCGGCGTCGTCTGACGTCGTGATTCTCGAAGTACGGAATCTGTATTACAGGTATATGGTTCGGCGCTCGGCTAAATGGTGTTGCTGGGAAAAATCCCCAGAGGACACTGTTAATAGAGGGTGTCATGCAAAGGGGTCTGTATTACCGGTAGCCTGTGTACTACTACTAGGGGGCGCGACCTCATGAAGAAATCTGTATTATCCTACGTACTGATGCTATTAGAGGTCGTATTAAAGAATCTCCTCTCTCACTCTCTCCTATTAGAGGTCGCATTAAAGAGCCTTCACTCTCACTCTCTCCTATTAGAGGAAGCCTTAAAGAGCCTTCTCTCTCTCTCACTCTCTCGCTCTCACGCTCACTCTCTCTCTCTCCCTTCATCCTAATGCTAGTAAATGAAACAGTATTGGATAGAGGTGACCGTTACGTCTACTGGGATTGGTTCGGACGGCTTTGTTATACGTGAAAATAAAAATCGATAAATGTTTTACTGTTTTTATTATTATTTTTCGTAAAGTTACACAATATTACTAATATTCTATTGTAAATCAGCTTAAACTAGGTGCTTATAGTTTTACAGTGTTTAAATAGAATATTTATTTAGCTAGGATGATAATAATAATAATAATACACGTATAGAACGTTAATCTTTTTTATTCTACGACAATCTTTTTCAAAATTATTGAACAATTTAACAACTAACTAAGACGGTGTTGTACTTATTGAAGCTACATTACTACTACTATTACTTAAGAGTTAAAATATGGTACTATACAAATATTTCACTTAAAGGTTTTCGTATATGTAACAACTGTATCTTATTTCTCATACATGTATACTCGTTACTTAAGTAGACAGCGTAACAATTTGATATAAAGAGGTACATAGAATGATACGTATAGAACATTAATCTTTTTTTTTTGTTATTCTATGACACTCTTCTCAACAATTGAACAATTTAACAACTAACTATTACTCCTACATAAGTAATGGAACAATTATATACATTAATAATGATAATTATCTTTAAAATATTATCCTTCAGACGTTGTTGTACTTATTGAAGTTACATTACTACTACTACTATTACGTAAGAGTTAAAATATGGTACTATACAAATATTTTACTTAAAGGTTTTCGTATAGGTAACAACTGTATCCTACTTCTCATACATGTATGTATACTCATTACTTAAGTATACCGGGTAACAATTTGATATAATGAAGTACATAGAATAATACGTATAGAAATTATACATGCTCATTTCAAAAACTAGATTGCAGTAAAATTTGCCAGACAAAATCAGCAAAATGTAACAGTTGCTTACTTTGTTTCTTTTAACATGTGTTGTTATTGATCAGACTTCACTAAAAAATGGCTATGTATTAATTGTAAATGCTAATAAGGTGGTCTAAGGTGGCCTGATAGGTTTCAGACAGCCGCTGTTTCCTGAAGGTTTGTTAAATAGTTGTAACAAGTCAATTTTTCTACGTAAGCTCGGTTTTATAGTCAGCTCTTTCTACAGGAATAAACTTGTATGCGTGGAGACCCAAATACAGTTGTTCTTAACACCTGCTAAAAGAAAATGACAAATGCAAAAAAAAATGACAGACGTGTAATTGACAGTATAACTACATTGAGAACAATTACCTAAATTACACATTTGATACACTTTTAAACATGTTTATGTTTTTATCTCCATGGTCGTTTTTCAGATGGCCATTGTAGGCATCAAGGCTTGAAAAAGACTTTGGACATCTAGTACAGTATATTTTGCTTGCTGCATGAACGGTCTTCATATGTCTCTCATGGTTGTCAGGGCGTGTAAAAGACTTAGTGCATTTAGTGCATGGGTTTTTATATCCTTCATGACTTGATTTGAAATGGTTTTCATAGCAGTCAACACGTGAAAAAGACTTGGGGCATTTAGTACACTGAAATTTGGGTCCTTGGTGAATCTGCATGTGACGTGTGAAATTGGAGCGTCGAATGATCAGGCCACATATATCACACAAATGTTGTTTCATCGTGGTTGATGAACTGGAATAGGAACTCTGACCGATGCTTCACTGTAAATAGACACAAATTAGCAAACAAAAACCTTTAGAAATTTAGATGTATACCCAAATTTAAAATCACAATTCCCAGACGAATTAGACGAATCAAAATTCAAAAATTCTGACTAGGAAGGAGGTCTTCCCTTATAATTACATTAACGACTGGACGACGAAACTTGACGAGACATAATTACCGGTCAAATCCAAATTCTACGATAGTTTAACAGATGAATGCTATACACAAGCCGCCTCTTTCGGTTGTCAAAATTTAGGCGAGTACAACGATTTATATTTGAAAACAGATGTATTACTTCTAGCCGACGTTTTGAGCATTGGCTTAGACCCAGCGCGTTACTACACCCTACCCGGATACACTTGGGATTGAATTAGCTCATTCTTGCTTCTCTCTCATATTAGTTATAGCTATCACTTTTTCATACCATGGTACAGATGGGTGAGAATAGTAATAATACACACACATATAGAACATTAATCTTTTTATTCTATGACAATCTTTCTCAAAATTTGTATTGAACAACAACAAAACAACAATAATTAAATAACTAAACAACTATTTGTTCTCGGATAACCATGATAGAACATCTTTTATTCTATGAGAATCTTTCTCACTTTCTTACGTCGACAGTAGTACCTGATGTTTGGCTTGGTTTACGGTTCGATAAAACACGGCATATACTAGCTCAAGATGACCGTGAGATGTTATTATAAATTTAAAGAGAGCGACATATTTTTTTTTCAAATTCTATTCTTTCTATAAAACAATCGGCTATTGGAGACATAAATCACTCTAAAATATTATTATTAAAAATTAAGAAATATATTGCTTGTTATAATTCGCGCTCTGAAGGGTATTCTACCCAAAACTCTGCAGAGTCACCTCTTCTAAAAATATTTAAATTAATCAATCGCTTCATGAAATCCATAGAGAATTATGCAATCTTATTAAATAAGTCTAGAAACAGATTTATACCAGAACGTTTACTGAGGCAGTGAGAGGTTGAGAAATAAGAAGATTTTATAGAATGTATTTCGTTTATTTTATCATCTTATCAAAAATATTACATATAAATACTATTACAATACGGCTATAGTACATAGTACAAATTAAATATTTACTTATTCTATGATTTTTCTCGCTTTAAGCTCTGTGATGACTGAAATCATTTCGTTGTCGTTTTCGAGACTGTTGCTATGAGCCTTCTTTGCTGCGTACAACAATTAATTGTAGTCGATCCACTAGTTGATCAGGCGTACTCTGACGTATCCAATCCGGTTTCATCATGTTGTTTAACTTTTTGGGAAGACTAACCTCAAAGTCTATTATTCTGTATAAATTTGGTCTGATTACATTTTCGTATTTCCAATGTTTAACGCTTATTAGTCGACCGTTGCGTCTATAGTCTTTCTTATGAGCATTAGTAAGTGAGATTATTTTCATATAGTTGTCGATATCTTCCTCTGTTGGACTAGGAGGGCTTATTCCTTTAAGCGTTAGTAAAGTAAACAGACCGGGTGTTCCATTGAAAAGTTTGTTTTTAATTAAAATATCTTTTCCTTGAAACTGTACTCGTGAACAAGCAAACCGCCACTTATCGATGTCATTATATAGACCGTACCTAGTTTTATCTACGTTTTTGTTTTCTCCGCTAGCTAATAATGCTCTATAATAGTTAGAGAATTCCTGATAAATCCTTAAGTCGGAATCGCATTCTTCTTCTTCTTCCTCAGCATCATCATCATCATCATCTTCAACAGATGTAACTGAAGATGCCTGTTCAAGTTTCGGTGAGAGATAAACGGTCCCCGGTCGAGGTTCAGTTTTATCACTGTGAAAGTAGGCTAATTTATTTCGTATAGCATTACGAGCGTTTATTATTTCATCATCATCATCATCGAGCCTTATTTCTTTATTTGTGTCATGGGGTTCATTGGTATGCATACGTTTCAGACCCTCGTCTTTAATTATTACATCATTTCTAGGTTTCGTCTTATTATCATTATTATTATTCGCACCTATGGTGGTACAATGGATTGTTTTCAAGTGCCTTTTATAACTACTATTACGTGAAAAAGATTTGAAACATTTAGTACATGGGACTTTGTGTCCGCGGTGTATATTCATATGGCTTGCATACCCGGAGCGTCGAATGTTCAGACCGCATACATCACACAAGCGTCGTTCCATAACGTCTAATGAATGATCAGGAACAAAGTTCCTGTTTATATAGTCTAGTTACATGTACATACACGCGCAATTTCAAACAGATACACGCACAGACGTACATAATAAAGCATGAACACGCGCAATTTCAAACAGATACACGTACAGACGTACATAATAAAGCATAAACACGCGCAATTTCAAACAGATACACGCACAGACGTACATAATAAAGCATAAACACGCGCAATTTCAAACAGATACACGTACAGACGTACATAATAAAGCATAAACACGCGCAATTTCAAACAGATACACGCACAGACGTACATAATAAAGCATGAACACGCGCAATTTCAAACAGATACACGTACAGACGTACATAATAAAGCATAAACACGCGCAATTTCAAACAGATACACGTACAGACGTACATAATAAAGCATAAACACGCGCAATTTCAAACAGATACACGTACAGACGTACATAATAAAGCATAAACACGCGCAATTTCAAACAGATACACGCACAGACGTACATAATAAAGCATGAACACGCGCAATTTCAAACAGATACACATACAGACGTACATAATAAAGCATAAACACGCGCAATTTCAAACAGATACACGCACGGACGTACATAATAAAGCATAAACACGCGCAATTTCAAACAGGAGGTCAAGAAGAGAGAGAGATGTGATCATAGAGGAAATAAAGTACATGAATACGAGAAATGAGGCCATTTATCAGGATAACTATATACCCCAATGGTTCGTAACGCCGTTAGAGGAATGCTAAGAAAAATTTTTCGAATATAATAACAAAAGTATCATTTGTTACATCTATAATAAACTAACGCGCGCGTATACTTTTTACAGCAAAAAGCAAAGCGGTTGGACGCTAAAAACAATAATCAATCTCCAAGTAAACATCAACAAGTTTACCCAGTAGCATGGCTCTTCATATATCGATCTACCCAAGCAGAAAACATTCAAAATTCCGATCAAAACTGCTTCATGTGGATCATTCTAACGCTAACTACACCGGTCCTCTTACGCATATCAAGTTCTACAGCAATGATACCGTGAAACCAAAAGCTCGTAAAGAATTCCTAAAGTGGTACGAGGTAAAACAGGTACACGATTTTCCTATGGCTCAGACAGGTAAAAAGTGAAATGGAGATTCAGCAGGTTCTGGCAAATAAGCGAACAGTTAAGAAGGCAAAGGGTGTTAAAAACACATAGTGAAAAACACTACACATTCGACGACTATGCTAACTGATTAAATGAAGGCAGGGAAACATCTATGCAACAAAAACTGTTCAGATCCAATAAACAGCAGGTTTCAAACATCTCTCAGATTAAAATCGCACTAAGCCATCACGACGATAAGCGCTATATCATCCCAAGTTCGTACGACACTCTACCGTAGGGTACTATCACTTACCTGCCAATAGTTGTACAAAATAATACTTAAGATTAGATATAAGTTAATGTTAAGTTTTTCATATTACAAAAATAAGAGAAAAATCCTACCTTATGGTTGACTAAAGTTGATGATTTAGGCAGGTACTAACACAAACACATACACACAGAGTTTTTATTGTACAATCACTAAACGTAATGAAGCTCTTGAACTGTAGTCGAGCATATATAGCAGGTATTGCTATGAGTTTGGGGTTTTTATACCCAAACAGTGAACAAGCCTCCCCCTTGGTGAATGCGTTACCAAACTACAAGATCTTGCGCAATATCCCCTAGGGTTATCACCTGAGAGTTGGGTAAAATCAAGTTCCCACGAGAACACCTGCCGATTAATTTATTGATGTTTAAAAATGTAGATCTCAACATAGATACGTTTTATTCCTATGCCCAGGGTCAACAGTTTATATTTATTAAGAGTCATTCTGTTCTAGGTTTATGAGGGAAAAACTGTTATGTCGAAATGAGGATATCATGCCAAAGATTGATATTAAATATTATAAATTAATTATAAAGATCAATTTTAATGCAAATTTTATCTGAAACAATTTAGGATATATTTACATGGTTTTTATTTTTTAATTTATTTTAAAAGAAAGATTATTTATTGCTTTGAAGGCATGCTTTTACATTGCAAAGGTTGAAAAAGGGATTTTTTAAACGTTTTCCTAGTGATTCATGTTTGCTCAATACAATTCATTTCATTTTTTTTTCGAATGTTATATACTAGTAAAAGTAAATTTCAACGTATTGTGCGAACAGAGAATGCAATGGTAATATTATATAATTTTTTATTAGGCTATAGACAGATTGTTGTCAAAATTCGATATGATTCCCTTTTAAGGATGTGTTTATAACTTTCAACTCATAAATGAACGTAGCAAACAGTTGAGGTTTGATTTAATTGTGTGCTTTTTATTTAAAGAAAATTCTATAAAAATTTAAAGTGTGTTCTTTTAAATGCTCTAAGAGACAGAAAGGGCTTTTTACCTGGAAATAGCTTTAGAAATCAGACCCGTCAACGTGCGAGATTTACAGGTACTTAATAATACAAAGAGTGATGAAATGTTTGATTATTTTGTTATTACAGTATATCAATATTATAATCCATTGAAACTTTTCTGTTAAATGTGATTATGATAAATCGAAAAACCATTTCTTTAAATAGGTATATTTTTAATAAAAAATGTCTAAAGTATGACAACGCAGTAGCGTCGTTAACAATTTCATCATGCAATTTAAGATAGTTACTTGAATATTTATTAAATTGCCTACACTGGAATAATAATAATAATAATAAGACAAAACATAGGGTTCAATTAAATTGGGGTTATATTTCATTCAACTGTCATACCGTTTTTTATTGAACGCAGGTGTGACGAATAAGTTATGACCCTGTCTGTATTACATAAAGGTTACATTCGATATCGCCTTTTGCTAACAGAACATTCAAGTATGTCTTGACGTAGTAGTGTCGTTAATATTTTCATCATGCAATTTAAGATAGTTACTTGAATATTTATTAAACTGCCTACACTGGAATAATAATAATAATAATAAGACAAAACATAGGGTTAAATTAAATTGTATTACGTTCAATGTATAACACCGTCCGTCTTTAGTTTGTATATACATTTTTAAAATGACGCACTGGAAAACCTATTTGTAAAAAGGGTTAATAGCCTGCAGGCATATGTTAATTAGACGAAATGAGGATATCATGCCAAAGATTGATATTAAATATTATAAGTTAATTATAAAGATCAAGTTTAATGCAAATTTTATCTGAAACAATTTAGGATATATTTACATGGTTTTTATTTTTTAATTTATTTTAAAAGAAAGATTATTTATTGCTTTGAAGGCATGCTTTTACATTGCAAAGGTTGAAAAAGGGATTTTTTAAACGTTTTGCTAGTGATTCATGTTTGCTCAATACAATTCATTTCATTTTTTTTCGAATGTTATATACTAGTAAAAGTACTTTAGTGTCTTTCTCGGTTCTATTTGTGGTTAGGTATGTGATAAATTTCAACGTATTGTGCGAACAGAGAATGCAATGGTAATATTATATTATTTTTATTAGGCTATAGACAGATTGTTGTCAAAATTCGATATGATTCCCTTTTAAGGATGTGTTTATAACTTTCAACTCATAAATGAACGTAGCAAACAGTTGAGGTTTGATTTAATTGTGTGCTTTTTATTTAAAGAAAATTCTATAAAAATTTAAAGTGTGTTCTTTTAAATGCTCTAAGAGGCAGAAAGGGTTTTTTACCTGGAAATAGCTTTAGAAATCAGACCCGTCAACGTGCGAGATTTACAGGTACTTAATAATACAAAGAGTGATGAAATGTTTGATTATTTTGTTATTACAGTATATCAATATTATAATCCATTGAAACTTTTCTGTTAAATGTGATTATGATAAATCGAAAAAACCATTTCTTTAAATAGGTATATTTTTAATAAAAAATGTCTAAAGTATGACAAAAATACTTTTAATGCTCTAACACTGTCAACCCTTTATTTAGAAGATCGGTCACATAGATAAGTGTTACCTACATTGACAGCGCAAGTGTTCTTTTGTTCGTTAACGAGTTTCTTTGCTCGGGTCTGTGTGTGTAATAAATTAAATGGTTATCAATAGTTACATCTAAAAGTTGAATTTAAATTTTTTTAATGTTGTAGTAAATTATAAAAAACGACACCCTTTTTGTTCCGATGGTAATAAATTAAGATTTTTTTTTGTTCCGAGGGTAATAAATTAAGATTTTTATCTAAAAACAGCTGCTTGATTGACGGCGCAGGTGTCTACCTTTTTTAATGATATCCTTTTGCTCCGACGGTAATAAATTTAGATTTTTATCTACTCGTGTTACTTGACAGTGCAGGTGTCGATCTTTTGTTCCGAAGGGTAATAAATTAAGATTTTTATCTAAAAACAGCTGCTTGATTGACAGCACAGGTGTCTACCTTTTTTTTAATGATATCCTTTTGCTCCGAGGGTAATAAATTTAGATTTTTATCTAATCGTGTTACTTGACAGTGCAGGTGTCGATCTTTTGTTCCGAAGGGTAATAAATTAAGATTTTTATCTAAAAACAGCTGCTTGATTGACAGCGCAGGTGTCTACCATTTTTTTAATGATATCCTTTTGCTCCGAGGGTAATAAATTTACATTTTTATCTAATCGTGTTACTTGACAGTGCAGGTGTCGATCCCTTTTTTTAACAATACCTTTTTTGTTCCGAAGGGTAATAAATTAAGATTTTATCTAAAATCGTGTTCATTCGCGCAGGTTCGAAGTTTATAAAATCTCAGTCAAACCCCCCTTCCGTTTTAGTTTGTTCTTGACATCGTTTACGGTGATAGTAATATTGTTATTGTTTGCTTGAACTAGGTATGTTAAAATAATCATTTATTATTCTTGTGAGTGTTAAGTTTTTGTTTATTTTTTACATAGAAAAAAAATGGATTTGCTAATACAACAATTGAACAAATTTCCCGTTAGCCAGAAGCCAATCAAGAAGTTATGTAATTACAAAATAAAAGAAATTGCAGAGATACTACAGTTCAAAAGAGTCGTTTGCCGTAATAAACGTCAAAGTGTGATTGTTGTTGCCGAAAAGCATGTTACATTTCTACCAAAGCGAATCAACGACAAGTTAACAGATCAAAGGGTTACCGAGCTTAACCAGCAGATTGAAGCTAAAACGATTTCTCTAAGTTTGATGTACTTGGGGAAAACAAACTGTTATGATGATTGCCTGTTTGTGGAATTAAATAAGGTACGAGTAAACATCAAGTTTATACAATAAACCCCTTTTAATGTTCTATTGTTGTCGTTGTTACAGCCCCTGGAACCACAAATAGAAAACAGAGGTCAGTCCTGAAGTCCTCAAGCATTCTATCAACTTTTCTTTTTTTATTATAAATTAAATGTAGCCTTAACACTATATTAATAAACATAATTTTTTTTTAATTCCTATATGGATTTATTATTTCTTCTAGAAAAGGTAGTGGTGGAAACGTTTCAGCTTAGTGAAAGGATCCAATCCCAGATTTAGAGCTAAAATTCAAATCTGGTAAGATGGTTGCTTTAAGAATGACAGATTTAAAATGACAGATTTAAATGACATATGCAAAAATGACAAATTCAAAACGACAAATTTAAATGACAGATGCAAAAATGACAAATTTAAAATGACAGAAGCAAAATTGACAGATTTAAAATGACAGATGTAAAAAATGACAGCAGTAAAATTGACAGATTTAAAATGACAGATGCAAAAATGACAAATATTTAAAATTGACAGATGCAAATTTAGCGATCGCACGCAAGATGCTGTGATATAAAATGGTTGCCTCTCTGTAGTAATACAGATTTCTTCTTCTTCTTCATGACACGCCACCTAGTAGTAGTACACAGTCCATCGATAATACAGATTTCTTCATGACGCCCTCTCTTAGCAATACACACTAATTGTAGCATTACGCCCTCTATTGGTAGCACTCAGTTTGCCGGTAATACAGATACCCGTAATGGCGGCGGCGGCGGGCGTGGTAGCCTGGCGCCAGGGCGTGGTAGAATGGAACCAGACGTTCCAAAATGGCAGCCTTCATCCAATCAGAAGCAAGGGAGGAGCTACAGGAGTGGGGGTTAACCAATCAGAGAGAAGTAGGCGGGGAAATCCAAGATGGCGGCGACCAATCAGAAGCAAGGGGAGGAGCTACAGGAGTGGGGGTAGCCAATCACAGGCGAGGGGAGGAGCCATGCCATTGGCATGCCACATGGCATGTCAATTTGTCTGGGCCAGGTGGCGCAATACCTACTTACTGTTATTTTTTATTTTTAATAATCTTGAGTTAATTAATGAAACATTTGAGCCTGAGTCGTAGACTCCAAAAACCTCAATATTTTTATTCAATACTAACCTTATTTTTATTAATGGCGATACTATTCGTTTTTTGGATTTTCATTTTGCAGTTCACATTCTAACTCTGAGTTGTTGATAAGTCTAATTTGATCATTTTTGTTAGGCTGATTGTCCTTTGGTTTGAACCAACAAGTCGATTCTGAGTGGTAGCGTGTTCCTTTTTCGAGCTTTTCACAAATACTACATTTGTGTTTCTTCTCTGTGTTCAATCTTTGTTTGTTTCTGTTTTGTTTCGCTTCAATATTTCCTTTATAATCCAAGAATACTTTTGCATTTTGTTTGTTTACCAAGTGTCCATTCTTGTTCATCTCACTGAATAGATGAGTAGTTGAAGTCAATGATTCTTTATCAAGCCTGTTCATTATATTTTCTGGCAAGCTTAACACAAGGTTTATTAGTGTGTCATTGTCAATTGATTTATGAACTTCTAACAATAATCTTTCTTTTCTTGTGGCATATTCTAATAGTGAACCAGCTTGGTATTTGAATGTAAAAGCATATTTGATTTGGGACCAGCCTTTTTTTTTCATAAGTATCACAAAAGTTTTTTTTCCAAATTCTCCAATCTGAATTGACTGTGAAATTAACTAACATACTACAATACCAATCTAAACATTGTTTTTCAAGTAGATGTTTCAAGGTCTCTATTTTTTTCTCATCCTCTAGAATCTCAAACCTTTCACATTCTTTTTCAAATTCTTCCATCCATTGGCTAGCATTTGGCATTTTTATGGAGAATTTCTCAATTAAAAACTTTTCAATCATTTTGCTTATATTTTGAATCTTTGGTACAACATCTTCATGGCTAATAGCCGTGGGTTGTATTTTTTCTTCTAAATACTGGTCACCTAACTGTAAATTTTCACCTTCATCAAGATATATTTTTCTTATTTCATCATCCACTGGTATCCATAAGTTTCGTTTTTGACCTCTCTTTTTCAGCGAATTTTTTACTTTTGTAAATGTACCGGAATTCGCTATGTACGTATGTTTATTTACAGGCTTGAATTCATCTGGGATATCAAAAACACGTCCATCTGGAGTCTCGATTGACGTTATGCAGGTCATATTTGATTTTCCATCTGATGATCCTAGTATCGTGAATTGGAACCTTAATTTTTCGATTTTTATTGCCATGACCAAAAATGTCGTTTTATAAGCTCCTTTGTATGATCAGTAACACAACTGAGTTTCTGTAATTAAAGTTTTATTAAATTTATCATTTACACGTTTTAATTTACATTATTTACACAAATATTACCTGTAATTAAAGAAACGACATTTGATGTCACTAACCACAATGTGAAGCCAATGTCAGTTCTTAATCACAAGCAATATTTCTTTTGTTTCATAAACAATTCATAAGCACATGTGCCCTCTTTTTAAGCTGAGCTCGGCAATAATTGAATTATTGAAAATTATGGAATTATAATTTCATTACATAAATTATATAACAATTACGTATGCCGCCGTGAAGATAATTTTTTATTTCAACGTATAACAACTTACATTACGGAAAATAAGTAAAGAAACAAGAAGAGCTGCTAAAATCAGAAGAAGGCCGTATAAGATATATTTAGAAGAATTACGAACAAACCAGGCAATACTCTATGTGGCAAAATCAATGCTAGTGAAGAACCAGTATATAAAGTCAGAACAAAAATGGAGATGAGTTAGGAGAAAAGACAGTTGCTGTTTATAACTGTAAGTATTTATTTATTGACGTCTTTATGTAGATATTCACCTATTAAAAGTCCCAAGTAAAAGAAAGTCCGTGAATTAGTCCAAAAAGAAGCGAGACGTCTGTGTTTTGTAAATTCGCGTAATTGAGAAAATGAAGAACCTATTAAAACGACAATATACATATACTCACACCAAAAGTTGATTTACAGTGGAATTCTCAAAAATATAGTTACCCATAATGACCATAATCAGCAAAGAGACTGGATTCAAAAGGAGAAGAAACAGTTTGAACATGTAGCATTTCGCCAATGGACAGATTTCTCGATAGATATAATGAAAGTAGAAAAACGACGTTAATGACTGTATACCTACTATAACAACACATACATAGATGTTGTTACGCTTGCGACAATTTGGTCGCCATTTTGTTGTTAATGAACAACAGTTATTAGTTACAGAATAGGAAAAGTCATTTATCCAACACCTCTATATAAATACCATGTTTACTATGGTCATTTTAAATAAGGAAAGTGATTGTTTACTCTTATGTTACATTATAACCTACGTTGCCCCTAGCAACGTGGGTTATTTTTAAAAAACTCACTCCTTCAAAGATAACAACCAATCACCAGCTTACGTTACTTAATATTATTAAAATCCAGTCATCGTGCTAAAGTATTAAATTTATTACCGTCAAAACTACAGACTAACATTAAATTCGATGTTTAAACTTAAATAAAGAGGCGTTGGATAAAATTTTGTATGGCACGCGTGAGTTAAGGATATTATCCACTCACAAAAATTAACCCTCTCGGGCCTGCCGGCCCTCGAGGGTAAATTTTTCGTTCGTGGATAATATCTTACTTAACTCACTTGTACCATAAATAACTATTATGTCCGATTGCATTATAAAGTACTGTTTATTCTATTGTTTTGCGGCAGTAAACTGGCTTATTATTGTACTCGTAAAATAAACTGGTAGTAGTAAAATAAAGTATATAGTAGTAAAATAAAGTATGACAACTGTATATTACATGTCAAATTTTCTTCTGTCAAGAATAGATGTCAAATTTATGATTTTTTTTATAATTAGCCAATTTTAGGAATCGAGCATAAAGCTTTGTATGCAACTCTTACATAATTGGACCTTATAGACTCGCCCTTTTTATTGGCCTTGCTCGCTTCGCTCGCTCGGCCATAAACTGGGCTTGTCTATAATGTCCTACATTATGTATTTGTTACATAAATAGCTATTATTAACGACTGTCATTAAATAACAACGTCGTTAGACAGAATACATATTACAGAATAGACCCCTAAAGCTCGAGATAGCGCCAAGGGTGTTTCGTGTTCTTTTTTTGCTTGGAACTCTTTATAAGAGACCTTCTCCTTTTTGTGTTATTATATTTATTTTAGTTGCCTAATTAGTGCCTAGCTAGTAGCTGTAGGTGTTCCGGGATATCAGATTAAATTATTTTCTTTATCAATAAAGGCATTGTATTTATATTTATGTATAATGTAGAGTGACTTACAAAGATGGCAATGTACCTTATCTTGGAAACTGTAAGTTACGAAAAAAGTGAAATATCAATGTTTATAAATATCTAAATCTTTTCATAAATTTATTATTGAATAATATAGAGGGTGTTCAATCCACTAGCCCAAACATACTAATCTTCGAACAGAAAAATCCTCATTTTTTTCAAATTGGACGCTATGTATATAACAAAAATATACCAAAATTACAAAAGATCTGAAACAGACCGATCCACCACCCAGTGTGGTGTCATTGAAATTTCCACACCCGCTGAGCCGCCTATGCTAATTTGATTAATCTTTTGTGCTTTTTTAATTTTTAAAATAGAATATGTGTTTTTACGGTTATGTTTCCAGTGCATTTGTTAGTTATTGACAAAATATCAAATATAATTTGAAAATTATTTTGAATTAGGGGTGCTTAGCTTAGCTAACGTTGTGTGTACAACGTTTTTTCTACTGCGTTATTGAAACAACTGAAAAAGTAGAAAAACAATCATAAAAAATAACACAAGGAAATTTTTATTTTAGCGCAAAGTGGACAGTTTCGTTGTTGCTGCGGAAACGACATTGCTCAATAATGCATAAATCGCATAAATGCACGAAATATTTTTCGCTCTAAAGCGAAAAATATTTCGTGCTCGTTGTCAAGTAAACAAAACCAATGTGGCATTTTACATACGGATATTAATGAAAAAATATAATTTTTTGTCAGCTGTAGAAAAAAAATAATTTCTGGGAATTCGATAATCATAAAAATACATCAGAACACATCACGGTAGGTACCCGCGGAATACGCGATTTATCCTTAGCAATGGGTTTGTTTATTATCTATTCTTATATATTATCTTATCTGCCTTTAATAATATTTTTAATGTTGAAATAATTGCCAGATTATACCTAATTTAGTAAGACTTGTGACACTTTTAGTTAGTCTTTTTATTTTTATTATATTTCATTAATTTCATGATTATGTATGAATTAGTACCTATATTTCATTACTGCATGGTAGTTTAGTTTTAATCTGTGTTTACTCGATCTCTCGTAGGACGAAACCCTGCATCTACTATCCATTTTCTTTCTAGAGTCCTCTGAGTTTGAAAGCGTAGTGCTCGGGAAGTACAGAACGAAATTAAATATTTTAAAAACGAGCAGATAGTAAATTTACTTCTACATACAACAGTAAAATATTATATTTCTAACTGGTATACTTTTGTTTTTATCGGACGATACGCAATAAAAGGTACCCATTTTTAGGGACAATTTCATTGAAAGTAAGTTCACTATTTTTTTTCTCAGAAAGTATATATCATATATTTATGAGATTTTTGTAGAAGTTAGAAAGAAATCTTGCGGTTCTTACGTTATTAATTTTCAGACAAAAAAGTGTTTTATTTAAGATGTATGTGAAAAAATAGCGAACTATGCGTTCTTGTTTATTAATAGAGATAGCATCAAGATTTTTTCGCTAAATCAACACTTTTCATGTGTAGACATTATCGTTTTCAAAAAAATGTTCCTAACTTTAATAATAAAAATGCGGAAACAAAAAACAATTTTTGACGACAAGCAGTTTCGACAAAAAACTGGTTTTTTGTTATTGCACTTTTATTGTTAAAATTCGGAACATTTTTTTAAAGAAAATAATGTCTACATATGAAAAGTGTTAATTTAGCGAAAAACACTTGCCGCTATCTCCATTAATAAACAAGAACGCATAGTTCACTATTTTTCCATATATATCTTAAATAAAACACTTTTTTGCCCGGAAATTAATAGGATAACAACCGCAAGGTTTCTTTCTAACCCCTACAAAAATCTCATAGATATATGAGATATACTTTCTAAGACAAAAAATATTTAACTCACTCTCAATGAAATTGTCCTTAAAAATGGGTACCTTTTATTATGTATCATCCGGTAAAAATAAAAGTATATCAGTTAGAAATATGATATTTTACTGTTACGTTACGATATGTAGAAGTAAATTTACTATTTTCTCGTTTTTAAAATATTTAATTTGGTTCAGCAGTTTTCGAGAAATACGGTATCAAAGTCAGAGGACTCTAGAAAAAAAATGGATAGTAGTAGACATTTTTTAAGTTCCTCATATATTATTTCTTTTGCACCTTATCAAATTCAAATTATATACCGTACTGATCTTAGTACATATATCGTATATATTAATTTTTGTATTTTTCGGTCCTTCTATGTTAAATTGTTTGTTCGTTCTCATTAGTTAGTTCTGGTTCTGTGTTATCTACCTTCTTGCTTACTAAAAGTTTTATATGGACAATATATTTATTTAGTTTTGCTCGTACTACGTCTGCTCCTACGATCTTATACTTTAACAGGATACCCCTGCTTTTCAAATTGATTCCAATATATATTGCAGAGTCTGCGGGGGTAGCTGTTACTTGTTACGCCACTGAGTAATACGCAGGCGAGAATATTATACAATCTGTTCATTTATAAAGATAGAGATAGACGATATCGTCATTAACATATATTTACACTACGCTTATTTATTAACCACTTTTGCGTTTCCTATGAATATGGCTAACGTTAAGCATAGGTGCTCTTTAGTAGTTGCATTTATTTTTACGGTACTAACGTGGATACCAGATAATATGATTGTTCAACTGATGAATTTATTGTTTGTGTACATGCAAATGAAGAACCTAGTTGACCTTATTGTTCCTACTAAGTTTTTTAAAAATATTCTCGATAATACATTAAATGTATAAATAAAAACTAATAACCAGTAAACAATACTTCTTTCTTATCCCTTATCTTAATCGATATTACCACCAATATATTTAAAATTGACACTTTTAATTCCATAACAATGCATTATTGGATAAGATAGATAGATATACATATAAATGCTATCAGCTAGATAAGCAAAATACTCTATACCTACCTACAGTGTTTAATAAGTTTATTAACGATTAACGATTTAGAAATTTTGGATGTTGTTTTAATATTTCAATGCTTTTGTTACAAAAATGATCTTTAAAAAGTGGTGGTGGTTGTTACTATTATTATTCAAATGCGTTACAGGTAAGTAAATATTAACATCTACAAAAACAATAAATTAACTGGTATGTAAATTTTAGCTAATTGGATGTTTTCGGAAAATGAAAATGAAGAGAGAGTGCAATTTAATCATTCTCTATCTACAGGAAATAACGCTCACATTCATATCGATGAAAATATTATGGATCCTGTTGTAATTGCGTATATTAATTATGAAGGTAAAAATGACAAAATTCTTAATTTTTCATGAAACAATTAACTTATAACGAAATTAATAGGAATTATAAGTTTAATTTAGATATAATCAAAAAAAATCATTTAATTTTTAAACTCGTATTAGAGTAGGAAATGAGTAATTTGAAAATTTATGAAAAATCTTTTTAAATCAAGAACTTGGGAGTATTATTCAGCACGGGGACACCGTGGATGTCCATAGGATGTACATTTTGATACTAGTTATTTGCTTATTTACATTGATCTTTATCTTAATTCTGGGAATGTCAAAAAACACCATTTGGTGTTTTAAACAATTTAACGAGGGCCATTTATTTAATTTGTTTAAATATTAAATTATTAAATATATTTACGAAAGTGAGCTAATTAAAATATTCAATAAAACCATTTTCCATTAAAACAATTTTGTATCAGTTACATTTTGTTGAACATCGATTATACATGACATAGGTTAAAGCTTTATAGTTTACAGAAAAAAAGAAAGGTTGCTATTAACGAATTTGAGCAATATTATAGTAAAAATAAAGAATTTGATTCATATTTGAAGCTGATGTTTTTCATATCGGAGAAAAATTTAAAAGCATGTCTCTTACTGGAATAAGAACGTAAAACCATAGACCTCACTTCAATGTTTTCGGCACATTAAAAATTTCATTGGAGGTGTTCTGTTTTAGTTTAATTCAATCAGGACATATAATCAAAGCAATGGTACCATCGTCGGCGGCAAACGGCACGAGAGTTGTTCATTCGTTACCTTAACTAAAAACATAACGAAACAACACACGACAGTATAATTGACGGGCTCAGTGCAAAAGCCAGGTATCTTCCATTTATTAAATTTTGCAGAAAGTGAAAAAACGTTATTATAAATTGCATACCGTAATGGTTAAAATTTCTATAAAATTAATGAGCAGTTATACTTGTTTTTAAGACGTATTGCACTCGTTCCTTTGAACACTCCTCGCTTCTCTCCCAAACAACTTGTCTGTTGGGAGTCCGTGGTACAATACAACTTATACAACTTGTATAATAATATACTATTATGATAGTGTATGCTATAGCGTATCTCTAGAAAATCAAAGCAGTCACGAAATATATTCGTAATAAAATCACAATGTGCTATTGATTTTACAATGATCTAGGGCAGCAAAACTAATATGATGCTATTTATTCTTTTGTTTTCAGGTTAACTGCATAGGATAAAATAATAAGATATAGCATCATATTAGCGTTGCCGTCCTAAATCATTATAAAACCACTAGTACGTTAAACTTTAATATCGTATATAGTAACTCAATGTGTCGACCATATTAGATGTTAGAGTACGAAGAATACTAACTGGTTCATAATGTTGATGTATGTCCTGTTAGGACAAAGAGAATTATGGCTATTATAGGAAATTGTACTACCTTGCAGTGGATTCTATTTGCTGGTGGTTGTCTAGACAGGCGCGTATCCAGAGGGGGTCATGGTGTCATGACCACCAAAGCATGATATTTTTTTTATTTCGGCTCTAATAGTTAAGGTAAATAATTTAAGAAACAAAATTTATTTTGAAGACATTAAATGGAAAATATTATCTAAGAATCTAAAATGATTATCAATTAAGAACTATTGTTTGGTTCTCTATTCTAGATACTTCTGATTTTAATTAAAACTGCGTATAATTAAATAAATAAAAACAAATATTTAGTCGGTATATTACTGCGACCTATAGATGGGAGAACTGTGCCCTTTAAGTCCTAGTCAACCATGCAACTACCGACATTTGCATTTTGTAAATATTTCAAATTAGATAGGTACAATATTTGAAAACAGCGAATAAAATCGTGTTTCAAAATGTTCAGTTATGAACCCTCCCCTCCGTTACAAAAATAGCTCCATGACCCCCCCCCCAAAATGAAAGTCTGGATCCGCCCCTGTATCTTACTTGTGATGCCTGCTGGATGCTACTATAACACCACCACTACGATGGTATTATTTTATTTGGTGTTTGCAGTCGGTTGATCTATATACAAACTTGGTTCTTGACCCACACAATTCACAAACTTGATCCAAAAATATTATTGTTAGCATTGCTATATGACTTATGAAAGATATGATATCTTTAAGATTTTTAAATAAAAGACATTCTTCAAGTTTTCTGTAAGTTGTTTTTAAAATTTTATATTTGGTAACAATGTACAGATACCAAAAATGAAATCTAATCAAAACTAATAACATAATTCATTTTTAAATATATGTACTTATTTATGTTATAAAAAATATGATTATTTCATATTGTGTCACATTCTTTGATTTTGGAATTTTATGTCACGAGTCTGATAATAGTTATTTACGTTATAAGTCCTGGAAATGGAATTTTAATTTTACAATCGAGTAAGATGTTACGGACAAGGCGACGAAAGAGTCGAGTCCGGAACATCGAAGAGACTGTAAGGACATTTCCAGGACATATGACGTAATGCGTTTTATTTCATACTGCAATTATTGGTTTAATTAAAAATATATATTATGTTCTCGGCTGGCGCCTCGGCGTTATAATACATCTTCCCGGATTTAAAGTATCGCTTGATCTCCGTATTGCATAAGTTGTTTTATTTCGTATTTTAATCCTAATTTTTCCCTTTTAAAATTCATCCAAATTTATTGTATAATGAAGCAAGTTGCCTTGCCTGTGTCATCGTACGCGTAACCAAGGAGATAAAAAGCAGCATGTCACGTGTGGCTGTTATGCAACATCAAATGATTTTTACGTTGCCAACAACAATGGAGATCAAGAACGTCTTGAACTCCGGTGTCATTGACAACGGAGATTAAGATATACTTTATTTTACTAATTGTAGTATATAAAGAATTGTTTGAAATACGAAATGAAATAAAAATTATCAAACTATTAGTCAAATTCAAAACATAGAACGAGTGTCCATGGTAACTGAATACTAAAGCATTGTTCAGTTGAATTATTTTATTTGAGCCCGGTAAAAAGTTTTACAGTCATACTACACCGTAAAATAGAATTTTCCGGACGGTAATCGCTACCCTAAACCTGGATAATACGATACATTATGAAATAAATAACTATTACATTGCAAGATCGTTACTTAGAACTTTACGTACGAGCACGGTACCTAACAAGCGAGCTTGTTATCTCAGGGAGCACGTAGGGTTCATGTAACGGTCGAGAATTGTACAACGTTTTATGGTATACTGACTTGTAAATCTTTAATAAATAATTCTTTCATTTATTGAAACAGTACAGCACAATACGTAAGATATATATCAATGTTTTAAATAAATATGTATGTTGCTATGGTATTGATGATAAATGAACCCGTAATAATTTTTATGCGCAGATGCATTATATTAGACTATTATTGCAAGACTCATCTAAACATAAACGTCTTTTTATGGCCCAAGGGCCTCTTTATGGTCAGACGAGCAATAACGAAACGTCAATTAAATGTCAGAAGTTTTTTGTAGAACTTGATTGGTTCTTAATATAATTTGTAAACTTCACACCAATGAAAATAAGCTGAAATTAAATATTTTGGAATAGTAACTAGTAACGTACTTCGTATAAGAACATAAGTATACGCAGAGCGCCTCATGCACCTACGCACTCATATAATTATATTTTAACACAATAATAGATTTTACATAAAAACTTAATCTGTGCATAAAATAGTGTATGTATAGCGGGTATAACTTGCTTTTATGACCCTACAGCCTTTTTCTAGCCCTGGGCTAACGCCTAGGGCTAGAAATAACGCTTCTGGCCATAAAAGCTTCATTATACCCTTAATACATAAATAACTATTATGGAGTTCATAACGGGCTAGCCCGTAAAAAGAACCCATGGAAACAGTGCTCAATAAACAGATGTTTATATGCCATAAAAGACATTTATTTCATACTGTATCGTAACATCCATGGTTATCAGTGGCGTGCGGTGAGAATTTAGGCTAGGGAAGCAACCACGATTTAAATTTTAATACACCTAGGTACAATAAAAAACAGTGTTATAATTATTAAGCTTAAAAGTCTTTTAAGGAAGAATTTTTACACTTCAATAGTATTCTTTTACCCTATAATGATTAATCGGATTGGTAATTTTTTAGCACATCTCGTTCTTTTGAATACTGATTAACTCCCACCTAGTAAGATATTTTTAGCATGATTGGTAATCCCCTTACCCCTTTGAATCGTAGAAATTCTGTGATTGACATGATTGAAGCATAAAAAGTGCTGTAACGAAACTCGTAACTATTGCCAACGTTTTTTTTTGCAACAAAGCATTTTCAAATTTTAATGATTGTTTAGATTTAATCACAATGTGCAAAAGAATACGTCATTTATACTTATAGAATTTGTTGACTATTATTCTTTATTTAAAAAAAGTACTACTATTTATTTATAATGCAACTCGATTTTCCGGTCTTTTTTAGCAAAATACCTGGTGCAGGTTTTAATTTTTGTTGTTAAATTTAGAAGTTCTGGTTTTGGTCTGCCTTTCTCAATAATTTCCTCCGAGACTGTATGAAGGAAATCTTTTATCAAATAATAATAATACTTTACAAATTGAACGGTACTCTAACCTTCCACCGAAGCAGCTGAATTTGCAGTCATGACGTCATGACGATAAAGCAAGTTTAAATGTTGCATACAGAACAAACTAAATAGAATTATTTGTCTTTAAAAAAACCCGAACTTATATAAATTGATGAAAATGAAAAAATAATAAAATGTTCCAAACTACAGTCTCATTCGCAGATTTACATTGCTTAAGTAACATTTAACAAACACGAAAAATCGAACAAATAACGAAATTATAATAAACATCTGATCACGGAGTACGCTAATAAAAATAACTCGACCTTATACGATGTTAACTGTAGCCCACAACGCACCCGCGACTCGCCCGCCACCGAAAACAAGCCGTGCAGGAAGCAACGAAATCCGTGCTTATATGCAGTGTAACTAACACATTTGAATCGGTATTACCTTTCCGCGCAAGTTTAATGAGCCTAATTTAAAATAGTACTCTAAATAATTATACTTTTTACTGTACGGAATTGATATTGACCTTTAAGTTGATTAAACATTACAAATTTATATAAACGATAACCATAATTTAATAAAACTATTTTTGTTAGCATTGTTTTTAATTTTAATAAATTCTTAAGGGAAGCATTGCTTCTCTTGCTTCCATGGACCGCACGCCACTGATGGTTATGTTAACGACTACAGTTCCTGAAATGAGACTTTACGTTACTGAGCCCAGTAAAAATAAATCAACTGAATAATTATTTATTATTCAGTTACCATGGACACTCGTTCTTCATAGATGTCCATATTTTGAATTCAACAAACTTTTACCATAGACGTCCATGTTCTGCATTGATGTCCATATTTTGAATTCGGAAATTTATTTATATAATTTGTTAAATTAAACCAATAATCCAATAATTACAGCATGAAACAAAACTCATTGCGTCAGACGTCCGGTAAACTTTTACAGTAATTTGTTTTATAATTCAAGACTCGGCTCCTACGTCGCTTCGACCAGAAACAAGACTCGCTACTGTAAACATTAGTTTACTAGACTTATAACGACCATTATTATTACGATACTGAAAGCCTTGAACAAACGTTAGTTATACTTTATACATGCATATTATTTGGTAACAATTCAATGAACATTTGTTGCTGTCGCAATATTGTAGTTTTATTATAAGGCGACTATATTATTTTTAAGCAGGGAACGACTAAACAAACTTTTTTTTCGAAAATTATCCAACACAATATGAAATAAAACGTTTATATCATATGTCCGATAAAAAATTCTCCACACTTTCGTTGCGAAAGTACAGACTTGATTTCTTCATCGCCTTGTCATTGTCGCCATGTGCCGACTTATAAACGTAAATTTAAGTACCTGTTTTCTGTGCAGAGCAAGAAAACAGGATTCTTATTAATTCTGATAGACATTTTGCAGAAGCTCGAAATATGCTTGAGGAGCTTAACGTCTTTCCTTAAAGGGGGGGCTTGACGGATTTGATTATTTACTAAATGTGAACTTAAATCGACTATTTCCTATCTGTTGGCATTTTAGCTACGTAGAAATTTAGATTTATAATCGATTTATTATCAAAAAGTAATAATTTCGACATGAATCATGGCATACACAGACATCTGTACTATAAAAATATATTTTATGTTTTGCTGTTTGCTGTTTTGCTCCTAACTCATGTCTTATAGTAATTTCCAGCTCTTTATAAAATAAAAATCAAAAGATTAGTTAAAGTTTTATTAAATTCTTAACCTGACAATTGTTTCAACATTAAATGTCATTGTCAAAGGCAGATAAGGTTGATAAACAAACACGTTGCTAAAGATATATACAGAAAATAGGTAACTACATAGATACAATACATACAAAAACTAAATATCTAACACATCTAAAGGCGCAATTCCACTGAAGCAACATTTAAGTAACATGTGGCATGCAGCAATGACGCATGCTATACTGAGTCTTTCAACCAAAGCAACATGAAGCGACATAAATCATGCGTCTTTGCCGCATGCCACACGTTGATTGCCTTTGCCCGCCACATGAGTCAGTAACGTTAGACGACGTGTGGCATGTGTTGCACCAGTGGAATTGCGCCTTAATAAAGGAGAAATGTCCAATTGGTGTTTGTTGTTGCAAAAATGCAAGAATTTGATGTTATTTTGAGGTGTCATTAGATGGTTCTGTTCTAAAAGGTGTTTGGCATAATTAGATTTTTCTTACTGTTTATTTCTATAAGTACGTGTTCTTTGTATCTTATGTCGAAATTTCTAAGTGTTTGTCCAATATAAACCAAGTTACAAAAAGAACAATTTTACGATTTTATTTTAAAATTATGGAGTTCCACAAAGTAAGGCTGGAGACAGTAAACAGCTCTTTGTTTGGATACAAATAATACTAAACAAATTGGCGAATTTGAATCATAACAAGACCTTTTGTTGAATATATGATTGTGTCATGATTAATATCTCTCATTATTGAATCATTATCTTAGTTCCTGCCATTGTTAAGATAAAGATCCACTACAGTACGTATTTTGTATAGTAAATTTTTCAATTATTAATGTTCTTTTTTCTTCGACGAATTAATACAATCGTAAAAGTCAGAAAATCACAAACACTTAAACGAAAACTGCAATATCGAGGAAATTCTCTAGGAACCCCTGAGTGATTATGACGTTTTCGAGTAAGGCGTCGTGATTTATCTGGTTGTATCGAGTTATCTGGTTTGTTCAATAAATTTAATCCTATGTTAGATTGAATGAGTTTATTACTCACTAGATTTCTAGAATAGGTACCTGCGACGCATTCCTAACAGTTTACAAACCAATTCGAAATTTTACAGATAAAGCTTTTTGGAAATTAGTATTACGTAAATTGGTGATAAAATTCGTTTGATAACATATCATATCTTTTGTAGTATAATTTATTAAAGTTTTAATCTAGAACTCTTGTTTGAATCCAGACGAAGTTTCCTTTACGTTGAATTTCTTCGGAAACCAAAATTTCTTTATCAGACAGAATTTTAAAATTGATACTGGAACAGAACCAAATGGGGGTCTTCGGGGTGGTCATTTTATGTATTCCCGTCTAAAAAATCCAAATAGGCAATCTGTTGTCTATATTTTCGAATTACTTTTAATTTAATTTATTATAGCTGTTTTTGGAAAATCCTAGCCAGAGCACTGACGTCATAATATCACTGTTTTTTCGGCAATAGCTACGTCAAATGACATATTAAATGATGTCAAATTGTCATAAAACTGACAGCATTATGTCACAGCCCAAAGACGTCAATATAAGACGTCATTAAAACGTTGTGCAATGACGCTATTAGAACATTCTATACTAGGACTAGGACAGAAATTATAGATAAATAGTTGAATAATTATATGAAATATATAATATGAAATAGCATTTATTATATACTATTTCATACATATTTATTAAACAAAAGTAAACGTTTAGTAACGGAAAATATATCTCTTCTATTAACTCAACATATCATAATTATTAAACAAAAGTAAACATTTACTAACTGAAAAGCTGCTAAAGCAATATGCAAAATAATTGATGACGCTAAAATAAATATATTATGAATAAGTACTAAGCAACCTTTACATTAGTATTAATTAACAATATTAATCTCACCAAATCGTCGAACGGGTAAAATGTTAAAGGTTCTCTAGTATTCTGACGGAACAAGTGGTTATTATACTCACCCTTTGTGACAAACCACACAATCATTATGCAGTAGTTGCACCTATACATACGCTATAAATGTAGGTACGGCAACAACTTTAATATAAGTAGGGACTTTACTAATGAAAGAGCAAAACAGATCCACGAAAGATGCTGTTGCTGTTTTTATTGCAGCATGTCGTCACGTGCAGTTCAGTAAAAAAAATAAAGTAAAACAGTGTTGCCAAATTTGTCTCTCGTACATCAGTGGACCTGGCAATACCAAAATAGCATATTTGAATATGGAAAACAGTAAAATAATGTATTCTATTTACATCCTGCAAATGTAAAAATAATATTTAACATTAAACATAATATAATACTTTACGGTATATATATCACTATTTTGTTAGATAGCTCATAGATAGATCATAATTAATAATATTAGAAGTCTGAAAACATCCTTATTGTACGTCTAAAAGACGTTGTTTTGGAGGGTCTACGTACGTCCCTTAATATAATGTCCTACGGACATCATTTATTAGTCATATGACGTCGTCGACTAATAATCACTTAATAATAAAGTCAGTGTGCTGGCTGGGATGGGCTTATTTTATCTACGTTTATGGAAACTGAGCTTATTATATTAGTGTAAATATCTCCCACTCAACGCAACACAATTTTACACTTTCCATGAACGTGCATCTTTATTTATGCACGGCTTGATCAAAACTGTTTGTTTGCATCTTAGTTACCATGGTCAAAAACGCAAGATTATGTTCGGCGGGCTGTACTAGTTATTTACGTATTAAGGCCTGTTAAGAGAGCTATAACAGCTAAGTGAGCTGTTCGAAGCCCGACAAAGGAGGGCTATAATGTTTCTGCGGCCATTTTGCTCTTAACAGAATGTGATACATACGACGGTTTTTGTCGTACTAAACAGAAATAAATCACTTAAAAAATTGCACTTTAGATTCTGGAAATGTTCAGCATTTGAAGTTAATAAACTATAAAATCAGAGCCGACGTTGTCACCTTGGCAATGTAAATCAATAAAATTTTGAAAAAAGCTGATCGTTAGAAAAGGCGGACTGTTAAAACCTTTTTTAACACACACAAAGAAATCTAGTATCCAGTTGATTCTATAATAATTAAACTAACCATACAATAGCTTTAACTATGAGCAGGACTAAAATATGTTTACATGAAGAATACTTTATTTTCATTATTTAATTTCCATATGAGTAAACAGTAACCTTCCGTTGATGCTATTATTACATTCAAAAGTAACTTAGCACTGAAATAAAATGGACATTAGTACTGAGCTTATTTCAAAGATACAGTATAATTTATCCAAGTATATACAAATATAATATTACCAATACAGTATGTTCAATTATACCCTTAGGAGTGAATTACATTAAGATTATGCTTATTTTCACATGCATATGGTTTGATTACCAAATTGCATGGTTAAATGGAATATTATTTAGAATTAATTGGTTTCCTATTGAGGTGCATATAAATAATTTAAGCCCTTAAACATTTAAATACCTTTATTTTTAACAAACCATCTACATAAAAAGTCAATGTTTTAAAAACTACAATACAAAGCATGACAAAATTATGGTGATACTCTCTTTCCTTTACATATGTACTCTTTTTAATATAATAGTTCGTATGTTATATTATCATGCAGCTAAAGATAAATACAAGAAACTTTAGTAGTAGAATATTCAAAGTAAAAATACTTCTTATCTGGTGAAACATACAGATCATTATTAAAAAATTATAAAGTGTAGTAAGGAAATTTGATTATAATTTAAATATTTTTTGCCCGATCGGGCGTTTTGATTCATATACAAGCTCTGCTCTCAGGGCGGTAAGTTCAACTTACCGGCCAAGGCTCGGTAATAAAGTACCTCGTCATTTAAGTCGAAAAACGCTCACTATCATTCTAAAATTCGTCCGGATTGATACAAAAATTGTTTTTGTTTATTCAACTCCATAACAACCAGACACATTAACCGACTGAAAATTCACATTTTCATTCACATTTATTATAAACTAAAACTCCATTTACAACATATTTAATAAAATTTAATTGATATCAAGAAGAACGACAATAATCAGAGGGACTCACATATTTGTTCAGTTCATTAAGGGGAAGATTCGCTAGTAGAAAAATAATGTGTTCGTATCTGTAAAATAACTTTTTTATTTATGTAAATAATGACACGGAACAAAAACCAATTTGTTAAGATAGGTTTTCTGTAGGTACCTACGACTCGAATATCTTTACAAAACGTAATCTGTTTTAGAAAAAAACTGCTTAAGTTAGTATATTTTCGACTAACCAAAGCATGTCTGATAACCATAAAATTAACTAAATCTCGTCGTAGGTACTTCAACTGACGTTTTTTCTTTCATTTAGTAAAAACCGCATCGTATAGTGCCTTCTACTTTTTAAAATATCTTACATTTACGATGATAAGATACGGATTTTTTCTTAATACAATTGCCTAAGTATCAGGCGCAATAGCAATAGTTTTCGATGGTAAATTACTCATGCACGCTACACTGTTAAAATAAGTTCACATTATGCGCGGTCTATTATTATTTATGGAATTTTATTTTATTCCTTAATTTAATTTAATTGAACCTTATTTCTTAATTTAATTGAAACCTTGATTGCAAAAAGGGTATACTAAGTTGCAATTTTAAGAAAAATAAAATTTCTGTCGGAAATTACATGTCATTAAAAGGTGTATCAACCAGCAGTGTAAAAACTTTTCATTACATACTAGTAGAAGGTTTTGAAGGTACATATATTATATATGTATGAGATTTTGTTTTCTTTTATTTTTTAAAATAAAATTAAATTGAAATTTCAACTTTTACAAGAAATATAATTACAAGTAAGATCATAAGCAACAATAAGTAGGTACATACCTACCTAATTATTTTCGAAGGTCTTTTATTGGGCGTCCCTAAGGATACTGAGGATCAATCAATTCAGGTAACAAGCACTTATAAAAGAAAGTCGTTAACTCGTTTTTCATTTTTGTTTGCTAAAACAGATCGTCACGATAAATTTTCTCACTTATCATTTCTTGCGGTGTCCATACAACGAATATGTCCTTGTATTTGAAAGTAATAATTATGAGTCCTTTTTAAACCAATTTCACCAGCCCGGTTTTCCAAAAATTTAATTTTCTTTTCGTTAACAGCACTCATAACTTTCATTTTTGCAGCTGATGCAGGGCATTTGATTTCAATTAATCCGTCTTCACTTAATAGTCCGTCTGGCGACGCTGCCAAAAAAAAATCATCTTTATCAATAAAAAGTCCGCATTGTTGAATTTGAATATTAGATTGCTCTTGAAATTCCCGAAGTGCTACTATTTCATGATCTTGTCCCCATCGTGTAGCGAGATTTCCTTTAAACGTGTTATACAACAAATTTTTTACTATATTTTTACAATGTGTTAAGCTTTTCATTTTACAAATCTGGCCAAAATTAGAAGCTGATTCGCGACGATCTTTCTTGACGCCAAAGTAGATTATTATGCTGACCAATTGTTTCTAACTGTATCAGATGTAATTCGCCTTCAGTTTTTTTCATTACTTGTAAAACTTCGTTTTCCTTTAAAGAATATTCTTCTGCTGATAACTGCATGTTTTCTTCCTCTATTTTTCCATATTCGCTATCGGCTGGTGCTGACTGGTAAATCTTCCTTCTTTGTGATTTTTCACTAAACAGTCCCTTTCGGCATTTAACCCACTTTGATTTGGTTTCCACAGCTTTCACGTATTTTTTGTAAATTGCCCAGGACTTTTGCCAACTAACTTTTTATGGATTACCTTCGAAATATGGCCTGGTTCAAAATTGACAGTCAAAGCAGTTGCTTCGCATCGTGTTTTATAGGAACTTTTTCCCGTAAAGTTAATTCGTTTACCTCCTATATATTTTGCAACTATAGAGTTATAACATTCGGCAGCGTTATTGTCCATATTTTGCAAAAGACTTTCAGAATTTCGCGCTACTCTGTCAGTAACAACCATTATATCTTGATATAAGCCCGAGTCTTTGAAGTTAACAATCCAATTGTTTTCATTTTCATGTTTGGGTCCGTTGCAAAAGTAAGTGGCACAATTATTGTGATCCCCAAAAACATGATGAGGACAATTCAAGATATCATTTCTCAGCTGTTGTATTTTCTCACTATGAGTTAAAGTTGCATTTGTAATATAAAAAAGAACGGCACCTTGTATACCCGACCTCATTCGTTTGATAGAGTTGTTCAGCGTATTGCGATGTTGTAGAGGAACAATTATCATTTTGCTACTTATTCTTTTTTGGGTCAGTTCTCTTAATTTACTACAAAAATTACGCAGAAGATGGTTACGACATTCGATTTTTTGAATTATTTCTGGCCATAACTTCTGCAAGACGTTTTGTTACACTGCTGTCGCCATCTCCAACCAAATACAAGTATTTCAAATTATACATTTCTATACTTCTTTTGAAGCCCTCTATGATAATATCAGCTTCCATTCCTGTAGATGGTTTGTCCCAATTCTTAAAGCATTTATGCAAGGGAGCTTCAGAATGTTTTGATTTAGCACGGCTACACATACAACAGTATTTATTTCTAATCCCTAAGAATAACACTTTTTTTGTTTTTTCACCAACAATAACGGCAACTCCTGCAGCTGCATTATAGCTGGTTCTGTAGGATCTTTTACTCCACGCTCCATCTGCAATCACAGTAATCAATGGAATGCCGTCCGAATCAACTCGGCCTTCTTCAATTGCTAAACGGGATTCTTCTAAAGCAGCTTTTTCCATATATTCCCATGCCGTTTCTTCAATATAAGTAGCAAGAAGTTGTTGTCTTTGCATAAAGATTTGGACCCATCCAAGGAATATCGCAAGTAGCCAACATTTCCTTCAATTGTGAGTATCCTATTCCAGTTGTGATACTTCCTAGAACTGCAGCCTTGTTTATATCCATTGCCTGATCATTACAGTCAGTTGATATTACAGTATTAACTCATCTCACATTAAACAACAATTTTACTCTGCAGACCAATTCTTTGCTCGGAAACCATTTTCAGATGTTCATTTCTACACGAAAACAATCCAACATGAGGAAAACGTATAATTGCATTAAAGAAATTACTAATTTCCACAATTCTCCTTCCACTCACATTTTCGTGCTCTTTTTGAACATTAAGCACCTCATTTTCAACGTAAGTAGTATAAGTAGGTGGAATTTCCTCTGGGCTGTGGCTACTACTAGTAGAAGTACAAGGTTGATGTGATGGAGCTGAAAGTTGATCAAATGAAGTTGAAGTGTGATCTAATGAAATTGAAGGTTGATCAACAGGAACAAATTCTGCTGATTGAACTTTTTGGGCAGACTTTTTAAAACCAGAAAGGTTTTGCATTCTTGTACATGCTCTTTTTTAGAGCTGATAGCGTTAATCGCGGCATAATCTTAACTACATAAATAAATTGCACGTACAATATGATATATAAGTATTTGTTACACTTCACTACGTTACACTAAAATACACTACACGATAATTACACTATGCTCTATATTAATACTTGCTACACTTACTTATAAAACATGTAGTACTATCACGAAAACTATACCAGTACTGTTGTTACCGTCGCGCTGTGCTTACGTTCACCGTTGGTTTACTAACTTGGTTTGCTAGGGAAATTCAACAACAACTCAGAAATAATACTCTTAAAATGATGTATTCACACCAAAACACACTAAAACGGTACAGCCCTGAAATAGAATAGGGGTGCAATATGTTATTATGTATTTAAGGTGCCTAAATAAACAATAAATGTGTCAGTAAGTAGCCGGTGACAGTAAACAGGTTTCAAAGAAAGGATTAAAGGATGATTCATTGCGGCTTCTTTTCATTACCCATCCGGTTATAAAACCAAATGTTAAACAAATTTTTAGAAAATCCCAAAATAAGTAGGTAAACCTTTTAGTTTTTAAATGATTTGTTGTTAAAGAAGATTATGGCATTCGGTTTGTTTTTTTGATCTTGTCCGTGTACTTTTTGACATTTTAAATCTATTTTGACATTCGATGAGAGAAGTGAAAAGAAAATGATCTAGCCAAAGAATTTAGAATTCAACCGAATACGCCTTCCACAATTTTAAAGAACAAAGAGAAAATCTTGGAATTCTAACGAAAGAACCCCGCACAAATCTTATGGGAATTGGCTCCCGGTCAAATTGGCTGAAATTTGGATATGTTGTTCGTTTCGGCATCTTGAGCAAAAGTCTCAATGGGCACAAAGCTCAATTTTGCGTATTTCGTCTCCTACGGAGCTCCAAAGCTCCACGGATTTAACATTATTTACTACTTAAAAAGGTAAGCTTTTCAAAAGTTTAGTATTTGCTGCGTTAAAAAAAGTACCCTCTTATGTTTTCGAGGTCGCTGCATTCAAATCTAATGCCAATATAATAATATTGACAGTTGACAGCTGTCAACTAGCTGTCAAACAACAAGCAATAATCAAAATTGATAAAATCCACATGTAAATATATGTTTTTGAGGTTGCTGAGTTCAAAACTGATGTTAAAAAATCGATATTGACAGTTGACAGCTGTCAAGCAGCATGTAACAATCGAAATTGATAAAATTGACATGTAAGCATATGTCTTTAATCATGAAATAAATAAAGATTATTAAAAGTTTCACAGTTTTATTAAAATATACCTGACAATATTGTTTCGACAGCTATGCTGTCATTATCAAAGGTAATATAATTATAAACAAACACGTCGCTAAGGTAGATACAAAATAGGTAACTAGATAAAATAATAATAATAATAAAAATTAATAATAAAAATCATAATTAAACATCTAATACTTCCAGTAACGGAGAATTACTGAGCTCAAGTTGTTCATTCATTAAAGGTACCCTGAGTTTGTGTTTGTATATCTCAAAGGCTTCTAAAATGTCTAATTTGCGTTTGTTATTACAAAAATGTAGGAATTTAATATTATTTTGAGGAGTCATTGTGTGATTTTGTTCTAAAAGGTGTTTGGCGTAATTCGATTTTTCAGGATGTTTATTTTTGTAATGACGTACGTGTTCTTTATATCTTATGTCAAAATTTCGAAGTGTTTGTCCAATATATACCGAACTACAAAAAGAACAATTTAAACGGTAAATGCCCGATTTCATGATATCATGTGTTCTGTCTTTAGCATTAAATAAAAATGAAAAAGTGTTAGTGTTGGTTTTAAATGTTATATTATAATTGTTGGGGTCTGCTTGGTCGCACTGCGTTCATCCTTCAAGCATTTAATAAATAACCGTCCAGTTAGAACTCAGCGTACTCTCAGTCTCTGCTTTATTCAAGGAACCCCTTGACCAGTCAAACCTCAACTACACTGGAGTACCAGTTCTAACACATATATTTGCATGCGAATTTCATCCATTTTGATTATAGCTTGCGTTTTGGCAGCTAGTTTTGACAGCTTTTAACAATTCTTTGACATTAGATTTGAAATAAGCTCCTTGAAAAATACATATTTGCATGTTAATTTTATCGATTTCAATTGTAAATTGCTGTTTGGCAGCTGGTTGACTGCTGTCAACTGTCGGTCATTATTGTTTTATTGGCAATAGCAACCTCAAAACATAAAAACTATGTCCTTTTTCTTAATGAACAAATATAAAACTTTTTAAAATATGATCTGTTGAAGTTACATGCTGTTTGACAGCTATTTGACAGCTGTCAACTGTCAATATCGATTTTTTAACATCAGTTTTGAACTCAGCAACCTCAAAAACATATATTTACATGTGGATTTTATCAATTTTGATTATTGCTTGTTGTTTGACAGCTAGTTGACAGCTGTCAACTGTCAATATTATTATATTGGCATTAGATTTGAATGCAGCGACCTCGAAAACATAAGAGGGTACTTTTTTTAACGCAGCAAATACTAAACTTTTGAAAAGATTACCTTTTTAAGTAGTAAATAATGTTAAATCCGTGGAGCTTTGGAGCTCCGTAGGAGCCGAAATACGCAAAATTGAGCTTTGTGCCCATTAAGACTTTTGCTCAGGATGCCGAAACGAACAATATATCCAAATTTCAGCCAATTTGACCGGGAGCCAATTCCCATAAGATTTGTGCGGGGTTCTTTGTGTTTCCAGGAAACGTCTACGAGAACCGCGTTTTGGTGAATTAGAAGAATGTGCTTTAAGGTGGTTTAAACAAGTTCGCGATAACATCGCGGTAAATGGACTTGTGTTACTTAACAAGACGGAAGAATTTTCAAGAATTTTAAAGATTAACAATTTTAAGTGCAGCAGTGGTTGGTTAAATCGATTTAAGGAGAGACGTGATTTGTCTTTTAAAAAAAATGTGGCGAGAGCGCATTGGTTAATTTTCAAAAAATTACTTAATTTGAATATTCATTAATTTTTTTCACTCCCTTTGACTTCGAATTAACGAGATTCTACGCATTAGGTAGCTGTCGACCTACGAGATTTAGTGCTCTAATCTGGCAATAGGATTAAGTGAATAAAATAAAATAAAAAAATAAGAGATATTCCTGATAATTGATAACATTATATGTATTTTATTTTTATTTTAATTAAATATTAGGTGCATTATCGTATTATTACCATCTATACACAGAATTAAAACTAAAATGAACATTCCATTGTAACAGTGTATATCATATTTCAGTCACAACATAATTGTGATTCATTCACGTTAGAAGCAATTAAATTTTGCTTTAAGTTGCCTAAAGTTAGATCTGCAAATACATGCAGCATTTATTAGTCAGCTATGTGTGTCTCACTTCTAACTATTTTATCTTCGTTGCAAAATATATTAGGCTATAGCGAATATTATTTACATCACTGAAGTCATCATCCATCGTACACGGGTTTTGATTGTTTTCTATTGGTGCATCCAGAATGCCAGATTTATTCTGAAAGTATTTTTATTATTAGTAATTTTAATATGCAGTACTGAATTGCATGGAATCCTTGTTATAGTAAAATATTTAAACATTTACCTGAAATATTCCTTTGCATTTTCGGCAATTTTTATTCTCTGTCCTACTGAAGAAATTAATTCTTTTAAAGCATTGTAATTCAATTTATCCAGTAAATCTTCTGTAATATCATTTTCTAAAAACACACGCAATTATTAATCCATTAATTAATCCACTTAATTTTTAAATATATAACCAATATATTAAATTAAATATCTAATCAATAAATTCAAACAGAACTTACCTTTAAATGTTTGTATAATGTGCGGGCTTTGCACCCCATAGCTTTAATAACTCCGCGATTATATTCTTATGGAAATCGAAATACTTATAAGTTTACCAGTACATTTACTTAAAAAACACGTAATGGCACTTAATATAAAATCAATAAAAACAAGATTTTTTAGTATGACCACTAAACATGAAATGAAAATAAACTGCCTTCCGTTGGTACGAACAAAATGCGAATGATGATTGATATAAAATAGTCAAAACAATGCTACGATTGCAGTCTTAAGCACTTTCTAAGCATAATGAATACGATGTATTTAAAATAATCTCATGATTTTAAAAAAATTCTTAGAAGGAACTCACATTATACTACCAATCAGTATATCATACTCTAATGTTGGACATACACGGTCTTCCCCGACGACGTCGGCGAAAACGTCGTCGACGACGTCGGGGACAAGGTCGAAATAATGAGGTAATGTTTACATTTACTGTAATTTAATGCATAAACAACTTGTAACTTCCAGCTGGACTGTGTATAATAAACTTATGAATATCGAATTTCTTTAAAACATCAAAATGAAAGAAAGTAGTATTGAGCATAATAAAATGCGTACTGAATCTCTTTCTTTAAAGTATTTCGAAATAGCTTATGCAATTAACAAAACTTTTCATAAGCGTAATAATATTGATATCCATCGATAGAATTACAAGTAACCCTTTATTATAAAACGAAAACTCTTTGTTTTTTTTATTAATCTCATTCTTAATTTAGTTTAAAAATGGATATAATTAACGCAGGATTTAGGATTCTGAGTTCTGGTGCGAAAATAATGATTTCCTATAAAAAAACCTCTATTGACATTTAAATACTCATATACAAATAATTACATTTACATTCTTATTTACAACTGTAATTATAGTATTCGTACAAACCATATTTCATTAAACCTAACCTAACATTGTAATTAAATATATCCCTCGATATTAAATACAGTATCACAGTAGTTCTTACTAACTTTAAGATATTTTTTCATGTGATATTTCCTATTATATTAATACATACTATAATATTTTATTAAAAATAAAATGTTCTCTTTTTGCTTTAAAATAAATTATTTAAACATATAAAATTAAATCTTGGGTATAGCAGCAAATTGAGAGCCACATAATTTCACACCCTAAAAAACACCCTTAGACAATTGTTTCGCCCTCACTTTGGGCTCCTCAGCAGAGACTGGAACCTTTTACAAATATAGGTTCCGGTTCCAGTTCCGGTTTTTGAAAATTCGAAATAAAGGTTTCGGTTCCGGTTCCAATTTTAATTTTCTAAACATTAAGGTTCCGGTTCCACGATTTTTATGTTCCATAAGAGTTCCGGAAGCAAAAGTAATGACGTCACATTTTATGTTGGTATATAGTTCCAAATATCTCCAAACAAATATGACCTTGATAAAACTGACAATCGATGCATGTTAGGTTAAACTATTGCTTATAATATAGGTGATAATTGATAAATATATTTGCTCTTCGGTATTTCAACTCTTTTTACTCGGGAAACTCTAGTGCTACAGTTACAATTATTTACAACAATGGATACCATAGAAACTGAGCTCTTGGAGTAAACAGATGTGAAGTACCGAACGTGGTTAATAATGTAGATTCTTTTCAAGATAAAATTTGTTTGGAAATAATCAGGGCTACCAATATAAAATGTGACGTAACACTTTTTTAGTCAATTCACACACTGCTATTGGTCAATTAGTAGTGGAAATGGATCTAGTATCAACATCCACTTAGTAAGAAATGGTTATGGTAGCGCTGTTGGAAGAATATTGAACTACTTTTTTTATTTACCAGTAGAACCGAAATGTGGAACCAAAAAATACCGGTTCTCGTCTTAACATTAACACGAATTTTAGTAAGGGTTCCGATTTCGGTTTCAGTTCCATAAAAGCAATCGGTTCCGGTTCCGATTCCGGTTCTTTTGGGTTCCTGTTCCAGTCCATGCTCCTCAGTATGGGAGGCATTGTCTGAAACCCTGAACCTTTGTACCTGTTGCTTCTCTATATGTAAATCTCGAATTTACATTAATAATAACAATTACAATTGGAGAAATCTATATAATGTTGTCCTAAAGCAAACTTCCATGTACACCCGGAAGTAAATATTATTTACTTAGATAATACCAGTGCAAATCAACATTTCGGTAACATCGTTTTTAACAAAAACAATATATCATAATTCAAGAAAAAACAGATGAGATTTATTTCATATTCAGTACATCATATTCAGTGCAAGTGTCAAAAGAATAGATAAGGTCTCTTAAGCTGGCTTAGCCAAAATAGCACAACACAAAAAGAAATATATAATGATTTAGTGCTCATTAATTGCGCTAAATAAAAATTTATTGCTCTGCTTTTTTTAAAAGAAACCATAGCTGAGCTGGCAAAAACCGTGTGCTGGCTCAATCGAAAAAAAAAAGGAAATACATATTTTTCGATTTAGTGAGAACTAATTCGAAGTCGCACTGTTCAATTTCATATGACGGTCTTATCCGCCGTTTTTATGCAGTTTTCTGGTAGCAATTAAATCGAAGAGTATATTTTTAAGTATTCTAGAGTTGGTAGTACTTGGTAGAACACATTTTAGTGTGTTGTGATGGAGCAATTAATTATTCAACCGCACCTATGCCAGTCGCACTGTTCAACCTCATATGACGGTCTTATCCGCCGTTTTTATGCAGTTTTCTGGTAACAATTAAATCGAAGAGTATATTTTTAAGTATTCTAGAGTTCGTAGTACTTGGTAGAACACATTTTAGTGTGTTGTACTGGAGCAATTAATTATTCTATCGCACCTATGCCAGTGGCACTGTTCAACCTTATATGATGGCCTTATCCGCCGTTTTTATGCAGTTTTCTGGTAGCAATTAAATCTAAGAGTATATTTTTAAGTATTCTAGAGTTGGTAGTACTTGGTAGAACACATCTTAGTGTGCTGTGCTGGAACAATTAATTATTCAACCGCACCTATGGCAGTCGCACTGTTTTTCCGCCGTTTTTTTGCAGTTTTCTGGTAGCAATTAAATCGAAGAGTGTATTTTTAAGTATTCTAAAGTTGGTAGTGCTTGGTAGAACACATTTTGGTGTGTTGTGCTGTAACAATTAATTATTCTACCGCACTTATGCCGGTCACACAGTTCACCCTTATATGACGGCCTTTATCCGCCGTTTTTGTGAAGTTTAATAAGAGCTATGCATTTTTATTTAGCGCAATTAATTTGGAATTAATTAGCAATTAATTCTCACTAAATCAAAAAATATGTATTTCCTTTTTTTTTTATTGAGCCAGCACACGGTTTTTGCCAGCTCAGCCATGGTTTCTTTTAAAAAAAGCAGAGCAATAAATTTTTATTTAGCGCAATTAAATAGCAATTAATTAGCACTAAATCATTATTTATTTCTTTTTGTGTTGTGCTATTTTGGCTGAGCCAGCTTAAGAGACCTGAATAGATATTATTTTCCACGTTAGCTTCCATCATTAAAAGCAATTTGTTTAATTAATTCTCATTATCATTATTTTATATCCTATTTATTAGGTGACCGATCGCAACAAAGAACTGAATAACCGTAATAACTATCAAGACTATTTTTAAAATTCTCACTAAAGTAAGTTTATTAGTCTGATCATGCTCGTCATGCTTCCCAACAATTGATTGTGTTGTAGGATTTTTGCTGTTTCGAAAAAAAAAGAAACAAAAAAAAACTTATTTTAGATGTTAATTTAACTTATTATTATGGTTAATATTCTAAAGATTACTCTGTCATTTGATAATAGCATTAACTACTCTTTGAGCATTAGATTTTGACTATATCTTCTGTTACACACTTCAGAGTATCTGGTAATGGCATAGAAGAATAGTAAATTATTATTGTTATTTATTATACTACTGAAGATTGCTAAAAGTGCCTAAAGTGCTAAGCATATTTACCTATAGTATTACTGATATTAATTTGTCAAATAGTTAATCATAACATTATATTATATAACATGTATTTGCAGGCACAGAACCCCCAACGCTGACCTACGAGGAACCTTCTACAAATGGCGACGAGTGGCTTGGAGCACAAGTTAAGAAAGAGGATTCTGATCAATACTGGAGTTTGATTGTTACAAAACCTCAAGATTACGAAAACAAAGATAGACCAAAAAGATATGTACTTGTAGTAAAAACCAGTACACGTTCCGGAAAGGCTTACGTGTGGGTCAATAATATAGACGATGAACGCCCATATATTGAGATTGTAGAGAATCCATGTAAAATAAATGTAAGTACTTAAATATTAGAACTAACATTGTAGGGAAAATATTAGAATAAACGTCTATAATGACCCATCTCAATTTAGCTATCTTTCAAAAAGCCATAATGAAAAACACACATGTTAATATAATGATGTGCAGTTACTAATATTGCAATTTTTTAATTATAACATAAAAGTTGATGTTTTGAATTATTTTTCACTGGTAGCTGTAGAAGTGTAATTGTCGTAGAGTGTGTACATGGTACTACTACGCTTTAGATTTAACCAGTTATCTTGATTTGATATAATAGAATTTCAGCATTTAAATCTATGGAACATTACTAATATATCTGTTCTTTTTTTAGGAAAATAAAGCTGGACAATCAGATTGCTATTATAAACTTTCAGATGCTGATGGAGTACTATATAATATAATGGATTATAAGATATTCGGAAATGTAAGATTAAATATTTCTAAAACATTAGTGCTTTAAAAGTAACACTAACAATCCCATATTTGATTTCTTCAAAATTTGCTCTGTAATACTGCATAAACATTAGACATTTTTCAGAGATTCACTACATATTGATGCTATCATATTTATTACATTATTCTTAGTTACAGTTACACTAAGATCTTTACATAAACATTTGTTATTCAATTATATTTTTTCGATGCTTAGGAATTTAGTGTATAACTATTGCTTTGTATTCGTAGAAAGATGAAGATAAAATCTTTGAATTCAAAAATGAAATAATACTCAACGAAAACGTTAAAGAATGGGTGGTTTATCTAAGCGTCAAAAAATGTTTAGATTTTGAAACAACAGCTCATTACTTATTCGAATTCATGGCTATAGTAAGTATATATGACTATTTTTGAGATTTCTTTATTTACTTTCATCACTATATATAACCCCTGATCCAAAAATATACTCAAGGGTAAACAAGAAAGAGAAAGACACACAATAAAAGGTAAAACTGTAGAAACATAAACATAATTCTAGCCATAACCGTAACAACCTTTAGTATTGTTTAAAGTTTTTGGATCAGGAGTTGTTAGTGAGTATTAATGGTATTCTAAGATATCGTTATTTTCTAGGATTCTGGAGGCAACAACGGTAGTGCAAGAATTATTGTAGAAGTAAATGACCTGCCAGACCAACCTCCGGTATGGACAGATATATTTTCTTCTAAACGATTTAATGAGAAAACAAAACAGGTTAGTTGCTTGTTTTTATAGCAAGATTAGATAACAAAAGAGACAGGCCACTAGTTGTACATATATATATAATTGTTTTCAATTTTTCAAAGAAAAACAACAAAACATCAAACGTAGACTGACCAAAAAAGTGTCTACTTAACTAAGAAGAATTTCAGGAAAACATCTTCTTTAGACAGCTTTTACATACAGTTTAAGAATTTTTAGATCAAACCAGTAGATTTTCATAATTTACATTTTTGCTATATATATATATATATATATATATATATATATATATATATATATATATATATATATATATATATATATATATATATATATATATATATATATATATATATATATATATATATATATATATATATATATATATATATATATATATATATATATATATATATATATATATATATATATATATATATATATATATATATATATATATATATATATATATATATATATATATATATATATATATATATATATATATATATATATATATATATATATATATATATATATATATATATATATATATTGATGCCTGTTAAGCTGTCACCTCCGTCATACAGAGGAGACGGCCTGACTTCCGGGTATTCCCGTGGATATATTGCTAAAAATTTGTTATATTTGTGATGAGGGGAACCTCTAGAATCCGAATCTCAAGAAAGGGGAAATTATTTCCCTTGTTTTATTTTGTCATATATAGAGTATACAGAAGATACGAACCGACCTCCAAAATTTATATATAAGAAGATACTTATAGTTCGCTGTTACCTCCAGCAGCGCTGCCAAGTGTTCGGAGGTCAGAAGATATCACCGTTATGTGCAGTTATATATACAGAGCGTTGACTCCACATTCCATAGATGCACATTTCATAAAAAGGTTCTCTTGTGGGTCTCCAGATGTTGAAATCGGGTAGTTTAAATTGCTCGCCGAGGGCATTTTAGTGGCCAGATAACAAAAGAAAACAAGCGAGCATTCTCGATTTACTTATTTTTTATATTTTGAGTTATAGGAAATTGTCGTTTTTGTATTTCTTATGAATTGTTATTAAAGATATTAAAAAGCCGTTTCGACACTATTAAACCGTCTTTATGAGTAGCACTGACTAGTTGAATAAGGCTTTTCTAATTATAATCATTGATTTCTGGTTTACTTCATAAAGTTGTATTTTTTAAATGAAAACTTTAGTAATTTGATTAGAAATACTTAGATCGGTGATATATTAGAAAGAAATTTCTTTCTATAATGAATTGAAAATATAACAAAACCAGAAAAAGGGAATTCTTGTTATTGTCAATAAGAACGCAACCAGTACCAATATTGCGTATAATTAGTATAGCACATTTTTGAAATTTAGATATATTAGACATAAATCAGTTATGTAACGTAGTATTTGTTTAAATATGATATTCTATAAAGTTTCTTTTAATCTCGGGAATAACGGTTAAATTGAATATGCTTTTATCCAGATTCCATCTCGATTGAAATAAAGGCAGATACTCTTTTAATTTTTACTAAACTCGATAAGAGTTTAATATAAACAAATTAAATATTGTTTTTTACAACAAATGCTTGTTGTTTCCGAAGTCACGCACGTATCATGTAGGACCATTGAATTTCCCGTGATTTGATTAACAAAAAGAGTTACCAACTTTATTAAGATTAAAACAAATCGAAACACAACAAATTAATCAGCATTTTTATAGAATTTTTGCTTAAGACATTTTTTCCAGCATTTGTTGATCTAACGAAATACAGAATACGTATGTTACACTGTTATACATGTACCTACCTCTTGTAAATTTATGTTTTAACTTATGTTTTAAATAAAGAAGTTACTAACGACAAAACATGTACTTTTTATGGAACGTGTACTTTAAGTCCACATTAAAGACAGGTTTAACTTAATGTAGTCTTTTTTGATAACATTGTATAAACCATAGATAAATAGTAGGTATATTGCGTTATCAGAATTAAAAGTGGCAATTTATTTGACGCTTAATTATGTTAGCAATCGCGGCTCTCCATTTAAAACAAAATACCACTATAAGCTTTTGTTTGAAACAATGTTTATCAACCTTGGCACAACCTTAATATCAGAAAATGGCCCACTGCTAGACTAAAGTAGGGATGATAATTTAATACCAAGCTTGGTCTCAGACATGGAAAGATCAGAGTTACCCAATATTGGTTGTTATTGGCTAAAACCAATACGTTATGCAATGTTTTGGACAATAAATGACACCGATATCGCAATAAAACTAAAGTTAGTCTTGGACCGATCTTGAATGTTAATGTAGTACCAAGGCTGGTAATAGAGAAACAAAGCAACTATTACACAATCCTTTTCCTTTAATGAATGCTAGTGCAAACAAGCAACGAAGTCTACCATTACTGTTTCGCCGTAACTGAATGCAGAGTCAATTTTTGTGTTGGATATAAAATGTCCATTAACAAAATAAATACGAAGAAATCGAAAATTTGTATAAATGATTAATGTCTTAGACTCTCAACACATATTGAGAACGTACAAACCTAACACTTTCATAGTGTACGTTTTCTTGTGCAAATATATATGTACAGTCGGTAAGTCAATATAGTTTACACTTTAGTCTTGCCAGTGTAAGTTTAAGTTCATAAAAATTCAGTAGGTTAGCAACCACTAATCCATCTTTACAATAAACCACATTTACAGAAATTTAGCAAAATATAATATGAATATTGACCCAACCTTAGCCGAAGGGTAAGAAACCAAGATTTTGAATTTTGAAGATTGCTAAAACTGGAGTTAGTTTAGCGAACCTAAGATTCAAAGTTGGCTAAGGTTTTGGGTGATAAGTATGTAACCGGCACTTGATATGTAGAGATTGACTAAAGGTAAGTACTCACAGCAGCGGATCCGCAGGCGGATGTCATACGATTGGTCGGTTTGAGTCAAATCGACTCAATCCGACCAATCGTATGACATCCGCCTGCGGATCCGCTGCTGTGAGTACTTAGCTTTAGACTAGCTAAAGCAAATTAGCGAAATAGTATCTGATATTTGACTTAAGTATATTCTATGGGTAACTGGCATTGACCTAACGGGTGAAAATTGGCTGAAGCTTGGGCAAGTTGTAAGGAATCCTGATTCGGTTTCTGAACATTGGCTCCGACTTGTACAACGTTTAGTGAACCGAAAATTAGTATCAGGTTGTTGATTAACCCTCGAGTGACAATTAAACAACCGAGACTCAGAATCTGAAAATTGCTTGAAACGTGGGTGAAAATCGGTGCGTCCAACACACCGCTGGAAATATAGCGCTGCAGCAGTTTTCACAGCCGTCTTAGATTTAACAATCACCCAAGCAATAATATTGTTTGACGTACATCATCATTTTATACATATAAAACGCTTAAAAATAAATACATATTAAACATGAGTTAGAGAACCAAGATTCGATATCTGAAAATTCGCCTACACTTGGATCAATGTCGAGAAAACGACATTTGACTGTCCAGTATTCAGCCACGCTGGGGTTTATTCAAAGACCTTTGTTTTATTTTTTTTTCTTCTAATAAAAAATTGTTGGTATTGCTAGACTAAACTTCTAATCATAGGGAGAAGGCACTTTTACCCTAGTGGAAAAAAATAGTATGTATTATTTGGATTTAAAGTGACTTTGTTTGTTGCTATTTACGAGCGATAAATAACTCCGCCTAAATAATAAATAAATAATAATCTTATCATGTGAACAACTCCGCTATAGGGTAAAGGGTACAAGTATTTTACTTAATTGGGCTCGATTCCTATAAGGAATCTAGAATGACTTTAGGAGAGTTCACGCATCCTAGCTGCGATGTGCAAACGGGTTTTCCAAATCAACTATGTGGATTGTTTGACAATTACTTTAATTGTCATCATAATGCATCAATCCTAAATCCAAATATAAAATGCAGGGAAACAAGATTGGGCGATGAAGATTTTTCACCTATCTCTGCAAATGAGACTTGTTTCCAACTCTTCTTATTTCATTATGTCGAGCTGTTAACAAGTGTCCAGTCATACTAAGGTCTTCCTTGATCAGTGGCGATATAGATCTGGAGCTCATGTCCATTTCCTTCGCCAACAAACGAATAGGATAGGATGTTAGTATAGGATTTTTTTTACGAATAGAATGTTATAAAAAAAACATTTTTGATTTATAGTTATTTATGTTATAAATCCGGCAATGAAGCTTTACAGAACGAGTTTGATCTCTGAAGGAAGACAGAAGTCGCGTCTGAAATCTTGAAACGATAACTAAGGAGAATCATTTACAGGACCTATAACGTTTTTTTTCATGTGTTGCAATTTTTTCTCTTTGAACGAAAGTTCATTCATCCCCTGCTTTATAATAATGTAGTCATTCTATATAGTAGAGTAAATTTTTGCAAAAAACATGCCCAAGTTCTTATTTTGTACTATCTAAAGATAGAGACTTGAAATCTTCTGTAATGCCTTCAGTACTGGACCAGTATAAAATGCACTATGTTTAAAATGGGGGCACGCCCCCCCCCCTAGTGGTTGAGACCCCCATTTTGTACCCTTAATTTAATAACGCAACCAAATTGAGCGAAATTTATGTTGGCAGGGTTCTTGGAGTCACTGATTATGAATCCTATGAGAAAATTGAAAAATTCAAAATGGCGGTCTTAAAATAACGGCCTTTGAGATTCAGAATGCGATTTACGCCGTTTCTATTGATTTTAGAAAAATTCAAAGAGTCAGAAAGTGCTTAGAATGTGATTTTGCAAAGGAATACACTATTTCGATTACCTTATTATGTAACCCCTTTGCTCTGCCCTAGTAGTAAAGTCAATTTTTGCATAAGTTCCTATTTTTTACTATCTAAAGATAGAGACTTGAGATCTTTTCTAATGCCTTCAGTACTGAACCAATATAAAATGTAATATGTTTAAAATGGCGGTTTTACCCCTCGGGGGGTTGAAACCCTCATTTTACACTCCCAATTTAATAACTCGGGAAGTTTTCCATTAACTTGAGTGAAATTCATGTTGGGGGGGTTTTGGTGTTCCTGATTATGAGTTCAATGAGAAAATTAAGAAATACAAAATGGCGAACTCAAAATGGCGGTATTTGAGATAGAAAATGCGATTGACGCCCGTTTCTATTGATTTTAGAGAAAAATCCAGAGTCAAAAAGTGTTTAGAATGTAATCTTGCATAGAAATACACTATTTTGGTTACCTTATTATGTAACCCCCTTCAATCAACCCTAGTGGGCTTCTCAGTAGGAGAGAATGAAGGGGTTACATAATAAGGTAACCAGAATTATGTATTTCTATGCAGAATCACATTCTAAACACTTTCTGGCTTTTCTCATTTTTCTCTAAAATTAATAGGACCGGCGTAAATCGCATTTTCAATCTAAAATACCGCCATTTTGTGTCCGCCATTTTGAATTTTGTGATTTTCTTATTTGATTCATAATCAGCGACCTCACAGCTCCCTCCAACATAGTTTTTGCTCAACTTGGTTGAAAACTTCCCGAGTTGTTAAATTGGGAGTTTAAAATGGGGATTTCAACCCCCCGAGGGAGCGTGTCTCTATCTTAAACATATTACATTTGATATTGGTCTAGTACTGAAGGCATTACAAAAGATTTCAAGTCTCTATCTTTAGATAGTAAAAAATAAGAACTTAATGCAGAAATTGACTCTACTACTAGGGCAGAGCGAAGGGGTTACATAATAAGGTAACCAAAATAGCGTAGTCTTGTGCAAAATCACATTATAAACACTTTTTGATTCTTTGAATTTCTCTCTAGAATCAATATAAATGGCGTAAATCGCATTCTCAATATCAAAGGCCGTTATTTTAGAGCCGCCATTTTGGGTCTGCTATTTGAATTTTTTAATTTTCTCATTGGATTCATAATCAGCGACCCCAAGAACACTCCCAACACAACTTTGCTCAATTTGGTTGCGTTATTAAATCAGGGGTACAAAATGGGGGTCTCAACCACCAGCGGGGCGTGCCCCCATATTAAACATATTACATTTTATATTGGTCCAGTACTAAAGGCATTAGAAAAGATTTCAAGTCTCTATCTTTAGATAGTAAAAAATAAGAACTTAATGCAAAAATTGACTATACTAGCTAATAATAAAAATACGACACTTTATGTTAAACTGACGTTTGTTTAAGCCTTTCAGTACCGTAAAGCTTCATGTCAAGATTATGACGTAAGGTTTTATTTTCCGCTACAATATGGAATTTAATAGAAAATATCTTTTAGTCGTAATTATGTAAAAATATAAACAGTTAACATTTTTTATTACATTTCGTATTTCAAACAATTCTTTATATACCACAATTAGTTATATAAAGTATATCTTGATCTCCGTTGTCAATGATACCGGTGTTCAAGACGTTCTTGATCTCCGTTGTTGTTGGCAACGTAAATAATTTGATGTTGCATTATAGCCACATGCATGCATGCATGCTGCTTTTTATCTCCTTAGTTACGCGTATGATGACACAGACAAGGCAACTTGCTTCTTTATACAATAAATTCGGATGGTTTTTAAAAGGGAGAAATTAGGATTGAAATACGAAATAAAATAAAACAACTTATGCAATACGGAGATCAAGCTTCTTTAAATCCTCGAAGATGTTATAACGCCTCGGCTGGCGCCTCGGCGTTATACATCTTCTTGGATTTAAAATATCGCTTGATCTCCTAATTACATAATATTATTACAAAATGAGTATTTCAGACTTATTCTTTCCTTCATCAAATGTAAACATAGTTAGAATGTCAATGAAAACTTTATTAACCGGGTAATTTGGTGAAATTTGCAAACTACATACCAAATGTTACATTATTTTGCTTAGTAAAATTATTTTTCTTTGAAAATTTATTAATTGTAATACTAAAAATATTGAAGATTTTAAAGATTTTAAATCTTTCTTTGTGGATGCGAGAATGAATATATCATATGTCATATGACAATTCCTAAAATAATAATCAAATAATAATAATCCAGTAAATCCGAAATGATCATTTTGTAAAAAGATGAATTTTTTATTTATACATAATTACGACTAAAACGTATTTTCTATTTAATTTTTTTCATATCTCAAAGAAAGTCGTTTTCAATTCAAAACTTTTTAAATGAAATAGAAATTATTATTTTATTGTTCTTAAGTATCATTAACTATTTAAAAATGACGTACAATTCAAGAGATCCCTTAAATTTTCTGAGTAGTTTACAAATATTTATTTAAATGCTGCTACTATACCCAAAAAGTGTCTGTAAAAATTCAGGTAGCGTGAAATGGCCGAAACTACGCCAGGGGTACTGGTTTCGATGGAATTCTATATACCTGAGTGGTTTAGGTCTTGTACACAACGTTGCCAATGTGTGGAGCCTGCAACGTACCGTACATGATACAAAAAACAACATATACAGGCGGAGGTGACATCGTATTGGCAATTATACAACTAACAGCGACGGCAACGCCAGCGATCTACAGCTGAACTAAAAATTAATTTTGTGAGTATAAGTATGACGTTATCACCTCCAGACAAAAATTTGAATTTAGGCTTCTAACACCATCTATATGCTTATACAGTCGAAAACAGGGCAAAACGTTGTCACCTCCGAAAACGGAGGTCACAACGTTATATATGAGGTGACAACGTATGCTGGGTATCTACTTTGGAGGTGACAAGGTACCCTTTATCAATATATATATATATATATATATATATATATATATATATATATATATATATATATATAAATATATATATATATATATATATATATATATATATATATATATATATATATATATATATATATATATATAAATATATATATATATATATATATATATATATATGCTTTTAGTACTTATACACCTCCGAACGCTATATACAGCGTACGAGTCGGACTCAAAATCCGGAGGCAACTCGTCGGTATCGGAGTCGAACGCGCTAACCATGTTATTCGGCATCAGGACACCTCCAGGATCATTTTCCACCTATTTTCAGCCGGAGTCAAACGGGACCTATTTACGTATACTTATATACATTTTAGTTCCAGCGATTGCCGCAGAGTCGCTGCGAGATATACATGTATACGCCACGCGGTTGTGTTTACCTCCGCTTGTATAAAAGCATTCAAAGGATGTTTTTGCCTCCGAATTCGCGGCAACACTGCCTAGCATATTTTTAGTTTATATTCGTGATTTGTTTTGCTGAAGCCCGTTTAAAAACGCGTCATTTCCTTATCTAAGGTATCACGTTTCTGTCTGTATTTCTTAGTAAATATAATTACATCTTTTTAAATGGAAAGAATGATTATATTATATTAAAACTGTACTCTTATTTAAAATTCTTGCAAATTATTACGAAATTAGGACTTATTACAGTAATAAGAATTTATTTTTAATGCATAAATCTTAGATTTGGAACAAAATTCGTGAAGTGGACCCAATTTAACAACAGCTAATGCTTAGTGATTTTATAAAATTATTGATTTATTGAGAGTTATGAACAGTAACGTTTCTACACAACGATTCAGGAAAACATTCGTTTTTAAGATACTCAAACATTAAAATCAATGTTTTAATAATGTTTTTGCTTCAATACGAAGCAAATGTTTTTATCAAATATGATATTTTTATAAACAATAATAGGATACACAAATTTTTACAGCAAACAAAATTAACAAAATATCTTATTTTAAAGGATTCTCTTACAAATTAAGAAAATTGATAATTATGAAGAGAAACGGTAGATTTTGCAGGTGGTCAACTATACAGTGTGTGCCATAAAGTTCGATCCATATGGGAAAACATTTTAATATTCTTTGTTTAAAGGAAAAAACTTTGTTGTTCAATCACTTCTGCTTCCAAAATATTTGAAATACGCCATGTCAAAGTTTACAAGTGACAATAGGTGTTTAAATCGAGATTATCTTATTTGTTAAAATATAGAAAAATCTTATTAAGAAAAAATATTCCTAATGACATTTTACGTTCACAAACCGGGCTTGAAGAAATATCCCGACATGAAAAATTCCTTTTTTAACATTTTTTGATACACCCCCGTTACTGATTATTGTGAAATCATTAAAAATGCTTTAAAGGAGTAGGAAGGCAACAATTGCAGAGCATATTTTCTAATAATATTGAATGGTGTAGGTATTTTTGACAAATATTAAAATTATCAAAAAACAAAATAAAACTTTTTGGCGATTTTCCAATTTACAAGAAAACAACGTATAGTTTTATTAACTTTTTTAAATAATTGTTTGAATAATACAAGAGTTGTTGAAACTACTACTTAAAAACTTAATAAACTAATTCGCAAAGAATAGTACAATTTGAGGTTTTGGAACCGATCAACAAGATTGAAGAAACTCTTGAAAATTTCTATCTAATAAAACATAATGACAAATTTATATCCCAAAATTGAGAAGATATTAGAATGACGTAACAACAAGCTTGTTTCGTTTCCAATAATAACTTGCTAATAATAAATTCCAAAGACCTAAAGATTGTGTCAAAACTTGAGACATTCGTTAAGTACTTCTTTTTTGGTAGATCTATATCTTCCTATACCATCAATAGAATTTAAAATTTTTAAAAATATACCGGATGGCCTAGATACGCTTCATACTTTGGAGTTCAATGACGATTGTTACCAACCTCAAAATAGCTGCGCGTTCGTTAAAGTATAATTTTAAAAGTCTACATAATTACAATACATATTTAATTAATAGCACTTCTAATACGATATATTGTATTAGAGTTTATATATACTAGTTTCACCAATAAAATGACACTATTTTCCCTATTTTCAGTTATGATTATTCTCAATCGTGCTTTCCACTGCACAATAGCTCACGGAATAGTTTCTTGAAAATCTAAATCTCTCCCTTTCAATTCTTCCCTATTTTTAAACGGTTTCAGGATACTGCTCACTTTTCTCTGTAAAGCTTTAACTTAGTAATCAAAAGAATTAAGGTCTGGCGAATTTGAAGGCCAATGTTTGGCTGAAATAAAATTAGGACAACGTTTTAGTAAATTAATTATGAGAACCTTTAAGCTTGTCGAGAACGATGCGATGTATTGCTATCCAAAAACTATAATAATATTTATCTAGGTGCAGTCGTTCACATTCCGGAAAAAGTTGTAAATGTCTAATGAAAGTTTCATTGTTGAATCTTGTCTTGTAGATTTACAAGAAACCAGTTCATTTCAGGAAACAAAGCATATACCACAATTTTTAAAGAAAACCTGACTCGGTGTTTGTACAAGCGTAGTAGGGAGATGTTACTTTTTAAACCTCGACTGTTTGTCCGATTATGCTATTTTGCAACTTGTGGGAGCATGCACTATAAAATCTATTTCGTTTTGAAAACGCATTCGTTTGACATCATTGAACATGTACATTCGCTACAGATATGACTATAAATGTATTTCTATCGTCGTTGCATCTAGTAGGGTACAAGAATATTTTTTCTAAGTGTCCGGGGAGAAATAAATCTGCACAAATTTGAAATATGAATAATTCTTTTACTATTGAGTTTAGATAAGCTGCGATTTTTAAACAGATAACTAGATGTTCATACAACAGAATCAGCACCTTAGAAACTTTCGGTTATCTTCTCTTTGGCAACCTATAAAGACCGAAATTTTATAGGTGTCGCATCGGTTAGCATTTGGTACTAATGTTAGTCATTAGCTTGTATATAAGCCAGGAATCTGTGTGTGGGGTTCACAGGTGATTAGCTCCAGCTGATGAGAATGCAACAAACTCAAAACAGTCTGTCCTAGAGTATCACTTGTGAATTCCACACATTTCATTTTTACTCTGGGTTAATCGTCTTAAATAGTCTTAGTAAATCTTTTATATTTTAAATTGTCAATTCCTATACGATGTTTTGTCTTTGCTGATTCACTAGATTTATAAATGGCAATTTTGGAGTTTTTCGGAGTTTTTAGTTAGAGTCAGGAGCCGGGAGAGTCTGGAACATTCGCCACCTTTTTTAATAACATCAACAACAATCAAAATTAACCCTTTTTTATAGAATCTGTTACTATTAGATAACAAATACTAATTTTACTTCTACACCATTGCATTCTAAAACTGAAAAAAATAAAATTATAACAAAGATTTTGGAGTTGGAAGAATTTAAGATAAAAGTGGCCACTGTACCTACAGTGATGGTACAGTGGCCATTAGAGTATGGTACTGTGGCCACTACTGTGTGGAAGATGGGAATAGTAAAGACAAGTACACAGCCATTTACAGAATAATGATTTATTTTGTAAAAAGTAGTTTGCATTAAAAAAAGACAACTCAAATTTAAAAAACCAGGCAAAAGCTAACAAACATTATACATAGATAAATTAATGAAAAAAAACAGATTTGCTGTTCTAGTAGTGCCGTCTATATTTACAGGTTGATATAAATAATGTACAAATCATCAGGAACATCTAGGAAATAATATCTGAAATAAATAAAATATTGTACTAAATAATAGTACAGGGACCTACATAACAAAGAAGTGGCCACTGTACCTACATTTAACATGGCCACTAATCAACTACATGTTTTTAATCATTTAATAATAAAATGTTTTTAACATCAACTTCATGTTTTTTAAAAAGTAGGGAAAAACAAAAACTATCCAACACAATCAAAATATTATTATACCAATAAACATTTACATGAAGTAGGTATAAGAGGCCAACGCTAGTTCCTTTCGACGTTTATTTATTTAGTCACTAACAATTATTATTTCACTTGCCTGTTGTAGTTTACTTCAAGTACAAAATTTCAGGTTGAGTTTGTTTTAAAATAAAAATCTTGAGATTTAAATGGAATTACTTTGTTAATATACTTAGTGTCCTATTGGTACATTCTGTGCTAGATGACAGCACCTAATCTTGAGCAGCACCTAATAAATAAGAAAATGGCGGGAAGGTGGCCACTGTTCCTGCATGGTCAATGTTCCAGACTCTCCCCTACTTTTTCTTTTTAACAATCCCTGTCTTGTAGTCTCCTTATCTGTACAGCGAATTTCTTGTTTACAATATTCATGCTATTGGTTGATTTATGGAATTGTCAAAAAGTTGTACCGGTTTATAAGAGTAACAAACCTTGTAGTAGGTATTTGATTGTAATTTGGTATATATTTTGGAGTTGCTAATGACAAACCTTACCAAACATGTACATTCGCTACAGATACGACTAGAAATATATTTCTATCGTCGTTGCATCTAGTAGGGTACAAGAATATTTTTTCTAAGTGTGTGGGGAGAAAGAATCTGCACAAATTTGAAATATGAATAATTCCTTTACTATTGAGTTTAGATAAGCTGCATTTTTAAACAGATGACGAGATGTTTATACAACAGAATCAGCACCTTAGAAACTTTCGGTTATCTTCTCTTTGACAACCTATAGAGATCGTAATTTTATAGGTGTCACATCGGTTAGCATTTGGTACTAATATTAGTCATTAGCTTGTATATAAGCCAGGATGCTGTGTGTGGGTTTCACAAGTGATTAGCTCCAGCATATGAGAGTGCAACAAACTCAAAACAGTCTGTCCTAGAGTATCACTTGTGAATTCCACACATTTCATTATGTTTCTGGGTTAATAGACTTAAATAGTCTTAGTAAATATTTTATATTTTAAATTGTCAATTCCTATACGATGTTTTGTCTTTGCTGATTCACTAGATTTACAAATGGCAAATTTGGAGTTTGCCGGAGTTTTTAGTTACTTTTTCTTTTTAACAATCCCTGTCTTGTGGTCTCCTAATCTTTACTGCCAATTTCTCGTTTACAGTATTCATGCTATTGGTTGATTTCTGGAATTGTCAAAAAGTTGTACCGGTTTATAAGAGTATTTTTACAAACCTTTTAGTAGGTATTTGATTGTAATTTGGTACATATTTTGGAGTTGCTAATGACAAACCTTTCTTGTTGTAAATCCTACCATGCTTTATTGCAATACTGAATCTTTGACCGAGGATTTGTATTGTTTGAGCAAGCTTTCCAGAAGCTGCATGTTTACAGCAGAAAAGTTTTTCAAAATTCCATGCCAAGTATAAAATTTGTCAATTTTATGTTCGAGTTAATTCTTGTTTAAATGCTTGATTATTTATGCATTAGAAATTAATTCTACTAGCTAAGTAAACTACACTTTAAATAAAAAACCCAAAAAGTATCATAGCATTCTAGATGAATGCAAGCAAATTAGAGTTGCAACCAAATTTTGCAGATTTTTCCCCACAACCTTATGTATGGATATCTTGTATACCTTTGTGATTTATATTCACATGCAGTCATCCAGTAGGTACCTGTCAGAGATTCTGTTGAATTTAATTATTTTCTAAAGCACCTTTTTGTCTTGAATAATCGTGTCATTGTCATAGAAATATCCGACTTGGGCGTCACAGAATTTATGCAGAATGGTGTAATCAACAAACAAAATTTGAGTCATTGGACAGGTGAAAATATTGGCAAGCGTTAACAAAAAACCTACATAGCCCGAAAGTCATTGTTTGGTACAGTGTAGGATCGTTTGGAATTATAGGTCAATACTTTTTCAAACACGAAAATGACATTCCATTACAGTAACCTTCCAACTCTACTCACATATGTTAAAAACCTATGCTGTTCCCGGATTAAGATGCCGGGGACTACTAAATAATGGCCTGTTGTTCCAGCAGAATGTGACAACTCATACAGCTGGAAATTCAATGAAGATCCTCAGGCAATATTTTAATGGCCAAATTAACTCACCTTTTGAATATTTACCGTGGCACGTGTGGCCGATCGATCTAATTAGAATCTAATCTATTTGAAAGCGAAAGAGTCGTCTTAGAACCATTGAGGAACTAACAGCATGCATTTATAGAGAAGTCGCTGTAATAAATGAAGGTTCACTCCACTGGGTAACGAATGTTGGTGAGGGTCACTTAAATGATCTAATCTTTAGAGATTAGAATGCTAAGTTTCAAAGAATAGGTTTAATTCCATCCAATAAATTTTAAGAAAACTTATGGGTATAAGCTAATCGCCAGGTATGTGGTAGCTACAGAGCTTCTTTAAAGTCTTCTCCCAATCACTGTACCCGGTTGCAGTCCGGATCATAGGGTGGTCAGGATAGCTCCTAAGCACATTTACCTGGCGGCTTGCAGTTTCCCATTGCCCAAAAGCGGGATAACCTCACTTCTAGTCACCGCACTAGAGATTCAGTCAAACAGCGGGTTCCTTTGGTGACCATACATGACCTCGGTCATGCAGCGGGGTCCTTGGTGACCATAAATGACCTCGGTCAAACAGTGGGTTCCATTGGTGACCATAAATTACCTTATCCCTTAGGCGAGATTTGAATCCGCCCACACCGGTCTCATCTACCAGGGCTCCCCCTGATCGGTCAGAGTTACCGTCGAGAATTCTCACGAATTTCTCTACCACACGCTTTATTCCAACAGCTTCATCCGTTTCCCGTCAGCAGGATAGGGTAGAAGACAGCCAGTTCTAAGGGTGAACGTCGTGTGGTCTCCCGTCCACCCAATAGGCCAACGTCTAGGCCAGACAGATTATTATACTTTGTTTTACGTGGGGTACCCGTATCAACATACCCCCACGTTCCTTCCAGAAGGAAGTGATTGGGATACGCCCAATCAGCGCGCAATTGCATAGCAATTGCTCCCAGTCAGCTCACTGGTCGGAGCGAGGTTGCCTATCCACCCTCTACTAGCTATCCAGGCTAGTACCGGAGCGATTGACTTAACACGTGCTCACCCGCCGGCACCCTCCCGTCCTATTTCATACGGGGCTAAGTACCTCGTCCAGCAATAGGACAAGCCCCCCAACTTAACTCAGTTGAATAGAGAAAGCCCTCCAGTCCTCTTTCATACCTTCATAAGCTCCTCCCCGAGACAGGGCTTGGGGCCACTGCCCGATCGAATCCAACCTCAATTGTGGCGGGACTTGGTTTTTTAATGGTTTTGCCACCCCGATCTACCAAATTATAGGCTTGGTGGGCTCCCGACAGAGCTTCGTTTAAGTCTACACGTTATAGACTCCCAGTGTGTACCCGTTAAGGTGAAGTTGTCTTGATTGTGAGAGGCTATGTATTTGCTTCAACTCTCCTTAAGTGTAATGGCTTTCAGAGCTTCTCCCAACCGCTTTACCCGGCTGCAGTCCGGATCATAGGGTGGTCGGGATAGCTCCTACGCACATTTACCTGGCGGCATGCAGTTTCTCATCTGCCCTGGGATAAACCTCACTTCGATTCTCCTCACTTAGGATTCAGTCAAACAGCGGGTTCCTTTGGTGACCATAAATGACCTCGGTCAAACAGCGGGTTCTGTTGGAGACCATAAATGACCTCGGTCAAACAGCGGGTTCTATTGGTGACAATAAATGACCTTATCCAAGACGAGATTCGAATCCGCCCACACCTGTATCATATACCAGGGCTCCCCCTGATCGGTATGAGTAACCGTCGAGAATTCTCACGAATTTCTCTACCACACACTTGACCTGACAGCTTCATCCATTACCCAGTTTCCAAGGAAGCAAGGATACGGTAGAAGACATAGAAGCCAAGATTGTTTTACGTGGGGTCCCCGTGTTAACATACCCCCACGTTCCTTCCATGAGGAAGTGATTGGGATACGCCCAATCAGCGCGCAAGTTGCATAACCGGCAGTCGTGCAATTGCTACCAGATTAACTCACTGGTAGGAGCGAGGTTGCCTATCCACCATCTACTAGCTAAGACGCGCATAGTGACCGAGCAGTTGAAAAGACACGCTGCTCACCCGCCGGCACCGAAGTACCTCGTCCAGCATAGGACTATTCCCCAGCTATGCCCTCTTGCAAAGTGGGACCACTGCCCGATCGAATCCAACTTCAAATGTGGCAGAACTTGGTTTTTAAGCGGTTTTGCCACCCCGATCTACCAATTTTAGGCTTGGTAAGCCCTCGACAGAGCTTCTTTAAAGTCTACACGTTATAGACTCCCGGTGCGTACCCGATATTGGTGAAGTTGACTTAATAGTGAGAGGCTATATATTCGCTTCAACTATCCTTAAGTGTAATGGCTTTCAGAGCTTCTCCCAATCACCGTACCCAGCTGCAGTCCGGATCAAAGGGTGGCCAGGACAGCTCCTAAGCGCATTTACCTGGCGGCTTGCAGTTTCCCAGCACATGGGATAAACCTCACTTCTAGTCACCGCACTAGAGATTCCGTCAAACAGCGGGTTCCTTTGGTGACCATAAATGACCTCGGGCAACAGCGGGTTCCTTTGGTGACCTTACATGACCTAGGTCATGCAGCGGGTTCCTTGGTGACCATGATTGCCCTCGGCCAAGCAGCGGGTTCCTTGGTGACCATAAATGACCTCCTCCCTTAGGCGAGATTCGAATCCGCCCACACCGGTCTCATCTACCAGGGCTCCCCCTGATCGGTATGAGTAACCGTCGAGAATTCTCACGAATTTCTCTACCACACACTTTATCTGACAGCTTCGTCCATTGCCCTTGATAGAGATAGGGTAGAAGACAGCCAGTTCTAGGGGTGAACGTCGTGTGGTCTCCCGTTCACCCAAAGGGTAGAAGACAGCGGGATACTTAGCTCCTTAAAAGACCCTGACGTCAGGTACGATTCAATCCACCCACACCGGACCCCCTTGTTAACAGAGCTCCCCCTGCAACGTTTTAGGGTCATCGTCGAGAAACACTCCGGTGAAACGTAAACGCAACACCTCGGCATAACTCTACCACACATTTGATTCTGATCGCGTCATCCGTTACCCAGACAAGCCTGGGATGGGGTAGACAACGACCAGTTCTAAGGGTGAACGCCGTGTGGTCTGCCCTCAAGCTAGTCTCGAATCCTAGTGCTTCCCGACACCTCTAACAACTGCCCTCCCTCTGTCTTCGGGCTAGTCTCGGATACTAGGAATGAAGTCCGACATCTCAAACGACTGCTTGACCGTTCACCCAGATTTATCTGGATGCAGTCGAAACAAAACATATACCACATGTTAAAGGAAAATTTGGAACATTGTCTGTACTAGTGTAGTGAGGCGACGTTACTTTTTAAACCTCTGTTTATCTGATTCTATCCTTTTGCCAATTCGTGGGGGCATGCAATGTAAAATCTATTCTGTTTTGAAAACGCATTCGTTTGACATCATCATTCAGCGGAGATTCGTTAAAGATATGACTATAAATATATTTCTATTGTCGATACATTTAGCAGGCTACAAGAATATTTTTTCATATTGTGTGTGGAGAGAAAGAAATCTGCACAAATTTGAAAGATAACTAATTTCTTTACTATTGAGTTTAGATAAGTTGAAATTTTTAAACTGATGAGATGTTCATACAACAGAATGAACACCTTAGAAGCTTTCGGTTATCGTCTTTTTCACAACCAAAAGAGACTGTAATTTTACTGCATGGTGCGGTTGGCTTTTTATTTATAGGTGTCGCATCGAGTACCATTTGGTGCTAATGTTAGTCATTGGTTTGTAAATAAGCCAGGATGATGTGCGTAGGTTTCACAGATGATTAGCTCCAGCTGATGAGAGTACAACAAACTTGAAACAGTCTACCCTGAAGTATCACTTGTGAATTCTAGATATTTTATTATTACTGTGGGTTAATGGTGTTATAAATCTTTTATAGTTTAAATTTTCAATTTCTTTACGATGTTTTGTCTTTGCTCCCTACTAGTCTTACAAATGGCAAATTTGTTGAGTTTGTCGGAGTTTTTAGTTACTTTTTCTTTTTAAAAATCCCTGTCTTGAGGTCTTCTAATCTTTACAGCCAATTTTCGTTTGAGATTTTTATAATATTCACGCTATTGGTTGATTTATGGAATTGTCAAAAAGTTGTACCAGTTTATAAGAGTATTTTTACAAACCTTTTAGTAGGTATTTGATTGTAATTTAATATAAATCTTTAAGTTGCTAATGACAAACCTTTTTTGTAGTAAATACTTTACATACTTTATTGCAATATTGAATCTTTGACCTAGGATTTGTATTGTTTGATCGAGCTTCCCAGAAGCTGCAATCGCCAATACCTCATCTTTTTTTGGAAAGAGGTTATATGTCTTTCAAAATCTCATCTTTTCTAGTACGTATCTTTTTCTAATACAATACAAATATAACATAATAAATGTTGTTTCCAGAATTTCAATTTCAGAAAAATTTACAATAGAGAAGTCGCTGCAATAAATGAAGGTTCACTCCACTGGGTAATGAATAATTTTATATCCAGACGTAAAAAGTGTATTGAAGTTGGCGAGGGTCACTTAGATGGTCTAATCTTTAAAGATTAAGCAAATATCCACCCTGTTTGCCAAGTTTCAAAGATTAGGCTTAATTTCATCCAATAAATTTTAATAATACTTATGGGTATAAGCTAATGCCCATGTATGTAGTATTTCGTACATTCGGAATAAATAGATGATAATGATTTATTATAGCGGAAAACAACTTGAGTTAGGTAACATTACTTGGTAGTGGCACTTCCAGAATCGCCTTTTTTCTCGATTCCCCGTGAATTATGCTTTTATCGATACCTATTTTTTCCTAAAATTTCAAAAACTTTACACAGTCTTTCAATATGTAACTTTTTGTTTGGCGTAGATTTCAAAATACTATCCCAAAACAGATAACTCAGGGAATACTAACAAATAAATGATCAATATTTCTTTGAAAGATTGAACCCTGGTATACTTTATGTGTTTGAAACGAGAATGTGTTTATCTATCTAGATTTAAAACCTTTTGAAACTTCGTCCATGTTTGTTTGTTTTTATTTTTAATATATATATTTCAACGATAATGATTGATGTAATGGTAATGGTTGATGTAATTTTTCGGTTAAATTTGATTGTCGTTTTTAAAATTAAATTGCAACAGACTTTTTAATGCTGTAAACGCCTTAAAAAACCCTGACGCTACACTGTTTATATTTTGGTTATTTACGAGCTGGATTTGCATTTTCAGACCAAATAGTTTTGGTTCAAATTTGACATTGATATTTGCAATAATTTCAAAACTTAACAGATGTACAGACAAAGACAAAAACAACAGGATTTTTTTCCTCCAGGGATGTCTGTCGTGTTATTTAGGTCATATAACGTCGAGAAATAAAAAAAGGTATTTTTTACAAAAACTCGTTCTCATTCTGTGGGCTTGTACATATATTGTGAGAAAGCAAAAGCAAAGAAATGGGTTTAAAGAATAAACTTTAATTGTTTTCAACCACTTTGTTGTTAGAAATGTAGTTCTGAAATGATTCTAGCTACTTACCACATCGCACATACCTTATATAGTAAGGAATGTCATCCTTTGTTAATTATTTAAAAATACAAAAAAATTGTAGGCGTGACATTATATTATTAATAAAATATTAAACATATGATTTTCTTCCATTAGAATATAAACGAAACAAATTTACATTATTATAATCTGAAAATTCGTTTCTAACAGAACTATATCTCGAAATATCTTATATGTATAAATTTAAAGGTCCGTTTTGTTTAACGGCATACTTTCAGCAGGTGTCCTCGAACTCAGCACTTATAGCAGACATAAACACGGACTTGATAAACAGAATATGCTGAATAGTGATAAGTACCATAGTTTTATACCTTGTAAACTTGACAACGTTGATGGAGGCGTACTCGAACGCTTGATTTGCCAAAATTATATACACGGAGGTGAATACGAGCGGTCTATGTACGGAGGCTGACACGAACGCGCACTATACAGAAGCATGTATATCTAAAAAATTAAATAAAATTACCCCTCTTGGTGGATTTAGGAGTGTTAGTTCAAGAAAAAGTCTGTGACACTAGAATAATTAATATACAATCATTATTAATGGCGGAGTTGTGGTCGCCTGTTCAGTATACGGAGGCGAACACGATACAAAAGCACATATATATATATATATATATATATATATATATATATATATATATATATATACATATACATATATACATATATATATATATATATATATATATATATATATATATATATATATATATATATATATATATATATATATATATATATATATACATATACATATATACATATATATATATATATACATATATATACATATATATATATATATATATATATATATATATATATATATATATATATATATATGTACTTTCGAAATTGCTTTATACTACTTTTCTTCAATCACTATTTTTACAAAGATCTTCATATGATAATAAAAATTCTTTATAATAGATTCCTTTTGCTTCATCTATAATTTTGACCAATAAGACGCCGGAGACAAACAATTTGTTACAGTTGTAAGAATTAAACAAAAATTAAAGTTAAGGAAGTTAAAAGAAAAATAAAAGATCCAGTAGAAAGTATTTTTTCTAGAAGATATTGTATTCTCTCTAATATTTTCACAAAATTTATTTGGAATGCAAAATAGTTTTTTTATATTCAATGTATATTAATATTATTAATATAAACGTAAAATATTAATATTAACGTAAATTTATATGTACACATGTGTATCTACATTTCTACATTTTATATACTTATACATATTGTATATTTTTATGTACAGTTGCGATCATTCGCTAAGGAACAATTAAAAAGTCATAACCGCCGATTTTTCAGTTTTTTTGTACAATAAGGTTATTATATGGTATTCAAGAACATTTCATTTTTTTAACATTATAATTGCCCAGTTCATAAATCAGGATGAGTTACAGCGTGCATTGTACAAAAACTGAAAAACCCAAATCACTATTTGTTTATCGTTGCATTGCGAATGATCGCAACTGTGCATACGAGGGGTGTTTTTTAAATTCGCGGAATGGGGTATAAAGAGAAGCATATTTCTTAATTTTAATTTTTTATTTTTCGATATAATCTCCTCGAACGTTGATACATTTATTACATCTCTGAATTAATTTTTGTAAACCTTCAGAAAAATAAATTTCCGATTTGCTCTCAAAATGTTCATTACGGCAGCTTCCAATGATGTTTCCTCCTCAAAACGTCTTCCACGTAGGTCCTTTTTCAGATTGGGAAACAAAAAATAGTCACTGGGTGCCAGGTCAGGACTATATGGAGGATGCTTAATTTCTTCAAAGCCGCACGACGCCACAGCAGATACGGAAACGCGGGCCTTGTGAACAGGTGCATTATCGTGGAGTAAACGAACACCTTTTGCCAACTTTCCTCGCCTTTTTTGTTTTATGGCCTCCCTCAAACGAGTTAGAATGTTTGCATAGTGTGCTGCTGTAATGGTATCTCCCTTAGGTTTGTAGTCTAAAAGTAAAATTCCTTGAAAGTCCCAAAAAATTGTCGCCATTACTTTTCCAGCCGATTGCTGGACTTTGAATTTCTTTGGGGCTGGCCCCCCCTTCACATGCCACTGTTTCGACACTTCTTTTGATTCAGGATCGTAAAGATGAACCCATGTTTCATCTCCAGTCACAATTTCTACAATTTATCTACACTTTTCCCCTGCTTCGTAAGAAATTTAATAACTGCGCGAAACTCGAAGTTCGACATTTTTCAAGAATGTGACGGATTTACTTAGTCTTTTAACTACAGCAAAATCACTATCGTAAATACCGGTATGAAATTTGACGTTTCTACACAGAAATGAATAACAATTAATAGTAAAAAGTGAGATGTTTGTTTTTGCACCACCAACTTACAAATTCAGCGAATTTAAAAAACTGCCCTCGTACATGTTACAAACTGGCGATGGCAAAACCACTAGGTTGCGCAATAGGTCGATCCTCGTGCCAAGTTCAACCGAATTCAGTGGCGTAGTTCCATCCGCGAAATATGTACAGGGTGTTTGAAGCCACCCAGAACATACAGAAATTAAAATGGGAAAAATTTATTAAGATCAGAGTTTACTGTGGATTATTATAATACATCAAATCACGACCTCCTCGATTCGAAGTTTGACGTTTTCAGTTTTTGGCGTTCTCCGCTTGGCGCCACGTACCGGGAAAATGGACGCGTTCGATTTTATTCGACGCGTTCGCCCATCCAAACAGACTTAGCAAAATGTTTGGAATGTTTATGACCTATAATAATATTTTAAAATAAAATCCGGACTTTTTTGAAGGTTGTTGATAAATATTTGACTTTTCTAAGCTTTATTCTACTTTATAACGAATTTAGTGCATTTTATTTTGTTTGGTGTATTTTTGATTTAAAAGTAGTAATTTTACCTTAGAATTTAAACTGTAGGAAGGAACATAAGCATCTACTACATAGCAGTAAATACAACCTGGATGGGGTCTGAATATGGCGGAGTAGTTGTTTCCGGTTTTGTAATGAGATAGTTCCATTGGCGGTTCTCACTGTCTTGAAATGCGTACATAAACTACATAACCTCAATTTTAAAGCATAGTATTTTGAAATTAATTTTAGAATATAAATTTTATATTTAATATTTTAAACAAACCAATATTTGCTTATGAAATGCAATTTCCTTCTTCGTATTTGTCGGAGTTTGAGAGAAAAGCAGATTTAGATGGTGTTTAATAGCGGCCAGTGTGACGTCATATCCGTCGCTTTTAAATCTCATTGCGCCGGGTAATTACGCTCTTTCCTACAGTTTTATATTCTAAGAATTTTACTGAAAAAATGCCAATTCACAACAAAATGTGCTAGGTGTTAATATGCAGAAATTACAAAACTACAAAGAATTTCCTCGCATTTTCTTCCAGTATTAGTTTACGAAATAGGGGGATTGAAAATTTACTCAATTTAATTTACACAAAATTCCTTCTGGTAGAATTAAAATATATACTTTTATATGTTAATTTATTTTACTTTATACATTTTCTAAATTACATCGCATTTAGTGCATTGTACAGTAGATAGGGACAGTCCAAGCAGTATAGTTAACCTAAAATTATAATTTATTGCAGATACAAAAATAACCGAAAGTACTGTTCGTAAATTACACTTTGAAAGCAGTTGCTATAAAGACGGATCTTTTGGTCGCAAGTTATTAAAATATTATGCAGTGCCTACATTACATACAATAATTTCTAAAATATATTTTAAAAATATCTTTTATCAACATAACACATTTTAGACATGTTTTCGGGCACTACTGATGATGTACAGTATGTATTAACCAATTCCTTGATCAATTCCTCCTCCAATCCGTTCCTGGGTTTGGTCAATCTACAAGATTGTGGATGTTTGAAATACCCTAGTAAAAACTTTTTATCATTAATAAACCAAAAGCAGAGCTGGTTTTAAATATTTTTCAATATTTACCTCAAGAATGCACTTCTTGCAGTATTTTAGCTGATCTTCCCATCTTCAAATGTTAAGATTTCGGTTCTACAGTCGGTAATTGCCACATATTTTACGGGGTGTGCTGCCATGCAGAAACTATCTGGACAAGAAGTACGCAAAGAGATGATAGCTTCTTCAAGCAAACAACCATTTATCGGCGACGAACAGACACGGCATAAAATTAATAAAACTTGACCAACCTGATTGTTAGTTGGTGTAGGGTAAAGTAAGGTAATTTGGTGATATAGGTATGATATAGGTTATTTTAGCAATAATAGGTACTTAAAACACGTGTCACCGCAGAACCTGTCACTTTTACGTCGATTGCTGTGTGTTTGACACATGTAAATGGTAAGACCACGACCTCCTCGATTCGACGTTTCACGTCAAACGTCGGCGTCGAATCGAGGAGGTCGTGGGTAAGACATGTGCAAAAGCAATCCACGTAAAAGTGACAGGTTGTAAGGTGACACGTTTTTTTAAGTTTTATAGGTTAATTGGCAAAATCATGGCAATTACCTTATAGTCGAAGCGGCGGCGACCGCAAAATTTTGACCGTCATCGAACATACGGATAATTTATGGAAAATGTGGAAGTAGACAGTATAGGTAACACAAAACCTCTTATAGGCCTATAAGCAAATCCTGGAACGACTGGAGTTAATGGTCTAATTAAGGTTAACTCATCAATATTTCGCGTCCGTTACATAACATCCAGGTGAAATTTACAGGATTTGTAGAGAAATATCCGTACTTCAAGAATATCTTTGTCAGCCTTAACCCATCCTGACAGAAGTTTCCAGTTGACCACCAGGAAGAGGTGGTTTTGCAGCATTTCCCGTCCGTGATGGAATATCCACTTGCTTTGTTTTTTAAATTGAAGGTTAAGCTGCCCAAACAACAAAAGGTTTTGTCAGCCTGAGCAAAACTTGGTAGAAATTTGCTTTTTAAGGAGTAGTAGTTCAGCAGTACCTTAAGAAAGCCGGTCTACCGCGTTTTTATACCAAGTTTTGCTCAGGTCAAAATCTTGACGTCGCCGCTTGGACTATTACTTTACCCTATACTGAATGTACATAAATATGTGTGCTTGTCAGGAGAACGTTCAATAAAATCATATTTCCAAACAGTTCCCCATCCCAAGCCTTCTTGAGGTCGGTTCCTTCATTTGAATCATACTATAAAAAGTATTTTTGTAAAACGCATGATCTGTAATATCCTTTTGGAAATGAAAGCAAATAATTATATTTAGTTAAAGTAATAGTCTAAGAGCTAGCGAACACGACCGCTTCACAACTCCGTAATGGATAATAGTTATTTATTGTAAAAGTGTTTTAGACAGCGTTTTATCCACGCAAGAATGTTTAAACGCGAGAGCGAAGCTCGAGCGTTTAATTTTCTTGAGTGGATAAAACGCGTCTAAAACACGAATGCAATACAACGTTTTATCCACAATCACAGTCATTTAGAATCAGATTTCATCAAAAAATAATTTGACATTTCGCTCTGACAGCGGCTGTAACGTCAAAAATTATTGAAATTAATTTAAAAAATCGTGGGACGTGTTGAATGGTTGCTATCATGTTGCTATTTAGTTGCGATTGTTTATGGACTCCATTTGTAAAAATTCATCTTACTATTTGAAAAGTGGAAAAGATGGAAGAGATTTGTGAGAACGACTTTATTCCTGAACAAATACTTGAAGAAGCTCAGAAAGCAACTTTAGATTTATTGCCGTGGAAGTCAAAGGACGCCTACGAAAAAGTATTTGCCGAGTTCAATAATTGGAAAGAAAAAAGTGGTGTAAAAGGAGCAATAAACGAAGAGGTACTCCTAGCATATTTCTACAATGTTAATAAAAAGTTTGCGGCATCAACATTATGGACGAAATATTCTATGTTGAAAACGACATTAAACGTGCACAGAAATATAGATATCTCAAAATACAGCAAGTTGATCGCCTTTTTGAAAAGCAAGTCTCGCACCTACAGACCTAAGAAGGCCAAAATTCTTGAAAACAAACACATCAAGCAATTTTTGCAGGAGGCTCCAGATGAAAAATATTTGATGATGAAGGTACCTAATAGTTGTGATTTGTGTTTGTTTGCATTCAAATTTACAGTTTCTTCTTTAGGTGGGACTTATAATGGGTGTAGCTGGCGCTTGCAGATGTAATGAGTTGACGTACTTGAAAATTGAAAATGTCCAAGATAAAGGAAAATATTTGTTTATTACGATTGCTGACACAAAAACCTATGTTTCACGAAGTTTCACAGTAATGGAAGAGGGTTTTTCTGTTGACGCTCTGGATATGTGTAGGAGGTATATGCAACTACGCCCAGCTTCTATGGCTTCCCAGGGCAGATTTTTTTACGATATACAAATGGAAAATGTACATACCAATCTGTGGGTATCAACACCATGTCAAGAATACCTGCTACAGTGGCCTGTTTTTTGCAATTACCGGATGCTAGTTCCTATAGTGGTCATAGCATGAGACGCTCCTCAGCTACATTACTGGCTAATGCTGGTGGCGATCTTATGGCCATCAAACGTCACGGTGGATGGAAGTCGTCAAATGTCGCAGAAAGCTACGTTGAGAATTCTTTATCAAATAAATTAAAAACAGCGGAAATGATTCAGAAAGAGACTGCCAAACAAGTTGCAATGAACAATACCGGTGAAACTTCTTGTGAAAGTTCAATTCCAGCCACGGTTGAAGTTAATCTGTCTTCGCCAATAAAACAAAAAAATAATAACAATGTTTTGTCTATTAACGTGAATATTAATGTAAATCTTAACAAATAAATAAATTCATTGTGTGTTTTATGGCGTGTTTTATAGCGTGTTTTATGGCGTGTTTTATGACTTATAAAACACTAAGGTTTTATAGACCACATTAAAGGTCGCCAAGCAGTTCAATTATGACCTTATAATATAGTGATTGTGGATAAAATCTCTTTTATTATCTGTATTCATAGTATATAAGTAGGAATACCCTTGTCTGACCCCTCTGATTTATGGAGGAAGAGATCAAATAGTGTGGTTAAAAAATGTCACATTTGAAACACATATGTAATGGTTTTTCTAATTTTTATATGAATCAAAATACTGAAAAAAAAAACGATAGCAAACTTGCCAGACAAATATTCCTCTGATTAATTAGTACCAGATCAGTACTAATTAATTAATTACATATTAAAAGATTTCAAGTATAAGAGCATTGTGCACACATAGGCAACCGGTTATACATAAAATAACGTAAGTTTATTAACTTTACAGGGATGCAATCAGTGGAATCTTGATCTGTCATTTTGCAATCACATTTACAAGGATCAACCATACTTAGTAAAAAAGACAGACATTACACTTATGTATTATCCTTAAAATCTTGAAATAATTAATTAATGAACTTTGATCTGGCACTAATCAGAGGAATATTTGTCTGGCAAGTTTGCTATCGTTCTTCTTCAGTATTGTGATTCATATAAATATTAAAAAACCATTACATATGTGTTTCAAATGTGACATTTCTTAACTACACTATTTGATCTCTTCCTCCACAAATCAGAGGGGTTGCCCTGCCAGACAAGGGTTTCCCTACTCATGTACTATGAATACAGATAATAAAAGGGATTTTATCCATTACGGAGTTGTGAAGCGGTCGTGTTCGCTAGCTCTCCGACTTTTGCAACAATTGCGCAACTATTAAAAAGGCATTTGTCATTGACCTACTGCATTTAGTGAATATAGTTACAATGTAGGATAATATATATTATGTAATTAGGAGATCAAGCGATACTTTAAATCTGAGAAGATGTATTATAACGCCGAGGCGCCAGCCGAGACGTTATAACATCTTCGAGGATTTAAAGAAGCTTGATCTGCGTATTGCATAAGTTGTTTTATTTTATTTCGTATTTCAATCCTAATTTCTCCCTTTTAAAATTCATCCGAATTTATTGTATAATGAAGCAAGTTGTCTTGTCTGTGTCATCATACGTGTAACCAAGGAGATAAAAAGTAGCATGTCACGTGTGGCTGTTATGCAACATCGAATGATTTTTACGTTGCCAACAACAACGGAGATCAAGAACGTCTTGAACTCCGGTGTCATTGACAACGGAGATAAAGATATACCTTATTTTACTAATTGTAGTATATAACAGGTCCCCCACATGCCAGGTGCTACCGTTGCTACGGCAACGGAGCCCGTGGGCCAAGGGGCCCGCAAGGACGGGGAAAAAATTAAAAAGTAGAACATTTTTAATAAATCATAGAAAGAAAACAAAAATTAAATCACTAGGACTAGATTTATGTGTATCAATCAAATATTACATCAGAGTAATATAAATTGGTTCATTGGATATGCAGTGCGTTGCGTACAAAACGTGTCTGAATCTACAACAGCTGTGAGTAACTAAACACTGTCTAAACTCTTAAAACTAGTTTAAATGTGTGTTTGATGAAAAATAATTGTAATAAAGGTTAAAAAATGTATATTGTAAAAAAAGGCCAAAATTTCTTTTTTTGGTAGTAAGAGGGGGGCCCATCATGACTTTTAGCAACGGGGCCCAGGGAATAATGTGGGGGGCCTGGTATATAAACAAGTGTTTGAAATACTAAATGAAATAAAAGTTTATATTTAGATTTTATCATAACTAATAAATGATCTTATTTTAGGAATTCCAAGTAAAAGCAGTAGATGGAGACGTGAACGTAAATTACCCAATAAACTATGATCTTAAGTCAGATTGTAAGTATCACTTCAATAAAAGTAGAATATTATCGAATCATATCGAATACTAGGTATCAGTGTTTTTTATTTTAGTAATAATTAAAATTTAAATGTTTTTTATCTATGATCATACAAAAAGTGACCACTTTTTACACTGATTTTCGTGTAAAAACGCTAATGTGAAAAAGAGATGTATGATAAATTAATAATTTATGAATATTTTACAAACTGGTTGCTAAACAACTTAGCACATAAAAATCTAAGCACGTTAATATAATATATGTAATGTACACATGACATAAATCGCAAATTAAAAAATATATCAAGCGCAATGAATACTTTAGTAAAGCATTATGATCGTAGATAAACTGTTGTAAGATATACGAGTAAAAAGTCTCTTCATGGCACTCACATCCTTTAAGACACTCGCTCGTGTGTTAAACCGTTCGCGCAATAAAAAATAGTTTTTTACACTTATACCTTAAATATCTATTTTATTTACCGCCAATCTTTCAAAATAGTGGATGTAGGGGAGACTTGAGCACATTTTTAGATATATATTTTTTATAATTTTTTAGCTTTACTAACATCACTCTGTAACATACTATATTGATTATTGGTCTTTTATTGAACACATTTAGTACTTATTTTAAAGTCATGCATATTTACTGTAACCTTAGAAAAGATATTTTTTAAAAAGATGATTTTATGCTCAAGTCTCCCCATTCACGGGGAGGCTTGATCATTAAATTAAAACTGCATATACCATACATTTATTTACAAAATTAACAACAACAATGTTCTATTAATGTAAAGGTATTGCTCCTGTCTTTCTCAGATAGAACCGCGGTATCTAAAAATAATACTTTCAATAATTTAATTGTAGTGAAAGTCGTCACTTAGCTTTATGATGCTAATACATTGTCTTTACTTATGTTTTTATATGTATAATCTAACCATTGTTCAGTGATCTTAGTTTTCTGTCTATTATTTATGGTTTTATATTGATAAAGATGTAGTACAGCATAGCTTATGGAGAGACTTGATCAAGTTGTGATCAAGTCTCTCCATACACCATTATAATAAAAAAAGAATTTGGCTTTAAAGGCATAACCTCAAACTAACCATGTGGCTTGCATTAAATGTAGCTAATTGAATGTACTTTACAATAAACTTGCAGTTCATTAAGATATAACATATGTTTACTATAACATCTTAAAAACATTTTAAACTTACCTTAAAAAGTTTTTCTTTGTGTCACAAAAGTACAGAGTTGTTTCTTCTTCCCTACTACATGCATCAAACATTTGAAAATTTCTCAAAACACTTGACAAGAAAAGAGCCTAGCAGGTTTGCCAACAAAGATTTAATTAGACATATAGATTTTGTGAACACAGTCTATGATCAAGTCTCCCATATGCTCAAGTCTCCCCAGTCTCCCCTATACAACTAATGATTATTAATAATATCGAAATAAGGCAAACAAATCAAATTGCACGACCCGGGCTTTCAAATTTGCGTCTTTGAGACATATGAGTCATAAGACAGACGAGGAATATAAATCGGCTTTTAATAGTAATCTTTAAATAGTAAAGAAATTACTAACGCCATTAATAATATCCGTTTTACGTAGACTTAACCCTAGAAAGGTAACGTGGTGTCGTATTCGCTATGTACATGGCGCCTCGTGGCGACCTCTGGTCGTAGACTGAGAAATAAGGACGGAAACCATAACATTGGCGTTTATGAACGGATATCGAAAATGTGAAATAAATCAAATATAAAGACTATTTTTTGTTCACTTTCTACATGAGCGCGTACAGTATTTATTTTTATGCGATTGAGAAGAATAAGCATGTAAGTAAATTGTATTTAATATACATATTTTCATGTTATTATTTGACTTTTTGAGGTTATATCCATATATGCACATTTGAAAATTCAATAAATGGCAAAAATAATATAAACTTTCACTTGCTATTTGAACCATTATTTATACAATTCACTACGCAACAAATATTTCCACCCATTATATTTGCAAAGTTTACTGAAATCGTCCGTCGTTATTGCTCTATTGCTCCACCTAGCGCGCTTCGGGCGATTATTACATCCCCTCCAAGCCGACGCACATAGCGAATAACGTCTGTAATGCCCAGTTCCTTTGTCCAAGTCAGCATTGTGAGCATGCGGTTTTAGATACCTGTTAATAAGCCGGAAATACGTTTACAAACGTAGACACGTGCGGATCGTTTTCTTACCGAAAACAAGTTCCTTCCAATTTTAGGACACCAGGGCCCGTATTCTTGAACTCATAGAAAGAAGTTTCGCATACGAGATGACGTAATTCTCTAATACCTTCTAGCATTTGATTGGCTAAGTTGCATCTTATGCGTGAAAAGTACGTCATCTCGTATGTGAAACTTGTTCGTATGAGTTCAAGAATACGGACCCAGCTTGTAATACCTCATATGGAGCCTCGATTACAATGCAAAAACTTGTTTCTTTGAAGAAGATCAAAGGTGCCAAGATGTTCCAAAAGAGCTTCTAGTTGTCAATAAACGCTGCAAAATAGTCCCACGTTCTGCAAACCGCAAAGGAAGAGAAATATATGTGCTAGTTGAGAAAAAGTGATATGTGCTCAACACCGATGGCCTTTATGTTGTAAATGTGCAGATAACTTGTAAAAACTTGCAACTAATAAGGATTATTATTAATCATTTACAAAATATAATGTTTATGAACATTATTGAATTTGTATAATTTCAATTGTTGTTGTATATGACATCACGTTACCATTTAAGTACAAAATTTTAACGTTGCTTTTCTATAGTTAAATATCAAATAACCTTATCAGGCTTACTTGTTCGATAGAGTTTTGGCAAAAATGTTATCGGATTTTCCAGGATTCCTCAAGTTTAACTGAATTGGTAAAGCTCTGGTTTAAAATATTGACAGCTAACGACAGGCTTTACCTAAAGTATTGATATTATTCGTTACATTGCTTTTGCTCTATAAAAGGAACCCAAGTAAAAAATCGTACCATAAAATGTGTGTCTATTTCAGGGCCAACGTTATTCAGTATAAATCCAGAAAGTGGATTAATAAACGTAGAACCTATTAATCGGGATGCTTTGCAGCTAGAAATATTTTCTGTGCAACTGATAGCTTTTGAAGTACCTGACCCCTGTTGGACAACTTCTCAGAATGTAACCATGATTGTAAATGACATAAATGACAATGAACCACTTATAACTCTTAACGCAACCCAACTATGGATGCCAGAAAACACTGTAACAAAAGTATATATTCACATTAACATTGAGGATATGGATCAGGTAAACTTGGGGGTTTCTTTAATCGATAGACATTATCTTACTATATGTACCTACATTCAATGACAGGGAGAAAACGGAACTTATGCAGTCTTCTTAGAAGATAAATCTGAACATAAATTCCACGAAGCTTTTCAAATCGTACCTGATAGAGGATACCATTCAATGAATTTTTCAATATCTGTTATTAATCATACTAAACTGGATTATGAAGATTTGCAATGGCAAAATCTTTCGTTTACAGTAAGTGTTTAAAATAGTCATAGGTTATTTAATCTTAACGTAGTCTAGATAGTCTGACTTAGGCTACAACTTAATTTCAGAATTTGCATGTGTCTTAACTATATTTAAATAAATATTTAATAGTCTCACCTACATACAGATTCATTTTCCATTATCTACATAATCTCCAAGATTATAACACATACTATTCATAATCATAATAATTAAACTATACATATTAATTATAAATAATAAAACAAATCAAAGAAATTGCATAGTGAATATTTACTTGAAGCACCTTGCATGTTACGAAACTGTTATTTGCAAACGTCTTTACAAAGATACCCTATTATACAAACTTCATAATATAGTAACCTGTAATTTTAGATACATTCTGAAGAAATAAACACTGAGGAAAAATGGAATGATAGTAAAAAGATTAAGATTTTTTTGGAAAATCTAAACGATGAATTACCAATATTTCAAGAAGACGAATACACAGAATGTGTGTGTGAAAATATTGGAAGCGATGAATATATAGCTACCGTTTTTGCAGAGGACAGAGATATAGATGATGAAGTTACGTAAGTATTCCTTATTGTATTACTAGTCAAACTAGTGCAATATTTCAAACATGAACCATTAACTATAGCACAGGTATTGACATAATTACTTAAAATATACATACATTTACATAATCTTTAACCTCATATACCTTTCGGTGTCGAGGCGTCAACACACCGAGCCGCAGAGTGGATATGTGCGTGTGAGACGAGGCAGCGGAGCCATATAGGCAAGTACACTGCGCTCGTGGTTTACCCATCCGAGTCCTGACCGATGCAAACTCTACTTAACTATGTTAAGTAATAGAAATCCACTATAACCACTTTGCCGCACTGCTGACTTACTTAAAATATAAATAATTTTAATTAGTTTATTTGCACTGATCCATAATCCAACATTGCTTTGGATGAAATGTTAAGGATAGTTACGAGGGGACGTTTTTATATTTGCGGAATGGGGGGGTTGCTGAGGAGTGAGGCTTGGTAAACCAATCGTAACGTCTAGCTTGATGCCTAATTACTATAAATACCGAACTGGATTATTATTGAATTAGTGGTATTTGAGTTATTGTCGTCTACACAAGTCAGAACGTGAAGAGGTTTTCAATATGAGTAAAGTTTGATATCGTGCCGGTATAAGTTCTTTGCAAAACAAGGAAAACCAGTGCAAACCATTATGGAAGAGATGTCAACGGTTTACCAGAACTCTTGTCCTGGAAAAACCATGATATATAAATGGCATAACCTGTTCTGCACGCTCATCTCGGTATGACAAAGGTCTGTGCAAGATGGGTCCCGAGAATGCTAACGCCACCCCAAAAACACGAACGAATGGCATGTTCACGGGCGTTTTTGAAGCTCTGCAGTGAAGACCAGAATTAAGTCGGATTGTTACAGGAGATGAAATGTGGGTTCACCACTATGAACCTGAATCCAAACAAGATTCAATGCAGTGGCATAAAAAAGGTACACCCCCGCCAAAAAAGTTTAAAGTGCAGCTGGAAAGCTCATGGTGATCATATTTTGGGACACTGAAAGAATCCTGCTCATCGACTACAATGAAAATCGTGTCTCTATAGCGGGAGAATATTATGCTACACTTTTAGAACGATTAATGGACTCCATCAAAGAAAAGAGAAGAGGAAGACTTGTCAAAGGTGTGCTGCTTTTGCACGGCAACGCGCCCGTTCATCGAAGTCATCAAGAAGTCGAGTTGCACAAGCTGCCCTGCACAAAGAAGGCTTCCAGGAATGAAATCATCCACTCTACAGTCCAGACCTGGCCCCCAGCGATTACTATTTGTTCTCGAACATGAAGAAAGAATGACGACAAAGATGAATTAGTTTTTTCACTGGTGTAAATAAAGTAATTACTAGATCTGAGAAATGTATTAGAGTTAACGGAGAATATATTGAAAAAGAAAAATAATTCTCTGTTTTTATTTACCTTCCTTACTCCCCATTCGGGGGGGGGGGTACCCAAAACGCACCCTCGTAAATATAAACGTTTTGGCTTGATATTTATCTTTTGCTAAAACTGCTAAGAGAATAGGTGAAAACGTTTATTGCAACATTAGAAATTGTTTCATACAAGCTCAACAATGTAAATTGTTTGAACACAAATATTTATTATTAACTCTTTTGTTTTGAGTAAAACAGTATTTGTAACAAGAAACAACGATATCTTCTTGTTATTATGATTGATTTTATTATGATTATTATTATTATTAGGTAATTGATTTTTAGTTAGCAATTTTTAGAAGTTTGCCTTCAACGTTCACTATAATCACAGTATAAATAACATACAGTAACGTGACTCTCGCAAATAGTTACCATCCACCACACAACAAGCTGACATGTGCCAGAAGCACATAGAAAGCAATTATACTTCATACACTTGACCGAGCACATCAAAATACCCAGTCCCGTATAACTCGAATTGTGCAGTGCGAGTGTCCCTATTACGGAATTAACAAACACAGAATCAGGAAACGATGCAGAGATTGTTTTAATTGACAAAGATTACCAAACTTCTGATAAATTAGAAAAAACTTTATTCGATATATATGCGGTTATTTGATAAAAATTTTGTATCGGTATCTATGGAAATACTTTTTCAACAACACTTCCAAGATATTTGTGTAAATTAAAATGTGGTCAAGCGCTTTTATCCATCTTCAAAGTATTATAACAATATAGTATATCATTTACACGCTCGACTGCGAGTGTATTACACTTTAAAAGACGTTAACAGAAATTTTAAATCCGGTGCACTGCTTCGTTTATAGGCGTGATATTCGAAGGTGGATTAAAAATATCAATGGTGCCACACACAAGTAAACCTACTGATTGTTATACAGGGTGGTCCAGACCACCCGTACACTCCTTTTAAAATGCGGGGGATTAGAAATCGTCAACAAGACGATGGGTGATCTTACCAATGTTGATGTGCTCTATCGAATGACGCCAAAAAGAAACCCCCCTGACCCCTCCTTGTAGAGGATAAGGGGGGCAACTTTAAAAATTCAAATGGGAATCAAAATATCAATAATTTATTTGAAACATTTTTTTATCTTGGCAACAGGTGGCGCTGTAATCGCAAGAAAAACTACTTTTTGCATTTTCCGTTGTCTCTGGCATATTTACAGGTGCAAATAACAGTTTTTCATATTCTTTACTAAATAGTGATGAAAAAGCTTTGCTAATGTGTACTTTCATGAGAAAAAATTTTACATTACGATGAAAAACGGAAATTCTCTCCCTAAGGTGTTTTCGACAAACTTTATTTTTTTCGACTTTTTTTTCTTGCGTTGTACGTGACAACAATTTTTTTCTGAAATTTTTAGATCGTTTTTTAACCTTAACGTCTACTTATTTAGATATTGCTTAATCTTTTTAATCTTTATCTGAATATTTATTTTAAGCATATATAATTAATAAAAATGGTCGATAAAACATTCTAAATTGTAATTTGCTCTGCATATGGCAAAATAATATTTAAATCGTACCAATTTAATATTTAATTTTCACAGAAAAATAACTTGCTACAATTCTTTACTTCGCAATTCTATTTAAATAATATGTAATTGCTGAAAATCAACTGTTCAAATAAATAATTTTTATTTCACAATTTAAAATTTTATTCGTTTAAATTATTCTTACTTTATGGCCTTAGTGGATGAGATATCCATATTTCATCATTCATTGCTATACGCTAAAAGAAAGATAACCACCGAAATTTAATACGAAGTGAAATTCTCATCGGCAGATTTTTGTAATGCAGCGTAACTTGACATCTTTTGAAGTAAAACCATCTTCCCCAGTAGAATCTTGGAAAATGTTGTTAGAATGGAACACAAATTCTAACAACATTTAAGGCAAAAAAATATTGTTATCACGTACAACGTTAGAAAAAAAAATCTGTTTGTCGAAAACACCTTAGGTAGAGAATTTACGTTTTTCATTGTAACTTAAATTTTTTTTCTCATGAAAGTACACATTAGCAAAGTTTTTTCATCATTATTTAGTAAAAAATATGAAAAACTGTTATTTGCACCTGTAAATATGCCAGAGACGGCGGAAAATGCAAAAAGTCGGTTTTTGCGATTACAGCGCCACCTGTTGCCAAGATAAAAAAATGTTTCAAATAAATTATTCATATTTTGATGAGTAGAATCTAAATATGCAATAAAATTTAGAGATTCCCATTTGAATTTTCAAAGTTGCCCCCCTTACCCCCTAGAAGGCGGAATCAAGGGGTTCCATTTTGGGGTCATTCGAAAGAACACATCGACATTAGTAAGATCACCCATCGTCTTGTTAAAAATTTTGAATCCCCCGCATTTTAAAAGGGGTGTACGGGTGGTCTGGACCACCCTGTATATACTGTGCTATAATGTAGATTATCACTTGCGCTACACTCAGCTCGGCGACGCAGCGATGCAGCGATGCAAAGTGTCGTTACGCTGGTAGGTATTCTTATTATATATGACAAGGAGCCACAGCGACTCCATACTACACGATACACACGAGTGAAAGTCCACACAATTGTTGTTCACCTCCGAGTTAAAACGATTATCTTCTTAAAGATATTTACCCCAAACAAACAAATGTAGAATCTAGGTCAACGTGTGATCAACAGCTGTGAAACACATTAAGATAATATGAGAGGGTAAGCAGCATCTTGTATTACCCTCGGCTATTAAAGAAAGTCAGCAGCATACGTTAAGATTGTACTTTTTAACATTTCGTTTGTCACACATACAGCCTAATAACAAGTTATAATTAAAAAACTTATTACGTTTTAAGTATAATAGGGTAATGAAGACATTTAAAGAAAAGTAATTACAAAAATTTTATTTTGTACGTATGTTCGATTATAATGGAATGTACATTAAGCATCACCTGACGATACCGTAAAACGGGGTTACTTTGGCAGGTTTTGACCTATTTTGGTACTCTAAGTCAGAAACCTATTGCATAATCAAATTTTTTGAGACTCCATCGTGCCTTGTGCCCAATTGGCAGTAGATCACCCAAATATGGTTGGTTTTTATCCACACATGATGCAGGAAAAAATTTTTTTGTGGGGTGCCAAAGTAGGCAGAATTTTGGGGTTACTTTGGCAGCACCTGCAAATCGAATTTGCGCCAATGTAGAGGCTGTATTAAGCCTTCATTGGCATCAAAAATGGTAAATTATGGGGGCAGCTTAAAGTTTAGTCTTATAATTCGGAAGTTATAATGCATTTTTTTTTGATAATACATTTATTTATCACCAAGATTCAAAGAACAACTCAAAACAAATTCTGATAGTAAAATTAACATAAATTATCTACAGGTTTCACAAAAACAAACAAAGAAAGAATCAAAATATTCCTTTTACAGAGAAAAATTTGCATCTTTTAAAGAGTCATCACTGTCAAAATATTCGTTTGTACAGAGGGAACAAACAAAAAATGGGTCCGTGCTCGTCTCATTGCAAAAGCCACAAATCCATTTTTTGCATTTACTGCAACAAATCCAATCAGGACCTCTGTAGTTATTCCATTTCCTAGAGCAAATTGCGCAGACGTCATCTGTAGCTTTAACAACCCTTTTTGCTTGCTTTCTTATTGGCATTTTTTTAGGAACTACAACTAAACTTGCAACGGGTTCGTCGTCACTATCATCGTCGCTACTAGTTAGAATCTTTCTCTGGGTTCCTGAAGGGCCAGCGACTGATTCATCTGTAGATAGGTTTGATTGAGGTGCATCACCCTTGAGCTGTTTACCAGGCTCTATTTTCTTGCCACGTGTTTTAGTGACCTTTTCCTTATTTGATCCGCGTAGATCTTGAAGCAGATCAATCAGGCTCTCATTTAGGATAGCGGCTTGGGCATTTGCGTCGTCTTGATGGTCTGGAATTCTTTTGAGAACTTCTTGTGGATTAAATGGACAGAGCCCTGTGGCTCTAAATCCAGATTTTAAATTATTGGACACATTCTCACTGACCGCAAGCCACAATCGATTTAGGAGCGTCGGAAAATATTCTTTTGGAATGGATGAAGACGATTTTGTTTCACTGCGCCATTTGTCTAGAATCTGACGCCATTTTTTTTTAAATGGGGCAAACACTGCCACATCCAATGGTTGCATGAGATGGGTGCTGTTGGGTGGAAGCGCTGTCATATATATATTGTTCTCCTCACAAGCTTCAATGACAGTAGGTGAAAAATGAGAGGCTAGATTGTCCCCAATAACAAGTTTTTTTCCAGGATTCTCAATGTCTTTAATTTTGGGCAGCAAAATTTGGAAAAACCATTTTTCAAACTGGTCCATATCGAACCAGCCACTGGGTGTGTTGCTGTAGACCGTTCCAGGAGGACCTCCTTTTGTCCAACCTTCGTATAGATTTCCTGCCTTGTACACCACCATGGGGGGCAATAAATCTCCTGCAGCGTTTCCGCACACCATGATACTGATGGAGGCTTTGGAATGTTGTTGAACTCTCTCCACGCGTTTGGTTCCTCTTGGAACAATGACTTTTTTGGCTCCAGGGTCATCTTGGACATTGGTTTCATCGTAATTGAAAACCAAAGAAGGATCAAGATCTTGTAAAACATCTTTAATGTTGTCGAAGAATTCGACAAGTTGATTTGGTCCTACCGCCGCACGTGTTCGTTTTATATTTGCAGCCAAACGGACACTCAACTTGTTTCGGATGATAAAGTTTTCGAGGTAATCATGTCCAGGAACATTGTCATGAAACTCCTTAACGTTACGACCCTTTTTTTGTAAGTATTTGTGGATCAATTCGCGAATATCAACTTTGGTAAACGGAAATCCCCAATTGCTCACTGTCACTAAAGTTTTTGTCAGTAACTGCTCCTCTGCAGGTGTAAATACGGTTGGATGACCTGGGGGACGCGTATGCTCGCCCTTCAACTTGTTTTGAAGGGTCCCACGTGAAATTTTAAAGCGCCTGCTTGCCGCCGCCTGACTCATGCCGTCCCTAATGGCAGCCAACGCCCTTTCAAGGTCAGCTTCAGTGAAGTTCTTGTAGGTACGCGACCCCAACTTTTTTTTATAATTTCTAGGCATTGTTTGTCAATTTATACCTGTAACAAAGAGAATCTTCGAAAAAACAAATAAAAAATATATATAAAGAAACAAAAAAAACATTTGAAATATCAATAACCAAACTGCCAAAGTAGGCCGAAGGTGCCAAAGTAACCCCGCTTTACGGTACTGAATCATTCCAGCCTACTTGCTGCTTCTCTTGTCAGTTAAATTATTCGAGTCGAGCACGTGATCGCCGCGTAATTTGCGATACATTTTGCATTTTCACCCTCGTGATTTCTGTGACCCAGATTCTTTACTTGTTTGTTTGGGGTAGTTCTTCATCGTGTAGTGATGATCGAGTACTGAGTACGAATACGTCGTGTTAGTTATGTGCCAAGAATATGCAAAATTAAAAAGAAGAAAAGTGGCAACAAACATATTGGGTGCATCTCATATTTAGATCAAGATTACAACGCTCACGGAACAATACCAAGGTTGCCGCGTGACGAAGCGACGCGTCGTAACCTGGAGTGCAGCGCAAGTGAGAACGTATTCATTTAAAACAATAATATTTATCTAGCGACACTTTGCATCGCTGCGTCGCGTCGCCGAGCTGTGTAACGCAAGTGAGAATCGACCTAATTGAATTAAGGTCAATTCGCACTTAAGTTTATTTTGAATATAACTATTATATGGACGGCCGTATTTCCATTGTTATTGTCATGTTTTTACTGCTTCCTGTGGTTGACGCTCGACAGATGCAGCCACATTAGCCACCTCTCGAGTCTGTTATTCATGGCTTGTAATACATAAGCCTGAAAAATTTTTATGTTTGAATGAAAAATGTTGACATTTACATGACATAAATCGGTTGTCAAACTGTTTTTTTTTCACTGTATGTAAAAGTCTTTTACAATCTAGACCAAAAAAGACTTTTACGTCCAGCAATTTTTAATTAAAGAAGAGTTCACAATTTGATGGAATCTATTTATTAGTAATATTTAAATGTAAATTTGATATAGTACAATTTGTGAAATTCATACCGCTTGAAGACGATATCTCCTTTAATGAAAAAGCTGTTCCATCTGTAGGTCGGCTGCAGCCGCACTTAGGGCCTACGTAATAATCATAATCGCCCCCTCCCTCCCGCACAAGCTTATAGCTTCTGGGGCCTGGTTTCCAATTATTATTATTATAGTGTGTTCTTGAAGGTCCATTTCCATTGAAGACGTTGGTTGATTTACTACAAGAGTTTTGTCTGCTTGAAAACGATCAGTCCATTCCGTTGAAGAAGTTTCCGATTGTGGAACAACTAAGATGTTTTTTTAAACTTTCATTTTTCTTTCAATTGATTATATATATATAACCCTCCGCTACTGTCGACGATCGCCAGCCCCCAAGTCAGACTGACAAATCAACTCTAGAATCTGCCACCAAGGTTGCGGAAGATCGTCGGAAGCAGTAGCCTGTGTAGCACTCCGCGTCCGGTAATTTTAAGTGTGTGGCTATTTCTTTTGGGGCGTTTCTGATTTTATTTATACTAACAACTTGGTTTGCACATTTCCCATTGGCGTATTTAATAAAAAAATCTTGAACTAGTAGTGTACGCTGGACGTAAGCCACGATATTTTCGATATAATTCAATGTGAGACGAATTAGAAATGACAAATGTTCTTTGACTGTGTGTTTTCGAATCTTCAATTTTTACAATAACAACTGAATCTTTATCTTCAATATTATTAATACTTAAATTCAACAACTCGATTCGCCTATATGCACCATACCATATATCCCATTATTAAAATAGTCTGAAACAATATTTTGTTAAACAACACAAAAATTAATGTAGAACCTTCAGTAATAAAAAAACTTTGATCTGGGGCCTCTTCTATAAATTTTTCAATTTCTGTTTTTTTCAAGACTAAATTTTTTTGGACCGATAGCCTACACTTTTATTTTTTAAATATGGTTACCAATTTTGAGAATTTTCCTATATCTACATTTTGCTTGACGTTCAATGTTTTCTTTAACATAGAATAAATAGACCATAGTGTTGGTGGCCGCAATTTATTAGCTTTATATTTCAAATAAGCCAACATCACACTTTCAGACACCGTCTTCAAATTTTTACAGCTACACCAATTCATGAAATCCTTGTAAGCCGATTCATACTGTCTAGAGGACTTTTTCGGGATAATAAGACTGCAAACTGCATTTCGTGCATCTTCTAATACATCCGCAGGCAGATAATTTTCATCACTTTCAGAACTCATTTTTCTTTATTTTTCACTTCAAGCAGTATTTTTTACAAAATCGCAAATAAAAACGTTGCAAAATTATAAATTTTTATGTTTGTTTGATGGTTGCTATGTGGTTGCTATCATACTTAGTTGGTCAGAACACACCAGATTTAACATCAAGATAATTGATGTCCGTTCATTTTTCTGGTTTTTCTGTGAGTTTTCACTAATGGAAGCTGCAGTTTTCGAAAAAATATTGTTTGATACATGATTGCGAAATACTTTTGCATTTTCGAATTGTTTTTTCTTCCATTCTCAAATGCAAAAGTAATCATTTCGCAATGTAGAATCAAAGATAGCTGTTTAATGCTTTCAATGTTATATGTATAAATGTTACATTTTTGATTTTACGCCTATCGAGAAGATTGCTAAAAAGGTACTGTGTTGGGGACTACTGAAAGATGTCGCGACCTACCTCACATACAAGATTATATGCAATGTTATATCACATGTTTGGGCAATTAGACGCATTGATGGTATCACATTTCATTTTGTTTGTGATTTTAGTCTGTGCATTGATAAGTAATGAGATGGCACAAATGTTTGAATTCGTATATTACTGTAACGTTCTTTTTAAAATAATCACAAAAATGCTGTTTAATCGTCTATTAACAAGTAAAATATTATTTACATACACTAATTAAATCTTAACTAATTATTTAACACTATAATTATAAACTGTTAACGAACTTAAATGCTAGATATTCACAAACTTAAAGTAGATTATATAAGGACTATTTATTTATTATTTAAACATTTATTTATTTACTAATATTACTAATTACACAAAGGACATTTTAATTCACCGGTTGAACACTAATTGAATTCTCGTCTATGCGCGACGGTCAATTTATATCCCCCATGTAAACGTTCTAGAAGACGTTGGAACATACTCGTGTATTACCTCGTCGATGTGTCATATAGCTCGAACATCGTAGACGGGCCGGGAATCTTCTAGTATTGTAGTTCGTCTAGCCGCCAGCCGACGTGTCATATATTTCTTGAACGTTCTAGTATGTTCTTCGCGGCGTATAGGGAATTTCCACATTCATTACATTACTACACATTACTATTGCATTAGAGACAAGTTTATTTAGCTGCAACATAACCGTGATCTTTATTTTGATAACTAAATACTAAACAACACAAATAGATCAGTCTCCCTTTTGTTCGAGCAGGTATACCCACGTTTAAGTGTTTCATTGTCTGAAAGTTGAACTTTACAAGTAGTATCATTATTATTTTTAAATAAAGATAATCATTAAGTAAGTAATACTAAATTAACAAATCACAATATTAATTCATTGCAAAATACCAAATTACCAAATAAATAATTACAATGTGAAAATGGGTATAAAGTTTCGCACTACTGCTTCAGGCGCCAGAGAAAACCCAAAAAGAAGGGCCCGTTCTGTACACACTCCTGAAATTGCTGAAAGGGTAAGAGCAGCTCTGCTACGAAGTCCTCAACGATCGTCTAAACGTGAAGCATTAGCACTCACTATTTCTAACCGAAGTTCTCGTCGCATTCTGAAAGACTTACACTTCTATCCCTACAAAATTCAAGCCGTACTAAAACTTTTGCCTCGAGATATTGAAATACCTCTTGACTTTTGCGAGTGTTTCGAAAAGATATTTGTTGAAAACCCGAGTATAACTATCAGTATCATCTATCACGTTTTGTCAACATCAGTTTGTTTTGTTGTGAACAACAAACAGTTGTTCAGAATAATACTTTCGTAACTGGGCGACGAAAAATCCTCAGGAATTGCACGAAGTACAGCTTCATAGCGAGAAAGTTACTGTGCCATGGGCAGCATCCGCCTTTGGAATTTCTGGCACATTCTTCTTTGAAAAAAAACCGGCTTAACTGTTATTGTTACATCACAAACATTATCAACAGGTATTGCGAAACTCTGAACAACAATTTTGTAATATTGGTGTAGGTATTCGAAGATTATGGTTTCCGTAGGACCGAGCCACTTCCCACACTGTAAAAGGGGACATTCCACCGAATCCGGCGGTACACGTCACGTTGATGTACAGCGATGTGTGTATTATTATATAGATTGTAATGAGAGACCTTCCACCGAACACGTCAATGCAAAGTCTTTCCGTCACGTCGACGCACATTGACGGATGTTATGACTTGAGTATCAGTTGCAATCCGTCTGCCGTATATAAAATATCACAAAATGGAAGAAACATAATTATAATGGTCTTAATAAAGATTACCATGAAGGTGATAATTATAATGAGGTATAATATCTATCTAGGAGTGATTTTAACTGGGTACAAAGCCTTTTAAATTCGCCATCTATTGGCCGTGTTTGATTAATCAGGTGAATTGAATAACGAGCCCGCCTGCTTTTTTGTCTTCTCAAAAGCAACAAAGCAAGTACTTTTCTCAGGCGAAGAGTCAGCATTTTTGTTATTTATTCAGCAATTAAAGCACTTGCCGTAACGTATTCCAACGGACTTACCGCCGGACTCGGTGGAATGTCGCCTTTAGGGAGTCTGTGGCAATTCTGCGAAGAATGATTCCTGGTCGTGTCATTTCTAAATCTCGGAGATCTCAACTGGCCGGCTCGGTCACCGGATCTGTCAGCTTGTGATTTTGTTATTGGTTTACCTGAAGACAAAAGTGTTTGCTAATCGACAGCAAACTTTGGAACAACTGAAACGTAATATTCGGACTGAGATTAACGCAATCCCAATTGAAATATTGCAACGGGTAATGCAAAACTTTCGTGCTAGATTTCCGTATTACCTCAAGAATCTTTTGTTTGATTTTTAAATTACAGTTTAACCATTACTGATTACGACTGCATGTAAAATGGATACGTCATTCTGCTTAACCTTGTATAAAAGATAGGCATTAATAATATTAAGCTTTTTTGCTGCATTTTATGTGTACTATCGTCTATCACCTGTTATGAGATGATGGTTCTTAGACCATCATCTCATCACCTTAGTGAAACACAAAATAAGAAGTGAAAATCAATAAATAAGAATTTTATATGTAAAGAAATTATAAGAACGCGCTCAGCAGAATTCTTTGTGATTGTTCAAACAAAATGAATTTGTTGAATTGATAACTTGAAATAATAAAAGTGACATTGAATATTCAACTCAAAATCTTCTAGACTGTTGAATCAACAATCAAAAGCAGCCTATTAAACTGGTTGTTGCAGTTTAAACGTAAGATAGAATTGTTGAACTAACACATTAAAATTAACATTTTATTTTGCATGATTTATTTACCTTTTAAACACATTGGTCATATTTATTTTTCAGGATATGTTGGTTAAACAGTTTTTTCTATGGTTTATCAGTTTCCTTCTTTCGGTATAGCATTTTTAAATGTGATGTGCTTTAATTAAAAAGCTATGCCATTAACGTTTGCCACATTTGATCCATATCTGCCCAACCACAAACATTTTCACCAAAAAAAGGAAACTCTTTAATAACGATCCATGTTATCGTATATACATATGTGTATCAAAAGACTTTCTGTCCACTTAACATCAGTATGTAAACGAAATTGAGGATTTTGGTAAATCTTCGTGCTATAGCACATAATAGCAATCTCATTTATAAATCTCTTACCACTAACTTTGATTTTTAGCGATCTGATTGATCAGGTACAATAATTACACTAAACAGTTATTGTACTTTTTATTTGCTTACAGACATACGTTGGTGGGAAGCATTTCCCAGGAACTATTCAAAATTAATGCTACGTCGGGAGAAATAAGAACTCGAAAAGAAAGCGCTTTTGACTATGAAACACAAAACCAAGTTATTATACAGGTTCAAGCAGAGGATTCTTTACATGGCATCCATCATACAGCTATTGCCCAACTTACAGTCGATGTTAAGGATGTTAACGATGAACAGCCACAGATAAAAATGGTAAGTAATAATATAAGTCAAAATAACAAAAATGGGGATTTAGTGGCCTAGTAAACCGTATTGATGCATTAGGTTAGGTTAGATAGTTGCAATATAATTATTAGGTTAAATAACAACTTAATTTCAATTGGTAACTAAACTAAAGAGATCGCTTTACCGTGCCTTTCCAAACTTCAACTGATTTCACACTTTAACGGTAACACAATTATACAGTATTGATAAAATTTCGCTTTAGGATTGGGTTTTCATGTGTGAGCAAAGGAAAAATAGTGAATACTAATTCATCTGAGAAAGATATGTAGAATTGCATACTTACCAAGTTTTACAATACATGGTAACTTTTTTGGAAGGTTGGTGCTATAGCTAAGAATCTTCAGCTATAATTGGCGTTTGTCATTTTGACACTATAACCTAAATTGTGTATGAAACATTTTAAAGTCAACAATACTTGTACGTTTATTAATTAAAGATAAACAACTGATAATTCCTCTGCACTCGCAGAAGAATAATACCATTTTATAGTTTGTAGTTTTTCATAATTTTCAGTTATGTCAAAATGATAAACTATATCTCAATTATGTTTAGTTGTTTTACCTAGCATCAACTTTACAAAAAGCTACTATATTTTAAGGCTTGGCAAGTATGCTATAAAATATCTATCTTTCTCAAATGAATTAGTATTAGTAAATATGTATTAGTATACATGAAAATCCAATGCCAAAGCGAAATTTGACCAATACTGTAGTTATATCAGATAATTGAGCAAAACCTTTGGTTTACTAAATTTAGCATTTCAAAATCTTGCTCGCTAGTTCCCTCATTCATTAATAATAGCTTCTGCTCCCCAGTACTATTTGAAGAAATTAGTGGTAAATTAATGTCAGTGCCATATTAGGCCACAGTAGACGACATACTTACTACGTTCGGTATTTCAACTCTTTTTGTGCTTAAAGCTCTATTTTTGAAGTTACAATGATACTGCACACAATGGATATTGTTTATTAAGGGGCTCAGGGGCTGTAGTATTTTTGAAGGACCAGTCGTGTTCAGTTTTCATTGTAGTATATGCCAATTTCAGTATAGGCCAATACCTTAAGCGAATATTACATAAAACTGTTTGTGCACCTGTGTGATATAATTTGAGATGTTCAAGTCTTAACAGTAGGCGTGTGACATGATGTTTTGTGGGCGAAATGATGGGATGCTTCTGATCGAAAGTTATGTCAGCGTTAACTAGTCTTCCTCCTACCCGTAACAACTCTGAGTGATCAAGAAAAGGGTTAAGGAGGATTATATTACTATCAGAAACATGACCGTCAGATTTAAGTTGAGAAATTTCTCGTGAAAAATGCTGTTTTTCAACAACCTTCAATATCCTTAACCGAGCAGCATCAATCTCTTCCACAGTGAGAGGACCAGATTGTTTATGAGTATTATTTCTAGAATTTTTGACAAATCTCAAACAATAAGCTATCGTGCGTACCAAACGAGTAAATCGATCGAAGAGATTGATTTCGAAAGCAGGCGTATTAAGTAATGCAATGATTTTTTCTTCGGGGGGATTTGCAATAACGTTACATTCATCATTTTCAAAATTCTCTATCGCATTATGTAAAAATATGGGACCATTAAACCAAAGTTTGCAATTTTCCATCTTTTGAGGGTCAAGTCCTCGAGATATCAAATCTGCAGGGTGTCACCTGATCTAACATGTTTCCAGTGATAACCTTGAGGCAAGTCCTGGATTTGAGAAACACGATTTGAGACGAACGTAGTCCATCGTGCTGGGTATGACTTGAGCCAGCAAAGAGCAATTTGAGAATCTGTCCATAAGAGTACTTTTGATATATTTAGATTTAAAAGTGAATGAACTCTGTGAGTCAGTTTTGCTAAAAGAAGACAACCGCAGAGTTCTAATCTTGCAAGAGTTACTGTTGTTAGAGGAGCGACCCGTGATTTTGAGCAAATAAGATTATTAGAAATTGTACCGTCAGTGTATAAAACACGTAAATAAAGGCATGCGCCGTAAGCCTTCATGGATGCATCTGCAAAACCAATTAACTGGATTTCCAAAATTTCATTGGGTGCCAATAAATACCGAGGGATGCTTATCTTTGCTAATCTGGAAATATTTTTTATAAAACCTCTCCATTCCGTAAGTAATTCTGGAGGCAGATTCTGATCCCAATCAATTTTCGCGGCCCAAATTTTCTGGATGAGAATCTTTGCTGTAACTATTACAGGGCTGATTAACCCGAGGGGGTCGAACATTTGCGCTATAACCGACAACATGTTTCTTTTCGTAACTGTATCCAAATTAATTGTTTTAGGAAGAGTGACCCTAAATTGGTCTGTGTCCGAATTCCAACATATTCCTAGAACCTTATTTTGATAGTTATCTATTTTTACATTATTAATACTGTTATTGGTATTTTCTGAGAAACTCTCCAAAAATTCTTTGGAATTAGAGCACCATTTATGAAGTTTAAAATTCGCGCTACCTAACATGTCTACTAACTCACAGCGCAATTGCTTCAATTCATCCAGTGTATTTTCACCAGCTAAAATATCATCTACATAACATTGATTGAGTAATGCTTGAGAAGCAACGGGATAAGTATTCTTTTCATCAGTTGCGAGTTGATTTAGGCATCTAGTAGCTACATAAGAGGCAAAATTCGTACCGTTAGTCACAGTTTGCAATTCAATGCATCTAAGAGGTTCACTAGGTGAATTTCTCCAAAGAATGTTTTGTAGAAATATCTGATCAGGATTAATTAGTATTTGTCGATGCATATTTTGAATATCCGTTGTGAACACAAACTTGAATGTACTAAATCTGCAAAGAATATCAAACAATTCGGGTTGAACCGGAAATCCTTTTAAAGTAATATCATTTAGGGAACGATTAGTGGATGTTTTCATGGAGGCGTCGAAAACAACCCGAGACCGTGTACTAACACTGTGTTCACGCAAGACACAATGATGAGCTAAGAAGTATTTTGGACAGTCTTTGCCAGATTCAGTTTTATGAAAGAGGTCAAGATCAACATATTTTCCATGTTGTAAATCAACATATTCATCAATAAATGATTTGTATTCGTGCGCTAACTTGGGGTCTTTTTGCAATCTTTTTCCAGAGCATAGAATCTGCGAACTGCAGACGATAATGATTCACCCAATTTTAAATAATCGTTAGGATTGCAAAGAGGAATGTCTGCCTGAAAGGCTCCATTTTTTAAACGAATTGTGCTTCGAACAAATATATCTTCGCATAATTTGTCGTCGGGAGATAAAGAAGGTTTTTGAACGTTTTCTTCGATTTGCCAGAACTTAGGGAGAAGTTCATTGACATCTATAGAGTGTGTAGAAATACTTACATTACAAAGAGAAGAACTGCCATTTTGTTCTACTGATTGTTGAGAAGAGACAGGACCAGCAATTAACCAACCAAAGTGACTGTATTGAAGAATGGGTAAATTTGGACCTAACCTGAGCATTTCTTGAGCGATGATATCATAATAGATATCTGAGCAGAGTAGAATAGTTATCTATTTTCGATGGGTTAAAATACAGGGAGTCTGCTAATTTGAAATCAGTAGGAATATTTAATTGTTGTGTGTCTACAACCGTTTGAGGCAGTTGACATGTTATTCTATTAAGAATGACACATGAAACCTTAAAACTCGACGAATTAACATTAGAGTGTAATATAACATCTACCATTCGTAATTCAGTTTCTTAAAGAGGTCTAAAGAAATGAATGAAGTCTGAGTTCCATTATCCAACAAAGCTTTAGCTATTAGTTTTTTACCATTAGCGGAGTAGAAAACTACAGTTGCTGTAGCTAGCAAGACTATTTGCGATGATAGCGCAGAGAGAGTAGAGTGAGTGGTTTCAGTGTGTTCCAACTGACCTAGCGAAGTTTCAACAGAGGAGTTGTCCTTTGAAAGTACATTTGAGTTTATATTTCCTGAGATAGGACTAGGGGCTGGTCTAGTTCCAGGTACCTGAGAGTGAGAGTCAGTGTGTAACATAGTATGATGATTTTTGGAGAATACTGTACATCCCTTAGACATGCATTGGGAAACGTTGTGTTTTGTTCCTAAACAGTTGTAACAAACCCTTTTATGTTTTACAAATTCACGTTTTCCAATGTTATCCAGATTCTTAAATTTTATACATTTATAAATGTTGTGATTGGACAAATTACAAAATATGCATTTTACCTTGGGTACATTTTGACCAGTAAAATGAGCTACTTTATTTATTTTGCTTTCAGCGGGGTTTGACCGGGAAATTATGTTTTCAAGAGCAACACTTCTTTTTTCTAAAAAATTCCTTTAAAGTGGGAAGTTTTGAAGAGTCTCGTTCTAATTCATAAGCTGTTCGCGTATTATTGTCAAGCTGTTGCGAGAGACAATAAATTAACTATAGGTCCCAATGTTCAGTGGGTACCTTAAGAGAAGGTAAAGAATTTAAGTTCTGATTAAGATGTGTCAGGAAATTCCGTAAATTTGAAGAGGTGCCTTTATTAATAACGGGATATTCTAATAAATTTTTAATGTGACTGTTTATAATTAAAACATTATTGCTATACCTATTTTTTAAAATATCAAGTGCTTTTTCGTAATTATCATTTGTGAGGGGTAAATTATTTACTAATTGTAAGGGTTCTACCTTTAAGTCGCCCTTTAAGTAAACAAATTTTTGTACATTTGTTAACTGATTATTGCTATCTACGAGAGAGTCAAATAGTTCTTTAAATGGTGTATAATCCTCATATTTACCATCAAAGGAAGGTATATTTAGACGTGGCAAATTAACATTATTTATAGAGCCTTGAGAAGTTGTAGGATTTTGAGAAGTTGACTCTATATTACAATTTATTTTAGAGAGAAGAAAAGCATGAGTAGCGTAAAACTTTGCTTCTGTGTCATCTCTATCATTGTCTTCAGGTTCTAATTCCTCAATTTTATTTTGATAGGATGTATATTTTTCAAATGCTTGTATTTCCCGCGCAGTGCATTCATGCACGGCAATATTGCTATTACATTTATTTTTCTCAACAAATGATGCTATACGTGTTATTGTACCCTTTGTATATCCGCGCTCCTTTTTTAATGCATCCATTTTTACAATATACACCTAACAATTAATAATGACCTTAAATACCTTTCTAACAATAAATTAAAATAATATTTACAATTACGAGCAAACTTTTAAATTAATCAAGGGAAATTTGCAAATTTCTTGCTACTTCAGAGTTTTATGAGGTATTGAATAATGTCATAACATCATGAATAATGTCAGTTGAAGCACTTTGCAGCGTAGTAAATAAATATAAACTGGAAGAATCTGACCTTGATTGCAGCGTAGGATGTGAGCTTTTTGCTATAATAGCTCTTGGAACTCCAAACAGTTTGAAGACGCTCGTGATGCAAAATGATTTGATGTTTACTATTGAGGGCCGTAATCTCTTGAAAGAGGGGGGTGCTTGAGGTTTGAGAAATTGAAGACGCTTCTTTGTCTTCTACCAGAGAGTGGCAATTGAAAAAGCATTTGCGTATTTGCAGGTCTTGTTTGCCTTCTATGAGCGAGTGACGAATACTTTTACCTTCTGTCAAATAATCCTTTTCTTCTTAGGGTTTGAAAATGGAGTGGGGTTTGAAGCAACTAACCAAGTCAACTTGTCCAAATTGAACTTTAGTCCACTTTCAATAGCTTTGATTGTGCACACTTTACCAAGTAGTAAATCCAATGCTAGTTCATATAGATATGTATAGATATACCTGATAGACCATCCAGCTCGATGTTGACCAGAATGTTTATTAAGGGGCTCAGGGGCTGTAGTATTTTTGAAGGACCAGTCGTGTTCAGTTTTCATTAACATTTATTAAAACTTCTTATAGACGGAGAGCCAGCAACGTATTTCGAGTTGTCATTTCAACAGTCGTGAAAATTTGGGTACTAAATCTTATGTACCTACTGAATACTAAAAGTCGATTCTGGCAGCCCTCTGCGGCCGGGATACTACCCCAAAATTACTAAGAAGGTGAGAAATAAGATTCAATTTATTTAAAGTAACAGTCCTCAAATCTCAGGAGGTTACTTTCCATAGTATTCTTTATTTATAAAAAATATTGCCAGAACATTTCCTCCCCTTCTAAATGTTGCCAAACGCTGTAAATGTTGATTTAAAAAAGTGACATTTGTGTTATTTTAAAAGTCTTGAATTTTGACACAATAAATAAAGTAGGTATATGTAGGTTTGCATGTTAGTGCGAGCGAGACAGTTATATAGCGGCCTGCTGGTTAGAGAGAGAATCTTATTTTTCACCCTCTTAGTAATGTTGGGGTGGTATAACCCGGCCGCAGGGGCTGCCAGAATTGACTTTTAGTGTTCAGCAGGTATATAAGATTTAGTGCCCAAATTTCCACGACTGTTGAAATGACAACTCGAAATACGTTGCTGGCTCTTGGTCTATTACAACACAACATAAGTAAAATGGTAATTATAACCAGTGGAGCAAGTGAGGAGCGTGCACATACAAAGGATTAAGATGGATAACAGTGATAATAGCTATTTATGTAACAAGTACATAATGTAGGACATTATAGACAAGCCCAGTTTATGGCCGAGCGAGCGAAGCGAGCAAGGCCTATAAAAAGGGCGGGTCTATAAGGTCCGATTATGTAAGAGTTGCATACAAAGCTTTATGTTCGATTCCTAAAATTGGCTAATTATCAAAAAAAATCAGTTTATAAATTTGACACCTATTCTTGACAGAAGAAAATTTGACATGTAATATACAGTTGTCATACTTTATTTTACTACTATATACTTTATTTTACTACTACCACTTTATTTTACGAGTACAATAATAAGCCAGTTCACTGCCGCAAAACAATACAATAAACAGTACTTTATAATGCAATCGGACATAAAGGGGTTTTCGTCACTAGAGAGTTCTATTTTTCTTTGAGTGCTTCAATATTGTACATTAATAAATTAATTATTAGTAGGATAAATCTTGTTTGTTTGTTTGTTTGTTTGTTTTTGGGCGAGGAATCAGGATGGCGGAGCATCCTTCGTACCTCATGGCACCGATTGCTATGATCATTTGGCCAACCCTACTAGAATTTAGCCGAATCTGGGGGAATTCCACCCCCCAGTAGGGATCTTTATCGTGCCAAACATCGCATTGACACGGGACCTACAGTTTTACTTCCTATCCGAGAAGAAGGCATGTTTTTAATTTTTCTCCGCTATGAAAAATTACCAGCTCGGCCGGGGATCGAACCTGCGATCTTTGTATTATGAAGCAAAACATGCAAACCACTAATCCACCGAGACTGGTGGATAAATCTTGTATTTTCAATATTTATTTAGAACTGTCACACAATAATATTAAAAATTGTAATTAGCCCTCTCTGTTTTTCCAACAGATATTATAGAAACCGAGCTCTTGAAATTAGATTTGAAATATAGCAGCTGTGCTAATAGAAAACAATATCATTATCTTTGTAGTATGTAAGCTGTAGGCTGCGACTAGAAATTTTGATCACTTCATATTGCAATTACAAAACTCAAACTTTCCTCTATCTAGAAACGAAGATTTATAACATATAAAGATATATTCTAAATATGCTTTTTTGACGTGGATAAGAGATAACACAGATTTATATTACAGTCTTCAGGGCGAATTTCCATTAAAGAAAATCAACCTAACGGTACCGTTTACAACCCAGATGTTAAAATAATAGCGCAAGATGAAGATACTACAGCAAAGTTAAAATTCAAAATTGATTGGAGCAACTCAGAAGCAAGGAAAGATGGACAACTAGTTGAAGCTGAAAAATACGAAAAGTATGTATTAGTTGCGTGGTTACCTTTTAAATGTTTAAAGTGGTCATTTATGTATCTAATTTTTATGTATTATATTTGCACTATTTACCAATTAAAATATGTTATTTTAGCACAGTTATTGTGGACACACAGGAACTTGGCTGTGGTGGCTATGTAAAAGCAGTGCTACTAGTAAATGAGATGAGAAAAAATAATACACCAGATTATGAAGAATTTGATATTTTATACCTTCAGCTAATAGTAGATGATATGGATCAAGTAATAGAACCAAAAACCGATGAAGGTTGTTTTATTTAAATTAATCCATTTATGCATATTAATATCTAATTTTTTTAGTAAGAATCATTATAAATATAGAAGATGTCAACGATAATTACCCCATATTCAGAGAAGAAACTTTAAATTCGACAAAACTAGTTGTAGAACATTCACTTAGCAAAACGTTTATTGCTACTGTTATTGCTGATGATGCAGATGGACCTTTGTTCAATATAGTTAAATACTCTATAAAGTAAGTCGACTAGACTTAGTAAGTCTTGTACCGTATATTCGAATTTAATAATTACTAATTGATCACATCTATCCTTTACAATACAAAACCTATTCTAGACCATACAATAACACTACCCCAGACTGCATTAAAATTGATGAAGATAATGGAGAATTATCTGTTAAATGCGACATAGACGCTGATGAAGATAAAGAAAAGAACAAACCGGCATATTGGGGGTTGCTCTATTATGTATCAGCTGCTAGTGAGGATTTGGTTACTACTAATTTAGTAAGTACTTAAAGAAATAATGAAAAGATAAAACACTACAATATACACTCAATCAATACATACAGCTTGTAAATGATCTACTACGCCTTACTCAGACAAGAAATTGTGTCTATAAAATTATACCATATAATACCACTTGTTTAAGAAGCAGGTCGTGCAACTTTTGTTTGTTGCACGTGTACTGCTTGTACTTAGTGCTACTCTGTTGCACTCGGGAGCTAAATTGCTTACGAAGGACACTAGGGTAGTTTTCAGTTTGTCGTCGGTAATTCTCGGATGCCAGTTATTTTAACTTGGTATTTTCGACGAACAAAAAGTTCGTCTCTGAATTCGTGAAGTCTATCTGTCTGTCGGTCTGTCGCTTTTTTCCCGTTGACTTTTTTGAATTTTTCTAAGAAACTTTTGGTTGAAACATTTTTTTGTATCTCTTCGGGAAAGTGGTCAAAATGACCACCGAAAATTTAAAAATTTAAATTTTTGAAAAATAAGAAATTTTGTATTTTTTAAAAATTTACGAAAAAATAAACATTTTTAGCAACAAAAGAAAATTCGAGAAATTTTAGGACTTAGAATTTTAGTTTTTATGACAACTAATGTGTTACGTGAACATTAGTTTTCAAGAATAAATTAGTTTATTAAGTATACAGTTGTTTTTATTCGTCATGGCAATGCTCTGCGCATTCTCAACTGGTTATTTATTTATTTATTTTTTTTTATATCCTTATAATATATTCGATATTATATTTAGGTTAGTTATAGGGAAACAAAATTCCTCTTTGATGCGTACGTATTAACTATACAAGCACTTTTTGGGCAAAATTAGGCAACTTCTTTTTTGGCGATTTACTGAAAATTTGAGAATTTGAAAAATGCTATCGATTCTATTTTTTGGGTATTGCTGATTTTAAATTCAATCATGCCTTTGCAGTTGATCACCCTCTTGGTAATTTGTTTGAACAGACAGACATTGGTGTATTAATTGTCCGGACTCCCCCAACAATGGAGGGTCTCCAAAATGGTGTTTTCTCAAATTTTCAAATTTCCAATAAATTCTTCACAGCTCTCAAAACATGACTTTAATGGCAATTGTTTCGCAGAACGCTCCACAAAAGAAGGGAGAATATTTGTTACTTAAAATGTTACTTATCTAAACATCTAGGGACATTTTCAAAGTTCCGGATAGCATTTTTGCTGATGTTTAGATATCAATAAGTAGGGGTATTATTCTGAAGCCAATAAGGTTATTTTACAAATCTGTCATGGTAGCTGAAAAAGGTAATTTTGTACCCAACCACACTGTAAACCACACGTTTTCTATTGGGTGGTACCTACACGTTATAAAAAGACGACACAATCTATTTATTTATGGTTAACATACCCAAATTGCTGATGTTTGTTTCAGACAATGATTAATATAACCGACATAAATGACAAAGATCCAGAAGTTAGAAAATTAGAACTAGTAAAAGAGATATCAGAAGAAGCAGATAACGATACCGATGTACAGACAATCGAAGTTTTTGATGGTGATCGTGATGGTATGTATTTTGCAATTGATAAGGTAACATCTTTTTATAGAGGTGGTAAGTACAATTAAAGAAAACTAGTTTACTATTAAAAACTGCTAATGCTAAATAGTAGAGTTTGCAAACTTAAAAAACGCATCTAGAAATCAAGTCCGTGGTACATTGAAAGGTAAAAAGCTATCGAGTACGTTATAGGATGCTATTTAGGGTGTATATCAATGCCCTAAATTCGTCTGGTGATATCGGTGTCCAACACGCTATCCGGCTATATTAAAATTAATACGATCTCTAAAGTATTAAGCGAGTTAGAGTTAATTTTCACTCAAGAATTATCATTAGATAAACGGAAGGATACTCACTAGATTAGCTTCTAACTCCCTTATTATGCGTATTTCAATTTCTGCAAACATAGAAAGATGTTTATATCGTGATAACTTTTGGACGACACAAGATATCAAAAAAGTTAAAAAAATAATTGTTGTTAGTTCGAGATTTTACAATCCAACGCTTTTTGAAACTTTGAAATTGGCTAGACAGTAACGCAGATATGACCAATTTATTCCGACAATGTATAAATTACTGCTAAGCAGCGATCGTTCTATCTCTATTTTCACCCGTCTTCCGTCTCATTCTAACGCACTGCTCTTACCAGGTTCTTAAGTACATACAACTATTACCACAATATTGAAGTTACAAATGCAGGTGATTTAACATTTTGTGGAAAAAAATGATAAAATTCTTACTGTTTTTGTAAATACGACATTAACCTTAACACGGAGAGTTATAAAAAATGTGTTGTGTAAAACGGGCGGGAAACTTCAGAAATCCACTGCAAGAACTGCGGAAACTATTCAAAGGTCAGTGAAAATGAGATTAGATATGCAATAAACTCATAATAGAGAATTAACAGAGGTTCTTGATATAACACACTATTCAAGTTTACACGCATATATAATATATTTCCACTATGAAATTAAATGTACATAGTAGTCAAAATATATAATAACAAAACTGAACACAAAGGTTATTCTGAAAACCAAAGGGATAAATTGTGGCGAGGTTTGGGAAAAGATTGTTGGGGAAATAAAACATGACAGAGCCAAAGAAAAGTGTATAATTTAGTTACAATTTACGACCAATATTTCCTACTGGGTGGTAACTTGAACTCGTAGTATTTTCTACGGATACTGAAAATACGTTGTATTTTTCAGATCTTATAAAAATAATGAAGCTACTTTAATATACCCACAACTACAAAACAATATTTATAACGAGGTGAAAATGCTTAAAGATTTGAATTTTGAATAACGACCTATGGTGCAAAGTGTACTTTATTTAGTAGCCTCGCAAATTAAAAAAAAAACCTTCGAAATGTGGAAGATGCTGATATTTTAGGAGTTTCCAATGAAGATAACATGAAACAAAAAATTCCATCATCGCTATTGAATTTGCTAAGTTTGCTTTTGTGTGATTAAAGAAATCAGAAGTTTAAGCATTGCTCAGGACATTATTTTTTACAATTTGCAGCAGACAATGTAGACGTGCTAAAGGAAACTATCAACGGTTGCAATACCTTTCACGCAGCTCAGATGGTAGCTTTTCATGTCCAGAAAACGAATTATCTGTAGGAATTCCAATAAAAAGCGACAAGGCGACTACTTGGGCCTCAAAACTTCCATTCCTTGTCAAACTCTCAGTATACAAAAACTAGAATACCTTTGCCAAATTGCGAACGAAACGCAAAATTAGTTATTTTCCGAAAAATCCAGAATAGTCAATACCTACTGATACAAATAATTTGGTGTGGATTTTAAGTAGAGTTCAAAATTGTAGTTCACAGATTGTACCTCAATGGACTGGTTTCAACAAAATAACTGACAATTCGGACAATATTACATTGTGGACAGCCATGCTTAGGTGTCGAGATATCACTGCACATCTGAATAGTCTAAAATATACAGTAATTACGTTTGTCCAAGTATTGTATTACTGTAACATAGTCGCTTTCAGAATAACCTTTATATTCAGTTTTGTTATTATATATTTTGGCTACTATGTACTACATTTAAGTTCATAGTGGAAATATTTTATATATGCGCGTAAACTTGAATTGTGTGTTATATCAAGAAACTCTCTTAATTCTCTATTATGACTTTATTGCATATCTAATCTCATTTTCACTGACCTTTGAATGTTTCCACAGTTCTTGCAGTGGATTTCCGAAGTTTCCCGCCCGTTTTACACAACACATTTTTTATAACTGCGTATCTGTTTCATTTTATAAATTTAAAGAAATTTAAATGTATGTAATAGTTCATCGTCTATTATAAAATAACTTGAAGTTAACTCCGTGTTAAGGTTAATGTCGTATTTACAAAAACAGTAAGAATTTTATAATTTTTTTCAACAAAATGTTAAAATGTTTCTGTGGCTCTGTCATGTTTTATTTCCCCAACAATCTTTTTCCAAACCTCGCCACAATTTATCTTTTTGGTTTTCAGAATGACCTTTGTGTTCAGTTTTGTTATATATTTTGACTACTATGTACATTTAAGTTCATAGTGGAAATATTTTATATATGCGTGTAAACTTGAATAGTGTGTTATATCAATAAGCTCTCTTAATTCTCTATTATGAGTTTATTGCATATCTATTCTCATTTTCACTGACCTTTGAATAGTTTCCGCAGTTCTTGCAGTGGATTCCTGAAGTTTCCCGCCCGTTTTAGGTTAATGTCGTATTTACAAAAACAGTAAGAATTTTATAATTTTTTTCAACAAAATGTTAAATCACCTGCATTTGTAACTTCAATATTGTGGTAATAGTTGTATGTACTTAAGAACCTAGTAAGAGCAGTGCGTTAGAATGAGACGGAAGACGAGTGAAAATAGAGATAGAACGATCGCTGCTTAGCAGTAATTTATACATTGTCGGAATAAATTGGTCATATCTTCGTTACTGTCTAGCCAATTTCAAAGTTTCAAAAAGCGTTGGATTGTAAAATCTCGAACTAACAACAATTATTTTTTTAACTTTTTTTGATATCTTGTGTCGTCCAAAAGATATTAAGATATAAACATCTTTCTATGTTTGCAGAAATTGAAATACGCATAATAAGGGAGTTAGAAGCTAATCTAGTGAGTATCCTTCCGTTTATCTAATGATAATTCTTGAGTGAAAATTAGCTCTAACTCGCTTAATACTTTAGAGATCGTATTAATTTTAATATAGCAAATAAAGTATTCTAGATTTGCTGTTTTTTCAGTTTCCCCCCCCAGTTTCCAGGGGGGGGGGTGTTGGACACCGATATCGCCAGACGAATTTAGGGGATTGATATACATCCTAAATAGCATCCGATAACGTACTCGATGCCTTTTTACCTTTCAATGTACCACGGACAACAAAATCCGCTTTCACATTTACTCTACTAAAATGAATGGACAAATGTCGAACAAATATTCTAATTTGTTATAAAACATATTTATAAACTATATTTCTACTAATAATGTGAAGAAGTTATATTTAATTTTTTTATTAAAGGAAACTAACAATCATACGCACCTCTGATTAAAGATTTTCTGCTACTATCTATGTAATATAATTATGAGCCTGGGTTTAAGCTCAATTTCCCTAACCTAACTTATTGAAAGATATTTCATTGAAATGTTAACATCTTTTTGGTTAAGCAAAACACACGACTAGCATAATGTACGTATGTTGGCACTTTTTGACGGTCATTGAACATTACAATTTGGGAAGTTGCTTGCAATTCCATATGTTGTAAGTTATTGCAAATTAATTTTAGTGCTCGTTTTAGATTTATTTTAACGTTTTTGACACAATAGAATAAAACTCAAGTTAAATACAACTGAAATTGGAAAAATTGATTATCTTCGATTGTCGCAGCTTGTGATTTTATAGAAAATTAATCTGAAGTGCACTCCCAGAGTGAATGAATGAAATGATCCCAAAATAATGTATAATAAGACTGATGATGTAAAATTTGTAACTAACTAATTAATCAACAATTAGCTAACAATCGAAAATCTGTAATCATTATAAGATGATGTTACGGATATGATAAAGATAACCATTTTTTGCTTATAGATCCTTACAACAAACCTTGGTTTCGGCTTAGTCAGCATGCAAGTACAGATGTAAAGAATTTATTCTCAGTCGAAACCCACACAGGTAGAGTTTTCGTGGACTACAAGAATGGTGCTCAGTTTAACCGAGACTTTGGCGCTAAAAATTATACCATACAGATTGCTATAAGTGATAATTTTATTGCTTTCGGTAAGTGCTATTTATCAAAAGTTTTAGAACTGCAGCAAATAAATCGTAAAAGTTAACCATTTTGGAAGAAAATATTTCTAAAGAGTACTTATACAAAGTGATCCAAAAAATATATACTCAAGATCGATCAGAGATAATGGCTTACCTCTTAATTATATGTGGCAATACATAAGTGTAAACAGATTCATTTCAATGTATAGTGGTAGACAAATGTAATAATTCTATTGTTTTGAATACACAAATTCATAGATTCAAAATACAATAACATTTAAAAAAAAACATACAAACTAAATCTATTGAGATATTGACAAAGATCCTGTTATAAAAAGGGACATAATGATCAAACATTATGATTATTGCAAAATAACATAAAATTTGAGATACCTAAAGTGCATCTACTTTTTATGACTAACTTGAAGAATAGCTTTTTTGGATCACAGGTTACTAAAAATGTGGTCTTGTATAGTGGGCACAAACTTTTTAACTTAAAATAGATTTTATAAAAATTGGCTTTATTGATAGGTCCAGGGGGAGTTCAAAGAAGTATACCCGATGAATCCTTTTTGCTGGTTTTGAACGACGTAAACAATCAATATCCTCATATAGTAGAAGAACGTAGGAACGTTACTACGTCCGAGAATTTAAGAAAAGTAAGTTATACGACTAGAGAGTATAATCTTCTTTACTTTAACAGCCATCATAAGGTCTAGAGAGTAAACTTCTTTTGTAAATTAAAATCATGTGCATAGTTGATGATGTGTTTTTATCATTTTGTTTTGTTTAATACAAATGTTGATTTGATTACAAGGCGGATAAAGGTCTGGTATGTGTGAATGAGTGTTCGTAAATAGCAGCCCGACTTGCCACCACGAAACATGGATATGATGCTTGAAGATTCGAGGGAACATTGACTTCGGGGGTCCAAGAACGATGATTTTGAAAGATTATTCCCAGATATGAGAGTGTGGAGATAACTGAAGGCCATACCCCACAATCTGAGGTCAAAGCAGCGCCTGTCAATACGGGCACCCGTGGTGGCATTACTGAATAGTATCCGTTGGGTTTTCGTTGGATTGGTTCAGCGGGAAAGAGATTTTGCCAAATACATTTTAAGGAAATATATTAATTATACAAACAATCGCGAGGCGCAAATTGTTTACTGCAATACATTACAGCAAATCTAAACATTGCGTATTATCCGAACAACGTCCCGTTGTTGACATCAGCGATGTGGTCGGGACGGTTATAAAAGTAAATACGGACAATCATGTAAATCGCCAGAATATAACGTTAACGGCCATCCGTAGTGGTAATTTACGCCAATGGCCGGCAAATGATGTTAATGTCCAGCTGGTTGGTTAAAGATGTCGTCCAGTGACGCAGCCAGAAATTTTTTTCGGGGGGGGGGGGGGTTTAGTTGAGTAGATTTGCGTAATATATACTATCTTATTTATTTATGTATATTATTAAGAGAATAAGGAAAATCTATGATAAATACAAAAATTTCGGGGAGTTTCGACCCCCCGCCATGGCTGCGCCACTGATGTCGTCTCATATGAAACTACAACATTGTTCGGATCGGATAATGTTACGGTCAGTGTATTAAACCGGCCAATGTCGTTAATGACCGGCCCATCTCGAAAATTGCATAGAAGCATACATTTTCTTAATATCTAATTAACTTCAACTAACGCATAATCCTAACAACTAATCTGCGGTATAATTATTAATTGAACGGTCTTAATTATTAATGGTCAAGCCGCAGGTTTAGGTTAGGTTATTGTTAGTTTGGAGTTTTATGAGACTGGGCAACCATTAACGACATTAGTCAGTTTACTTCATTGACCGCAACATTATATCTTTATTTTCAACATTTCCTATCTTATTATAGTTATAGATGGCCATGACGTTAATAGCCGATCGATGTTATTTTCAGTATTAAAATTACATTACTGTCCACATTGACTGTATATGTGTATATTTACGTCAATTACCGGCTTTTAACGTCTTTAACCAACTTAAATAGACTATCACGATTATGGCCGGTTATTAACGACATAAACCAGTTTACTACATTAACCGTAACATATACAAAAAATATTGTGAAAGAAATCACAACCAAAATAAATTTAAAGACGTAGTCACGTAGAAATTGGTAATTTAAAACTAGGTATTAACATATTACTTCAAGTCTCAATTAATTTAACAGTAACAATTATTCGAATTTGGTGGCAAATAAAGGCCATGGTTATTAGCATACATAGAGAAAAGAAACTACTTAACTACGTTAAATACAATGGTTAAAAACAAAATTTTGGTATCGTTATTTTGATTTCCAGATAATTGTGAAAATTGAAAATTCTTTTTTCTGAAATAGTCCGAAAAGTAACTACTTTACAGATTCATTTGAGTACGTAAGGTAGCACTTTTTCGGACTCATCGTACATAAGTAGTACACAGCTACCTATAGTTTTTCTGTTGGTGAGTGTATTGTTGACTGCTTACTGTACTGTTATTAAAAACAAATTTTTTTGTTTTAAATTCATAATTTCACGAGTTCAGAAAAACTTAGAGTACACCTTAGAGTTGATTTTTTTCACTCATATGGTTGTTCTCTTCGGCTAACGCCTCTCCGGCTAAGCGGCTAATCTCCTGTATCCGTGATAGAAAAACGCAATGTTAGTGCATTGGCATACAAATAACTATTTCTGAAATATAGTCCGTAAACACTTGTAAAGTAGCACTTATAAAGTAGAACTTTTCAGTGTGTCTTTATTTCAAAATGAATAGTTTACTAGGGTTATTTTAGTTTTGATTCTTATCGAGTCAGATATCGAGAAGGTTTAATTTCTTTTAAACACTAATTATAGCCATAGCTTCAACAGATGGCTGATTTCTCAGGCTTTCTAAAAATATTTAGTTTATAGGATTGCCATCTGATATATTTGCCATCTCTATATTTGTTTATTAAGACATTGTATTATTTATTCTTCTACTAAAAGGAAATGCATAAGAAACTAAATGTTTTTGAAAGTTTCAAAAATAAGTAATTCAGTAACATTATAGCTAGCAATGAGAACCATTAAAAGAATGCAAATCTTTGGAGTAATATTCGGCTTACCAGTGACGAAAACGACAATTACAGCAACTTAAAAAAATGTAGATACAAATAATACTTGAAAAGTTCTATTTGAATTTTTCTTTCTTTCAAATAAAATATTCGTCAGCCTTACCCCATCCTGTTCTGACAGAGTGGCAGAAGTGCCCGGCTGACCACCACGAAGAGGCGGTATTGCAGCACGTGATGGAACATCTACTTGCTTTTTTTTAATTAAAGGTTAAACTGTACAAACAACATAAAGGTTTTTTAGGGTACTGCAGACTACTGATCTTTAAAAAACACATTTCTACCAAGTTTTACTCAGGATGACAAAGTTTTTTGTTGTTTGAACAGTTTAACCTTAAAAAAAGCAAGTGGATCACAGAAGCGAGACGCTGCAAAACCGTCCCTTCGCGGTGGGCAACCGGGAAATTCTGCCAGCATAAAGTAAGGCCGACAAAGGTATTCTTGAAGTACAGGTGTTTCCCACAAATCCTGTAAATTTCATCTGGATTGGATGTTATGTAACGGACGATAAATATCCAGTACTTACGTATTAGTTAGTAACTGTCCTGATAAGCAGGAAATCAGTATTTGCAAAACTTAGATTTAGAGATATGCTACGTATAATTTTAATGGTGGCAGAAAGCAACTGTTATGTTGCTGTAATGTAGGTACTTCAATTTTGCTTAGTACGACTAACATACTCTACTCATCTTTATAAAGTTATCAAGTTCGTTTTAATCTTAGAATATAAAACTGTAGGAAAGAGCGTAACTACCCGGCGCAATAAGCTTTAAAAGCAACGGATATGACGTCACACTGGCCGCCATTTTAGACACCACCTAAATCTGCTTTTCTCTTAAACTCCGACAAATACGAAGAAGAGAATTACATTTCATAGGTAAGTATCCGTTTGTTTAAAATATTAAGTATAAAATTTATACTCTAAGATTAATTTCAAAATACTATTTTTTTAAATTGAGGTTATGTAGTTTATGTGCCCATTTTGAGACAGTGAAAACCTCCAATGGAAATATCTCATTACAAAACCGGAAACAACTACTCCGCCATATTGAGACCCCATCCCGGTCGTATGTGGTAGATGAATACGATCATTCCTACAGTTTTATATTCTACGGTTTTAATGCATTTTTAGTCATTGACATTGGAGAAGTTTACTCTATTATTATTTAAGTTTGCAGTTTTTATTGACAATTACTATCCGTTTTCCCTAGGGCGAAACAATTGAAGAGACCGTACTTGCGCACGATTTCGATGAACCAAAAACACCAGCAAGCCAAGTTGGCTTTACAGTAACGCACGTTGAAGTGGTAGAAGGATCTGATAAAGAGCTTCCCAGAGATGCTTTTTTGTTCAAAGTAACTACAGATGAAAAGCATGAAACTAATATAGGATACGTGACTGCACTAGCCGATCTTCGAGGTTATTACGGTTTATATAAAATTGAGCTTGAGGTAAATATCAAATGCAATTTATATATTAGAAGCAAACTTTTCCAAAAACAACGTGGCATTGTATCTACAATTTCACCTGTAAAAGCCTTTTGTGTAAATGCTTCTTGCATGTTTAGAATTATGATGTAGTGAAAAACACACCAATAAATCAAGATTTTTATACTGTAATTAACTGAAAGTATATTATTTATTTTAGCTAAACGATTTTGGAGATAATCCTAAGCCACTATATAATGATGACGAAATATTTGTATATATAGAGAAACACAACTTTGAAGCTCCAACTATTAGGTTTCCTAAGAAAGACGATCCAATTTATTTGGATGCCAAGGTATTTTAGTTAAACTTACTTTCTATTTAATAAGTTAGAAAGAGCAACTAGAAATGGCCGTTGCTTTTTAAGAGCTTTGATGCACAGTCTCAAGGAAGAAGTTTTTCAAACATTTGTAAACACATGTTTTTAACTGGATTTTGTGGTAAGGAGTTCGGAAGAAGATCTAACTAATTATTCTCTGACAAAAGTTTGAAGTCTTTTCTGGCAAATCATCGAAAATTTACGATATGGATATTGGAGTAGAACAGATACATTCTCGTATCAAAGTTGTTAATTCTGGAATTTCTGCGGGACCTTTTAGAGCAGTGGTGGCGAACCTATGATCCGCGGGTCAGACACTGACCCAAGAAGGCTTTTTAAGTGACCCACACGTTGATTTTTATAAACTTATTTTTTATATCATAAACGAGAAAACAAACAATAGAAAATATTCAAAAGATTAAACTATAAATATCTAATGTCGAATTTATAAAAAAAAATATTTCCAAGTGGACGTTGACTAACTGATTTTCTACTGCATTAGTATGACTGTTGACAGTCGATGATAAACTTGGCGCTCATATTCGTTGCATCGTAGAACAGGAATGTACCAGTCGCAATGTTGAACTAAAAGGGAGCCTTGGCGTACGCGTCTAGAATTGTTTAAGGTCCAAGTGTAGCAAAAAAAATTTAACGGTACATTCAAAAATTCTAAACAAAATCACAGTGGATTTACTTATATTGTAAATAACTATGCCAAATTTAAAAAAAATCATTATAAGGGGGTCATTTAGACACCCCAATACGATGCATAAATCTTAACCGCATGATCAATAATAATCGTTATTTTTTCCATAAATAATAATAATCTAATAAATTTAGTTTTAAATTAATACTCTAGGAATGTTAAAACTTGCTTACCTAACTTGTTTTGATAAACGATGTTTATTAATTAAATTATTTCATATTTTTTACGTGAAAAATAAATTTCAGAGAAACTGCACATTCAAAGTTAACCAAAAAATACCACTCATAGTATTTGAACTATTTTCCCAAAATTTTGAGAAAATCGTATGTCTAAACATGTGAAATAATTTAATTTAAATTTTTTTTTCCAAAACAAGTTAGGTGAGCAAGTTTTTAACATTCTTAGAGTATTAAATTAAAACCAAAGTTATCACATTATTAAATTATTTATGAAACAAGCAACACGCGTTTTTCTGGGTACACTTGGACCTTAATAACTTTATTATTATTTTTGTTATTATTAAATTTTCTCATCTACATATCAAGGACGTTAATAAGAATTTTTTTCTAAAATTATTGTATTCTAAATATAAATACTTTTAGTTGTAGCCCAAAAGTTGTCAGCGGTTAAAAGAATAAAAACAAACGATATAAGTTCTAGACCATATCAAACAGAATGGTTTGATAAATATGGTATATTAATAAATTCTCGGTGTTTCCAAATTATTGGTACCCTTTTTATCCCCCCCTCCAAGTGACGCCCCTGACTTAGTGACCCACGGGCTAGTTTTAAAAAAAATGAACAAAATTTGACCCACTTCTCAAAAAGGTTCGCCATCACTGTTTTAGAGTATTGACAAGCACCTAATCTCCAAGTCTGAGAGAAATGGACTAATATACAACTAAAGCAACATACATCAAAACTTTCAATCTCTGAAAATTTCTAAACATGAATTTATAATTCTAAATCGTTCCTTTTGCTGTTTAACTCTAAAATTCGATATCTCTTAATCTGTGAAATGAGGAGAATCTAAATCTATATAAGTCTATAACCTTATATATTTAAAAAATTTTAGAATTTAGAACAATGATAACTGAAATCTCGGAATTATCATAAAACTTTCACTAAACACGAAACTGGCATGCTTGAATGGCGTGATTAGATGTAGCAACTCTAACTCTAATTTTTATTTCACGCCATCTAGCAACCATACTGTTAGCCTCGTTATCGATTGTTCTACGGTTTACTGATCTGAAGAAATCGATTACTTAAAAAACGGAATTCAAATTGACCCATTGTTAAAAAAGGCGAGAAAATTCCGTGACTTGATGTCACCATATTGATAAGTAAGGCGTTGCAATTTTTTCTACTGCCTTAACAGAAAACTCGCTTCCCGAAATCAAGAAACAAAATGTCATTTTGTTTCTCAGAGAGGACAAGCATCCACTGTCTGTCTTCCTATGGAAAAAAGTATCCATTTTGTCCCTCTACGGAGAAAAAATGTTTTATTTTTAATTGAATATACATTTCCGTTATTGACTGATGAGAATGTGGTTTTCTGGTCGACTGTGCCTGTCACTTGCGACGTGGCAGAAGGATATAAGTTTCCGAATTGCTAGGACTGGAAAATATTTTTGAAAGACATTTCTGTGAACATATTTTCTTCTTACAATTGCATCAAGAGTAGTAGTAATGAAGATATACTTTTTTAGAATCAGGATCATGGCGAAGAGTTAATCAAATATGACGGTGATGTTTTGGAAGTATTTTCTGCAACGGACAATCAGGGTGAAAAGTGGGACTTGACATTAAGTATTGAAGAAGGTGCGTATGACATACACCATATTTTAAAGCCTCTGTTATTAATTTTTTTGTTTAGCTTCCAATCCCGACGGAATATTTGCACTTAAACGAAAAGCGAAAAGCCGATATTACCTTACACTACTGAAAGATCCAAATTATTTCATTACTTATAAGGTAAGTTGGTAATTAAACTCGAAAGCTTTTACAACTATAATCAAAGGGTAGGCAATTGTTATTTCTGAAATCGAATCGTATTATTTCAGAATAAATAAATAACTCAAAAGCTCACCCCAAAAGAATTTTACTTCTATCGTAGTTACTTTATTGTTTCTGTGCACTTATATTATCACCCTTCTGAATAAATCCCTTATTACTATTACTAGCACAATTTTAAGTTGTCTTATATGATATATTTTTATCTTTCAGTTAACTATTAAAGCGGATTGCAATTGTGGTGAAGATGAATCATTACAGACAAATACAGTTTCTACAAACATACGTTTTATAAGTAAAGATTCCGAACCGTATTTTATTACAAATAAACTCCACCTTGAATTTACTGAAAATACTACAGATGAAACTGCAATTCTTCCGAAAGCCTATTTCAACGATTTAGAAGAGGAGTGGTTGAATTTTACAATTTACTATACTTTGAATTCTGATACTTCGCAATGTTTTGAACTCGATAAAATAGAACGCATACTTTCCTTGAAGTGTTTGTTAGATCGTGAGGAAGTAGGTACCCACACTCTTGAAGTAGTTGCTTCAAGGAGATCAACAGGCAATACTGATCCAAATAAAAAATCAATACTCACCATTAATGTCACGGTAATTATAAAGAAATTTTAGAACTAATTTTTTTTAGTTTTATCAACGATTTTGGTGGCAGGTTCTTGATATAAATGACAATCCTCCAAATTTTGACGAAAGGATGTATCAAGCTAATGTAAAACCAAGCGACAGGCTAAATCATATTATATTCACAGCTACGGTAGATATTCATTACAATTTTGGAAAAGTAAAAATTAAATCTGGTGTATTTCAGGCTACCGATTTGGATTTAAACGATAGCATGAAATTTTCTATGGATAACTTGCAACCTTATGGAAATGGACTTAGTGAAATACCTGAGCCATTTAATCTTAGCCAATCGGGTGATGAAGCTGTTGACGTATTATTAAACTTTAACGTCCAACCTACTATGAATGGTTATTTTACTTTCGATCTTATTGTCACCGATGAAGGTAAGATTTTGTCTTTTGTCTATTATCTATTGTCTTAGATTATGTATTAGATTATGTCTATTGTCTATTGTAGAAACAAAAGTACATAAAGCTAAACTTGCAGCGTCAATTAAAAAAAAGTTTAAAGTTCATTCAATGCGAATCTGCTACGATCAAGTACAGATCAAGGTCCGTAAATGTATAAGCAAGCTTTGAAATATAAGTCGTCGCATACAATTTAGAGCAAGCAGGAATAATCGGCAACTCGAATTGTTTGCAGTTATGTACATTGTACTTCTTGTGTTAATTCAACGATTTATAATTTCACGTGACAATCGTGTCGACTTCGATAGCAGCCGTATAGCAATTCTTACCTAGCGCGTAAATGGCGTTATTGCGACGACCTATAGTCCTAAGCTAGCTCATACATTTATGTACCTTGGTAGAGATAAAAACAGAAATTTTGATTTAATTTAATTTTATATTGACTTAACTCCTTTAGTTATTATTGGTGTATCATTATTTTGCCTTTGCATGTCATAGCGTAGATAATGCCTGCTCTGTTCTATTCTGAGAGTTCCATAATACTATATGCATTATGCACTTTTAGAAATGCGAAATTATTTATTAGCAATTATATGACTTACTAGTTTTGACACCTCTAAGTTTACTTAGAGTAATAGGAATGCTGCCACTAAAATCAATTCCACTAGAAGAAAATGGTTTTTGCGGGTTAATGCGGGCATAAGGCAAATTACCCATTAGGGGTTGATAATTACTCGGCTTTACCTTGAAGCAGCGGACACAACGCGATAAAGTATGTTTAATTAAGCGGTTAGCCGATAAAATCCAAAAGGTTTGGTTTATTAAATAATGGACAGTTTGTATACCAATATGCAAATATTTGGTATGTAGGTATATATTCGACAAACAAATAAGAAAGTCGACTTTCGCGAGGTAACAAAATATGGTGCTTTTGATTAAAAGGAATAGAAGCCTGATGAATTCTACCTCCTACTCTTATCAAACCGTCACTGTCCAGAAAGACATTTAACTTTTGCATTGGCTTTATGCATTTCTTATGATTTTTAATATTCAAAATAACATCAGAAAAGTATTTTTCTTGTTCGTGTTTGGCTAAAATTTTTAATGCGGAAAAAAGTTCAATACAGTTTATTTTATTTTTACTTTTTTCATTCGGCGATTTGCAATTATTTATGAATCTTAAAATATAAGCTACAATAAACTGAATTTCTCGTATGTTAGATTTATTTGCCAACAGAGAGTCTAAAAAATTGTCATTTTTAGCATTCGAGACCAAACAAATATTATTTCTTCTTTGTTCGGTATCTATATCTTTTGATATTTTCATTTTTGGCGATTCCTGCGCCCATTCGGCTTTAGGCAGATACAGGAAACTAGGAGCGGCCCACCATAAGGAGCGGTTTAAAAGCTCAGAGGGAGAACATCCTCGGATAGCGACATCAGCAGAGTTTAATTGAGTTGGCACATACATCCAGCAGTCGGGATTGGTATTTTCTTAAATGAAGCTAACGCGGTTAGCTATAAAAGATTTCCATTTGCTAGGATGCGACTTTATCCAGGCCAAAGCCACCATCGAATCGGAAAAAGCGTAAATATTTTGAATGATCATTTTTGAGCTGAATGTATCAACAACATATTTCATAACATCAGACAATAAAGTGGCGGCTAGAAGTTCGATTCTGGGGATAGACAAAATTTTGAGTGGAGCTACACGTGATTTAGCTATGACGAAATAGATAAAATACTGATTGTTGCGTAATACTCGTAGGTAAACAACGCATGCATAGCCTCGCTCACTACCATCGCAAAATCCACATAAATCGATTGCTTCAGCATAAATTAAGTCAATATGGCGGGGCAAAGAAAAATATTCTAAAACATGTAATTCATTTTTATATTGTTCCCATTGACGTAAAATCTCATGGGGTGGTTCTTGGTCCCATTGTAACCCAAGAACCCATAACTGCTGAATCAAATGTTTCAAAGAAAAAGTTATAGGCGTCAAGAAACCTAGCGGATCATACACGCGGGCTAGTTGGGAAAGCATATTTCTTTTGGTACAAGATTCATGAATCGGACTAACATTAAAGCGAAAGGCGTCTGAGGAGGGATGCCAACATAATCCCAAAATTTTGGTTGTCATCCGAATCAAGTGAAAGTGCAGCTGGATTCACTAGCGATGAATCTAGATGCGATATAACTTCTGGCTGGTTGCTTCACCATTTGTGAGGTTCAAAGGAACCTCTTTTTAGTAAAAGAGTAAGCTCTTTTTGGAGCGATAAGGCGTCAGCGATAGACTTGCATGAAGTGGTTACATCGTCTATAGACGCGTTGGGGAAATTCTTAGATTCATGTTCAGCTAAGTGTTGAAGAGTTCGCAAAGCGAGATAAGACGAAGAATTAACTCCATACGTAACGGTGCGCAACTTAAAAGTCGAAATAGGGCCATTGACATTAAAGCGCCATAAGATTTTTTGGTAATCTTGATGCTCGGGGGTTACCAAGATTAGTCTATACATTTTCTTAATATCTGCGGTTAAAACAACTGGATTTAAGCGAAAGTTTAATAAAATTTGTACTATATCTTTTTGCAGTTGAGGCCCTGATAATAAAACATCATTTAGCGATAGTTGGTTGCTAGGATCACGTACACTAGCGTTAAAAACTACTCGCAGTTTACTACTAATTGCTGAAGGCTTTATAATGCAAAAATGCGGAATAAAATAACTGTTGATATTCATGTCAGAATCGTTAGCGTATTCCATTTGCTCGAGATCTAAATATTCTTTCATAAAACTTGAATATTCTGAATATAGATCCTGATTCTTTAAAAGTCTTTTTTCCAAAGATAAGGATCGTGTAAGCGCAATCTGCTTGCTAGCGGGGAAGTGCGGCGTTGGGTTATCATCGATGCATCGAAATGGCAAGGAAACAATATACCGGCCATCCTCATTTCTAGAAACAGTTTCAATAAAATGATTTTCACACATTCGATCCTCGGGCGAAAGGAATGTTGTTTGCGGCAAGTTTTCTATTTCCCAAAACTTTGTAATAATATCTCGAAGCGTATCGTTTTCGGATCGACAAAAAAGTGATCGAATGGGTAAATTATTTAAGTTAGCAGTCTGATTAACTTGACCCATTAAAACGTAACCAAAAATTGTATTTAATGCTACGGGATGATTAGGGTTAAAACTAGTTATTTTCTCTCCTGTCAAAATTATTAGAAAAAGATCAACTCCTATTAACATCGTAATAGAAGAAGGCATAAAAAATGTAGGATCTGCCAGAGGCAAGTCTTTTATAAATTGCCAACTGTCAATATTTAGTTCGGAAGAGGGTAAGTCACTGCAGATTTTTGGCAAAATTATAGCATTATACCTAAACCAAAAAATGAAGGATTTAAACCGAGTGAATCTAGCAGGCGCAGATTAGCAGTCGGAGTTGATTGTGAGCGAGCCTTGTTCCCAAATTGTCAAATTTAGACAGTTTGAAATTAAAAATTGTCATTGCAATCTGTCAAAGTTTTGAAAGGTTTTTCACAACTCCAATTGTTACTTATTAAACTACTATTAATAAATATTAATTGGAGTTGTGAAATAGTTATTTAATAAATTAGTTTGTTAATGAAAGCGATTAATGATCGAAACTGTTTAAAGCACGAACGAGCGATAGGGAGTGAGTGCCTTTAATAGTTGAGATCATTAGTTGCTCATTAACAAACGAATTGATTACAACAGTTTTTCGTTGACCGTAAAATTCTTCGATTTTAAGATAGAAAATTTCAAATAATACCGAATCCAAACTTGTGCGTATATCTGGTTGCCCAAAGTAAAACATCATCAAAACGTCAAAATCACAAACGGGTTTATTAATGAAAAAGAGTGTATTAATGAGGTCCATTAATGCATCCTTTTTTCACAAAACAGTTACTTAATAAAAAAGAGTGTATTAATGACGTCCATTAATACATCCTTTTTTAGAAAAAATCATTCATTAATATTGACATTAACAAACGGTCAACGAAAAAATCTTTTAAGCAGCAATTAATGTCGTACACACTTTTGCTATCAGAATGTTATTTATTAATAGTAGTTTAATAAGTAACAATTGGAGTTGTGAAAAACCTTTCAAAACTTTGACAGATTGCAATGACAATTTTTAATTTCAAACTGTCTAAATTTGACAATTTGGGAACAAGGCTCGCTCACAATCAACTCCGACTGCTAATCTGCGCCTGCTAGATTCACTCGGTTTAGATCCTTCATTTTTTGTTTATAGTATAGTAGAAATGCATATATCTGATTGCTGAACAGGATAAATTTTTAGAAATATTGAACCTAATTGCGGTATCGTGCCATTTCCACCGACACCCTGTTATCCGTACTAAGTGGATATCTGGGCAGTCCTAACTGATTAGCTAGTTTTTGAGTAATAAATGTGGTCTGTGAGCCAGAATCCAAAACAGCTTTAATTACTTGAAAATTACCACGACTATCTAATATTTTAACTAGAGCAGTAGATAATAAAATTTGAGACTGTGAAGAAGTAAATCCACAATGCGTTTGATTATTATTATTTGCCGTATTTGAAGAAACACCAGAAGTATGGGGTGTATTTTGAGGAATAGGTATTTTGGGGCGAATTGTTTTGACAATTCATAGATTGCGGTGGCGACATCTTTGGGTGCGAATTTGAAATAAAATGCGGTTGCGCGCCAAAAGTATCATTTCTTTTATCAAAATGTAATAAAGAATGATGCCTGCGATTACAAAAGCGGCAAGAAATTGTCGATTGACATCTTTACGTAATATGCATCTTGCTTAAACAATTCAAGCAAAGTTTATTATGTTTGACGAAGGTAAAGCGTTCAAAAGCGGGTTTAGATTTAAAGAGAGGGCAATAGTAAATGAAATGTTCTTCATTACATAATAAGCATTTTCCATTTGAAGAATTTTGCGTGCCCAAAAGCGTTTGCGTGTTATAATTATTACTAGCGTTATGTTTAAATTTATTTTGCGGTTTAAACGGCGGTTTTGAAAAATCTTTTTTGTTTTTCGATTTAGCGTGCAGCGAATAAAGTGAGTTACATTGCGACTCAAGGAAAGTAAAAATATCTGCATAAGAAGGCATTGTATTAGCGTTTTTATTAGCGAGTTCAAATCGTGAAAGTAAAACATCATTTAATTTATCTAACAACATATTAGCTAATGGAAAATCCCACGAATCAATATTATAGTTAAGCGTTTTGAGAGCTTCTACATTTTCTGAAAAACATCCAAAATATTTCGTAAGGCTTGAGGTTCATCAGATTTTAAAGCGGGGGAATCAAAAATATTGCGCCAATAAGTTTGAGCGGCTAGGCGTTTGTTTTCATAGCGTTTAACTAATGTTTCATATGCGATAATGTAATTAGCGTCGGTCATCGAAATGTGTTTAACAATGTTTAAAGGCGGTCCCTCAAGGGACGAAATTAAATAATTCAACTTTTCAATAGGTGCTAAAGCAGCATTAGTATGAACAGAACTATTAAACATATCTAGGAATGTCGGAAAAGCAGTTAAATCACCTTTAAAAGTAACTAATTTTAATTTGGGTAAGTATATAGCGGAATGTGCATTTGCGCTAGAACAAGATTGCGTCAAAATAGGTTTAACGTCATCTTTTTCGAATAGGTTTTTATAACTACACTTAATGTCATAGTGCTTATCTTCGAATTCATTAAATAGGTTGATTTCTTCTTCCAATTTATCTGGAATTTGCGAATAAGCTTCAACAATCTGTGTATGATATAAATTAAAAGATTCCTTTATGTCATTTAAATCACGAAATCTTATTTCAAAAAAGGGTCTTTTGCTTTCATTTTCCACACATTCTTGAGCTGGAAATTATGGACAATGTTAATTCGACCTACTTGAATATTTCTTAAAGCTTCTGCCTTTTTAAGTGCACTCATGATTCAAACCTATAAAGAATTGTTGTATTAAATTGGAAATACAAATAAAAAAACCCCAATTGAAACTGGGAATAAATAACAGAACTGGTTGACACACTCGCCTGTTTGTAAAAGATGTGCAATACAGATGCGCGATCGGTACCTAGAATTCTGTAGTAACTATGATGCGAAATGTAACAAGGAAAACTTGATTGTCAAGCGTAAATAAATTTATTGGTTTTCTACTTGGATTATAGAAAATATTTTTTAAGTTTAATTAGAGCACTTCACACTTACCAAAAAAAACTCCGAATCTTCCGAATGGCTAGGTTTGTTAAAAACTTGTTAAGCATTAACATAAGTCGTCGTTGGAGAGTTTAGACAGACTGTATTTGGAGATAATACACATGAAAATTCGGAATCTGCATAAAAGAGAATCGTAGAAATGAAAATGCTATTCAAAGCGACTTACCCGTTTCACCGGTGTCCAAATTTCTGTTCGTACATCAAGTGTATAGCGGTAGCGGCAAGTGTATATAGGGGTACCCCTCTTCTGCGAAGTAGCTCTGCTTCCTCTATGCTTGGGCAGCGTTGCCAGATGATTTTTATGATAGCAGTAGAAGAGGACGTAAAATAGCGGTAGATAGCGGTAGATTGAAAAAACGAGCGTATAAAATGCAGTTAAAATTAAATAGGTGTAATTTACGCCCGGGATATACTAAGTATAAAATAATACCAAAATAAATAAGAATAAAGGTTTCTTTACTAAAAGAAAGGCAAACAAGAAACACTACAACTATATTAATTAATAAGTTTAAAATAATCATTCCTTATAAATATCTTTAGTCATTAGACGACGTAACGTACGACCATCGAGTTTGGCAAGGATGTAGTATTTTATGAGCTTTGGTATTGCAAAAGTCTTGAAATGCTTTAAATTCTAAAATTCTCTTAGGACTATTAACCTAAAATAATTATATACATTTTTCGTAAGAGTTTCTACAAAATTGGGAAGCTTATTGCATGCATTGGAAGCACACAGAGCAAAACTATGACAAATACATTTTAAAATAAATATATTTGGACTGGCATCTGAAAATCTAGATGCCACAGAATTATGACGCCCATCATGTTTGAGGCACCGTCTGCGGCAAAACCGATAACATTGTACATCGTTTCTCATAACATCTTTTTACTGGTAAATTTCTTGACCAAATTTTTCAGCAAAGAAAAGCATTTTTTTGCTATAAATACAAAAAACGGTAGATCGGTATGCTAAAACGGGAGAACGGTAGATGGCAAGTGAAAGCGGTAGAAATACCGTTTTAGCGGTAGATCTGGCAACACTGTGCTTGGGATTAACCAGCGGAAAGACGATATATGGTAAAATATAACACTTTTAAATTATTATTGAAAAGTAATGCGGTTGACAGTTTATATTTTAATTAGTTCGCCAAAAACATGTGGCTTTGGACACTATCGTTTGTTTTACGCGCACATTCAAAAAATAATGCAAAAAGATCAAAGTCGCTTGATCACACAAGACATTTCATTGCTATAAAAATTCGCGCAAAAGTTAAAGTTTAAAAAATAATAAGAATATGAAGTGCTCTATAATGACCATTAATAGTTAACAAAAGAAAAATTAAATTAAATTAGTTGTGAAACTTATTCAGCAATGATACTTAACTATATATACTATCTTAGATGAAGGTTAATTTTTATTATGTTTATTAATGAATTACTTACATTAAATTATATTTTGAATGCAAATTCATATAGAGAAATGTATACAGTGTGGGATAGAGGGTGCAATTTGAAAAATTAATTAAGTTGGCATGATCTCTTAAACGTTGCTATGCAACCAGCGTTTAAATATGTTTTCTCAAGGGCCATTTTGAGCCATTCACGATAGCTTTTGGTTGATTTCTTTATCTTTTCAAATAAGGGAGATATTGTGTGTAAACAACATTTTGGGACACCCTGTATGGTCAAATCCAGTCCCAACAAGTCAGTCCTAACCTAATGCTATCCTCGTTACACTCGTAAATAATGAGACTAAAGCATAGCAAAACCTTAGCTGTAATAACTTCGGGTAACGATGACGCAAGGCTCATCTTTAGCTAGACGGATAATTCTAGCTATACTGTCTATATGTAACAATGTCCGTTGGGCCATTTACTAGCGCAAAAACCAGAGGTAATAAAAGAGTACAAACAAATTATTAGATACTACTACAAAGTACCAGGCAGTAACTTCACAATTGAATCCTTTTTATTATTGCCAAATTACTTTGAAAATCGAATGGTCGAATTTAAATGAGTGATTTTTGTCACCATTTCCCATTATCTTCTATCAATAGGAACAAAGATAAGTGGATGGCATTCATATAATAGTTATTTATGTATTAAGGGCATAAAGAAGCTTTTATGGTCAGAAGCGTTATTTTTTAATTTATTTAAGAAAAGGCTGTAGGGTCATAAAAGCAAGTTATGCCCGCTATACATACACTATTTTATGAACAGATTAAGTTTTTATCTCAAATCTATTATTTTGTAAAAAATATAATTTAATGAGTACGTAGGTACATCAAGCCGCTGTGCGTATACTTATCTGCTTATACGAAGTGCGTTACTAAATATAGTTACTATTCCAAAATATTTAATTTCAGCTTATATTCATTGGTGATAAGTTTACAAATTATATTAAGAACCACTCAAGTTCTACAAAAAACAGCTCTTCGTTATTGTCCGTCTGGTCATAAAGAGGCCCTTGAGCCATAAAGAGACGGTTATGTTTAGATAAGACTAGCAATAGTAGTCTAATTATAATGTATCTGTGCATAAATATCATAAAGTCCGAAAAATTAAAAAATATATAGTGGTGATATTAAGCAGTGCCGTATTGCCAAACGTCAATAATTGTCTTTCATAATTGCTTTATTTTGTGGGCAGTGGGTCGATTATTTCATCTCTCTTGATCGGCTCAACTTAAATGATAATGCTGTGTAAAATAACTGAAAAATGGCAGGTTACTATATAATTATCTCTAATCAACTCCAAGTTATTCAAATTATATAAGAGTATACGGCCCTAGAGTTTAGCTGTCTTAGGTTTGGAGTAATAGCAGACCAGCTTATTGGAATTATGCTCTCTTGATAGAACTTCACGAAACGAGAGCGACCTGGATTGATAAGGAATCTCATGTGGAATTCGATGCCGATAGTTTGCTTCCAATATCTTAAACATATCCATCTCAATTTCTGGAAGTACTACTCGACCAGAAATGTTTCTGGAGAAATTGGAAAGATAAACAAAAATCAAAATTACGGAAATGTCATTGCCTAAATATTCAACTGTGTTTAGTTTTCATTGTATAGTATCTAAAATATCTAAATACATAAATAACTATATGACAATAGTTGCAATACATACATACTTAGCTATATTCAACAATACATAGAAATATCTGGTAAGATCTCATTAATAACATCATAGTGTTTCGTCAATATTTGGTGGGTATTACCCAGTCATCTGTTTGTAATAGTACTTAGCAGTACCATAAGCGTACCTATTGAGGAGATAACACCTGCACAAAATTTTGTATCGTGGAAGACCCTCGACCAGTTCTTTACTGTAGTATGAATTAAAAACCTATTCTTTTTTACTTTTTAGTTGGCCACTCTGATACCGTGCCCGTCCACATATTTATAGTTTCAGAATCCAGCCAAACTCCATTTTCATTTGATAATAAACTAGAAGTTGTAACGCCTCAAAAAGAAGTTGTAAGTAACTACATTTTTAACAAAGCTCCTCGTGGGATTTTTAATAAAGTAAAGAAATAATAAGAAAATAATGAAGAAGCAGTGATTTTGTCATTTTTTTTCTATGGATTGTCTACACTGCTATATTAAACTTTACATTATCTAAGCAGTAATGTACAAGCAATAAAAAATTATTAAAACTAATAAGTAAAAATAATTATTTTTATCACCTTATTAAAAAGTAAGCTTTCCTCTCTCATTTCAGGGTAAAAAGTTTAGTTCTCCCTCCCAAAAGAAGAAATTGACTACATACTTTACAATATGTATGTGTACTTGTTACTTAGTAAATAAATGTTATTTGAAAAGTGCAACCAGAATAGAATATTAAGAATATTCTAAGGTATATCCAAAGAAATAACTTTTCTTGTCAATATTCTCAATAATACCAGTTTCAGTAACAACTTTAGTACACTTCCCTCAGCTTCAAAGATAACTTAAGACTTACTTAATTGGAAACCCCACGAAATGGAATAACCCTGAAATCCTAATTTGATATTGTGTTCTATTTGTCTGAATTACTTTGTTGTAGATTAGATCTATTTTGGAAGAACAATTCAAATATAATTGTACTATTGAAGGTATTCAGAGAGGAGTAGATGAAACCGGGAATCCAGTTGATATCGCAACTGATGTCTTGGCACATTTTGTCGACTTTGAAACAAATAAACCAGTTGAAGCTTCAGAAATTATACAGTAAGTAAATTTTATGTACTCGTACGTAACTTCATTTTATGTACTCGTACGTAACTTCATTTTATGTACTTCATTCATTGCTACTAAACAGTTCATTAAATTTAACTATCATTAGTAAAATGGTCAAGTTATTAGAAACACTTTTATTAACAAAATAAACGAACACAAAAAATACGTAGAATACTAAGTAGGTATTTACAATAAATGTTTAAATAATCGTCCATTTCTGATTTAAACAAAATTCTAACCGATGATTTTTATCGTCGGTTAGAATTTTGTTGCAGTAGTCGCATTCGCGAGTTTTCTTCCTCTTATTCTAGATTCCACAATGATGACTCAGATAATCAATATTTATTTGGATGTCTCTGTAAATGTTGGTCTTAAGATAGGACCACAAAAAGTAGTCAAATATTGCAAGATCAGGAGATCTGGTCCCCTAATTTATTTCACCACCACGACCAAGGAAAGGCTTTGTTTAAGTGGGCTCTCACATTTACACCAAAATACGCAGGACAGCCGTCGTGCGGGAACCAAACCTTCTAAACTTCATGTGCAATTTCTTTAAGTGCAGGGACCTAATCTATAAAAATAGAGAGTTTGCGCAAGGTAGTTTTCGTTATAGTTATAGAGCTATAGCGGAGGAATCATAATCGTAAGAGCGATCTTCCGTTTCGTTGTTTGCGCTTGACGCAGTATTTACGTTATATTTTGACAGTTAAGAAGACACATTGCACATTTTAACTCTTTGCTTTGAATTGTTTTCAATAGGACCTACCTTTCCTCATCATGACATAACACTGCATGAAGATTTCCCCACAATTCTTCTTCCGTTGTTACAACATCTTCACACAAAATGTTAAATAATTCCTTTAACGCTTTAATTCGTTCGGTCTCGGAAAAACGAAATCTTTTTTGCTTGGAGGACACCGTTTCCACTGGGGATAATGAACCCTGAACTTCTTTTTCCCATTCCTTTTGGGAACACATTTTACACGATACAACCAGAAAAAACAATAACCGATCACGCATTTAAAGAGGTTATGTTTTTATTATGTTTGTTGGGCTTCACGTGTTTACTTTAGGGAGTTCGCGTGCCTTTGGTTGGTAACTTTGAATTAATATACCGTTGTGTTTTTTGATTGGTCAACGTTATTTTATAAAATAGCGGAAAGAAATTGCTCGTACGGTATGATTTTCGGTGTCTTTATAGATATAACTATAAGGACAGAGTTTTATAAGGGAAAACATCCCCTTGCGCAAACTCTATAATGTCTCAATCCGTTTACGAGTTTAAACTTCCTACTATCTCAAACGGTATAAATATGATTATTAAAAATACCAGCCTAAATATTAATTTTCTAAGGGTATTGCCTTCTTGTAGTAAAATTTATTTTCCGTCTTTTCTGTCTTGGTTTGTCCTTTTCCACATTTCTTTACAAAATGTAATTCTACTTTCTAGGTCTGCATCTAAGATTTCCCTGATGGCATTAATGTGTGTACAGATGATAATTATGTTTGTATAAAATTTTCCATACCGCTGTGAACTACTTATTGTATTACTTGTAGGATCCGCTGTTACCAGTCCCAAAACCATTTTTCCAAAGCACAGTCGGAGTTGCTTTTTTTGCCTCATTTAGACTTTGTTGTCACAGTTCCTGCTTCCTCAAATTTTTTAACGTAATTATTTAGTTTAGATTTCAGTGCTATAGGTCGGTAATTGAATTTTAGAGCAAATAAATCTCTTACTCTTCTTAAGACTATTGTCAAACCAACTATTATGTAAAATTTAAACGAAGTTGCATAATCACTACTAGTATAAATAGGCATTTTTTAAACCAATATTGAAATATACAGGGTCGTACTAAGTCTCTCTACCATAAGTGCATTTAAAATTACATTCAGATTAGAACAAGAAATTTAACACGTTACAAGGTTCAGGATGATTTAATTTTTAAAATTTGTACAATAGTATGCGTGTAATTAAAAAATGGAAATTAATCAGTCAACAAATTAAAATATGATTAATAGATCATGTTACAACTGCCTGGTTGTTTTCTTTTACTTCTAAGCCACCTATAGTTCATTATTAAACTAAAAAGGCTTTCTTAGCCATTTTAAGATTAGATTTAGTTTATTGTGATGTTTATGGCCCAGGAAAAACGTACGTAGCAAGCTTTTACATTACTTCCAATTTTACGACATATTTCTTTTTATAATAGTATATTATATGTTGAGTTGGTAAAGAAAACATAAAAAAAGAAAAAATAATTTTAAATTTTAAAATAAACTTTGTGTAAACTGTCAATAAATTCCAATCAGCCATCCATTGACCAAAAGAAATTTTAAGTAAGATTTTTTTGTTCGCCGCTAGATGGCAATATATGCTCTCAGTATTTTAAAATTGGAAATTAATTATTCCATCGTATTTGTTAAATATAAAATACGAAAAAATAAAAATAGCACTAATATTAAATAAAAATGATATATTTGTAGCTTCAAATACATTTATAAAAACCTCAATTTAAATCGGGTAAAACGTCTTGTTCTAAATCGTTTACAAATAAAGGTTGGCCAAGACTTTACTGCTCATGTAATTAATAATAAAAGATTAAATCCCCAAAGTCCATCCAAAACAAATTTTTATCTATTTTTTCTTTAGCTTAGCTACAATTGTTTCAGCCTTATTAATAATAATTAGATTTACAAGGCCATCTTCAGGCAGCTGTACCTAGATTACATATTGGTGTTGGTTTTGGCGTTTTTCTATTTGTTATTATATTAATAATCAAAAATTAATAACATTGGTATTATATATTAATGATTCCCCGTATTAAATAAGATAAACTAAAACATGTTATCGACCCTCCTTAAAAAGTACATTAAAAATGTATTTATTTAATTACCATTACACCCAAAATAAATACTTTTTTAATGTAGTTTTTAAGGAGGGTAGATAACATGTTTTAGTTTATCTTATTTAATACTGGGAATCATTAATATATAATACCAATGTTATTAATTTTTGATTATTAATATAATAACAAATAGAAAAACACCAAAACCAACACCAATATGTAATCTAGGTACAGCTGCCTGAAGATGGGCTTGTAAATCTAATTATTATTAATAAGGCTGAAACAATTGTAGCTAAGCTAGAGAAAAAATAGATAAAAATTTGTTTTGGATGGACTTTGGGATTTAATCTTTTATTATTAATTACATTACCAATATCCAAACTTAGAGGAAAATGAACCAGTTTAATCACCTTACTGGTCAGTTTTACAGACATGTAATAGTATAGTGCAGTTTTGACTAACGAGGGCCAAGCGGAGTTTATCAAGCAAATGAGTGAAAAAAGAGACTTTCATAACATGTTGTACACGACATTTTTTGCATATTGTAAGTTGAAAAATTTGTCCTAAAATTTATGCATTTATGCTAAACATAGTATTCTTTGACAATAATCTCGAGAAGATTAAAGTTTGTTTTTTTTTACAAACATAATTAAATAGTAATTAAGAAAGTGCTACTTTCATTACGATTTTTCGTTAAAAGCAGTCAACTTTCATAATCAATATGCAAAAAAGGAAATTGTTAACCACTTTGCTGTTGCTATAGCAATAGCTTACTTTCCAAGGTTCTTACACTGATAGAAATATACATATTGCAATATGATTGTAAATAAAAGATTTTCTTATATTTCTGGGTATACTATACTGATTGAGAGTAATATCGCAAGCTGTGTACTTTTTATAAACGTAGAATTTAGCATACAGTGTGGGTAAAACCTCGCTTTTGGTTTGAATTTCCGTACCTAGGAAAACGGTTACGATGACAAGTATGCGATAAATATCTTTCCCGGCACCTGCTTAGAAAGTTGATTTTTCCAGTCTCATTTGGGACTGGAAAAACTGTCTTTCCCAGTCTCAGACTGAGAAACTATTTCCCAGTCTCAAAATCTGAAAGTTTACTGCAAAGGAGTTTAAACCTTATATTTATTGTTTATTAATGTTTACATTCACATTACATTGACAAGAAGAAAAATTTATGTAACAGGGAACACTTATTGAACTGTCCGATGCATTAGTAACATTGTTAAAATTAATGGGCAAATTTTCCGTTGAAATATTTTTCAAACCGGACACAGACTCTTCTTTATTTCGACCGCAGTTCTGAATAGTAACGGCGGTGTTAATCTTATTCTGCAAAGAGTTTTCTAAATAACTCTCGGCAACACTATTACTTTTCCATGCGCCATGTCTTTTTAGTTCTGTCATTCCAGCTCCTCCGTCGACTAAAAGAGTAGATGAGGATCTGCGAAATGCATGTCCTGTATAGTCCTTTGGATTTGATAATCCAAGAAACATGGCCATTCTGGACGGAACTGCTCCTAATGTGTGGTGACCCACAGGTTGGGTGGTACATTTTCCATTTTTATAATATACGAATAGTCTTCGATGTGGAGTATTACACGGACGCAGTGCAACGTATTTCCGGTAAAGATTTAAGTTAATGTTGTTATCGCCACCGACAACAAGAATTGTATCCTTGTCTTCAACGTCATCAATAGACATTTTGACCAATTCATCCACTCGACATCCACCAGCAACAGCGATTATAAGAACGGTCTAAAATTATTATCAATAATTAATCACATAGGTATGAATAAAAAAAGATGAATTACCTTCATAAGCAGAAAATCGTTGTCTGGATCTTGCAACAAGAAATTGTCTATTTCGTTTCTATTGAATATACGGGACTTTTTGGCTTTGTAGCCTATGGCATTTCTCTTCAAAAATGCGATGACTTTAGCAAACTTACTAATGTCAATGTTTTCGTGAACCATCAACGTTAATTTGAGCATTGAATATCGGCTCCAAAGTGTGGATGATTTGACCGTGTTTCCCATTTCAACAAAGTAAGCAAGCATTACCTCCTCTTTTATACGTTTTGCATTGTTTTTCTTGCACCAGTTTGTGAACTCGACATAGATCTTCATATATCTTTCCTTGGATTTCTTAGGCAACAACTCCAGTGTGGCAGTATTTGCGGCCTCAACAATATTAGCCGGAATGTTTGATCGTCACTTTCCATTACTTTTTTTCTAAATTATTGTAATTTAACCGACTGACGTTTTTCGATTTTTGTTATGTTTAGATGGTTGCTATAGAAATTTTAACCAAGTACCTATCTTAATTTTTCGATATATTTTTTTAATCAGTTATCTGGAACTACATCATTCTGATATTGAAGACAATGGCAGGTGCCGGGAAAATTTAATACACGTCTCACTTGTAAAGTGCCTTTCCCAGTCTCGCTGACTTTCAGGACTCCGCCTCCGGCGTCGCCCCGAAATTTGTCAGCTCGCCTGGGAAAGTAGCACTTTCCAAGCTCCTCGTGTAAATAACTAATCTTTTTCGGATATATTGCTATTGGCTATTTTTCCTTTGCTCATACTTGAGAATCCAAACCCAAAGCGACGTTTTACCATCATTGTATGTAAATATCTATCTACTCGCTAATCGCATATGATATGTCACTATAGTATCATGTTGTACTTTTGATTATTTCTTATTTCATTATATCTTTTAGGCTGTCTAGTACTCCAGAGACATATTTGAGCTTACAAAAGGAGTTTCTGAATGAAGGACTTAATCTCAGAGGCTTTCCAAACGACCCAAGTGAAGATAAGGATAAAAGCCCAGTTCTATATGCCTGGTTAATTGGCATATCGGTTGTTTTAGGAACAATATGCATTTCATTGATCACTGCCTTTATAATCAAAGTACGAAGGTAAGTTTCTGCAGGCGTTGTTGTAAGAAATTAGGTAAGTGTGGCTATGCGTTTGTTGGTTCAGAAGTTGACTTGCAAGGGTAATCTTAAGAATAATATTCCAATGAAGAATTCACGTCAGGTGCATATGACAAACATTAGCATTATATACAACATTTACTTATAAAACCAACTCCCATCTGGATTTAGTTAGTCAATGTGATTAACTGTTGCTTATACAATTGCGCATGAGTAGGTATGTTAATTTTGTAATTCACAAGGCATATATTTTACAGTTTGAAACAACGTTTAAACAAATTATCACAAACCACCTTTGGATCTCAAGAATCAGGATTAAATCGATTAGGAATAGCAGCTCCAGGTACTAACAAACATGCAATTGAAGGATCCAATCCTGTGTGGGGTGAGGAAAAGAATATTCCCGATTTAGATCAAGCAAGGTAAGTAAGAATACATTTAAGTATTAGAATTTATTAGTTTAATCTATGATTAATCTAAAGTTGATATACAGTGCGATTGTAAAGTATGGAATAAATTCTAAAAATGGGAAAGTATTGATTTTTGGGAAAATTCCAAAAACAAACGAATTTTGTTTTTAAAGTCCGCACTTTTTGACATATCGGATATACAGGGTGATGCGTTTAAGTGTGGTGACTGTGCTTTCTTGTCTTCATAATTATTTTTTCAAAAATTTTTCTATGTAAGGTAACAAACTTATTAATTAACATGTTGGTAATTGGATGAAGTGTCAGAATATGGAATAAAAAATAAAAGTTGGTATTTAAAAAAAATGCCAATGACGTCACCACACTTAAACACATCACTCTGTATATTCGAATATTATGTCAGAAAATGCGGACTTTAAAAAACAAAATTTACGTGTTTTTGGAAATTTTCCAAAAATCAATACTTTCGCATTTATCGAATTTATTCAATACTTTAGAATCGCACTGTATACACAGCCACTGTTAGAAATATGTATGTATGTATATTACCACTTTTGTACACACATTCTGAGTAAGGCATGATTTTATACATAGCAACTCAGTTAGAAGTTACTGGCCAGTAAAGTAGGGTCGACACGATTTAAGAAACACAAAGACGTCATACGACCTTTGCGACTATATTTAATATTAGTAGCTTGATATGATTCATTTATTTTAAGGAAGAAATAATAATAATAATAATAATAATAATAGCTTTATTTCCCAACAGTTTCCATTTATAGGACAATTTACAAAAGAATATACATCGGTACCTAGAATAAGTATGGTGTCTAACAAATCTTTAGTCATGGCAAGTATATCGTAGCTTTAATAATTATTTCTTTCAAAGAACAAGAAAAAATATCACAATGGTTACCAATTTTATTGTAATTATTGCACATAACATAAATAGGTGCCTTTAGACTGAGATTTGTTCTTGCTCTATCACACTTAAAAAACATATTTGTTCTTGAGTTAAGGCGAGGTACATTAAAGTTAATTTGAGTTAGAATATCAATGCAATCTATAGAGTTATGTAATAGCTTATAAAGAAATGTTAATGAAGCAAGGTTTCGCCTTAATTCTAAACGTTCCACATCGAATCTAATACACAATGTATTATAACAGCAACCACGTGGTGGATACACCCCATCTGCTTTAAAAGCTAAATATTTTAGTGATCTCCTTTGAACTTTTTCAATATCCTGAATGTAACAGTTATAAAAAGGGTACCAAACAATACTTCCATATTCTAATTTGGGACGCACTAGCGAATTGAATAATAATTTAATAGGTTTTATATCAGAAAAATTTCTACAATTTCTTATTATAAAGCCATACATAAATTTTCATAGCTTCTGAAACTTTCATTTCAATGTGATTAGAAAAAGATAGTTTACAATCAAATATAATTCCTAAATCTTTAATAGTGTTACATCTTTCTAATTCAGAATTCTGAATACTATATTCAAAGAGAATTTTGCTATTTTTCCTAGAATAAGTAACGATTTTACATTTTTGAGCATTTAAGTGAAGTTTATTTCTCATACACCAGTTATTGATAGAGTTTAAGTTTCTTTGAAGTTCATGACAATCGTTTTCGCTTTCAATATTTGAGAATATTTTGAAATCATCTGCAAAGCACAATTTCTTATAGTCGATTTCATCAAACAAGTCATTTACATAAAGTAAGAATAATAAAGGTCCTAGATTGGATCCTTGTGGAACTCCAGACGTAACTAATATAGATTGCGATTTGTACCCATTATAAGATATAAATTGTATTCTTCCTGATAAATAAGATACTAATAAAGTTAAAACGTTACTAGAAAAACCTAAATTTGATAGTTTCATGGCTAAATTCCGATGATCTAGTCGGTCAAAGGCTTTTGAAAAATCTGTATATATAACATCTACCTGCCCTTGATTGTCTAAAATATCTGAAATATATTGAGTTAATACCACCAAATTAGTAATAGTTGATCGTCTATCTACAAAGCCATGCTGATACTGAGAAATATGACTTCGAACAGATGGATATATACGATTGTAGAGTACAATTTCAAAAACTTTTGAAAAATTACACAAAAGTGACACTGGTCTGTAGTTTTCAATATTTGATTTATTTCCACTTTTAAATATAGGACATATCCGTGCCTCTTTCCATAGTTCTGGGTATTTTCCCGTTTTTAATGATAGATTAAAAAATTTTAAAAGAGGTTTTGCTAATATTCTAGAACTATCCTTAACCAGAAATGATGAAATATTATCTGGACCAGACGTCATTTTATTTTTCAATTTTTTAATTGTATTGATTATTTCTACTTCATTAAAGTCAGAGAAATTAATAATTGGTAAATAATTACTCAAATTCTGTTCATGCGTAGGAACTTCTGGATCTACAGGTAAGTATACTTTTTCAAAAAATGCCTTGAATGCTGCAACAATGCTCTGAGGATTATTAAAAGTATTCTCATCTAAACTCATTTCATCAGGAATACGTGATGATCTGTTTTTTGAATGTACATATGACCAGAATCTCTCAGAATTATTAGAAATGGCAAGTTGAATGTCGTCTAAATAATTGTCATATGCAGATTTAATTTGCGTTTTAATTATTCCTCGTAATCTTTTAAATTCTAACAGATATGATTCTATTCCAGTTTTCTTATATTTTTTACGATTCTTGACTTTCAACTTTATATTTCTAATAATATCTTAATTAAACCAGATAGGATACTTGTGCTTATAGTTCTTATAAATTGGTAGATACTTATCTAAGATAAAGTATATTTTATTATATTTTATTATATTTTATTTAAGAAATGATAGTAATAGTAAATTTGGTCGACTTTTACATAAATTTCAACATAATCCTTTAAACTCCATTGAAAAGCGAAAATGCACATTTATTTGATGCTACACCTATGACGCTATGTATTTCTTAAACCGTGTCTACCTTAACACCTTATAATCCTATAAAATATAAATCCTTTCTTATATAACGTTTGATAATAAAATTTATTTAATAATTTCCTATCTACCTTAGATAATAACTATATAATTTAATAATTCATAGAAACACGTTTTTTTTCCTTGTAGCATTGGTAGTGGTGATTCCGATTTAATTGGCATTGAAGACAATCCAAATTTCGAATATGGATCAGAAAAAGAGGTAAGTTCTAGCTATTATTTACTAATTTAATTGTTTAGAGATCAGGATTTGATTTTTAGCATTTCTTACAATTCAATAAATTCGTTATCACATTCAAATGTAACTGTTAAATTAATAACATCAATGTCCGTCGATCCATAAATATACGCGATTTGACATTTCCCTAGGTATGTTTTGTCAGTTTTACGTCAAACTTTTCACTCCAGAAAATGCGATTTAACAGTCTAGTGTGACTGTAATAGTATGTTAAAGAACGGGTTTCATAAGGCAAGATTTATTGAACGAGTCCAAATCTAGAAAACGAGCCGCTTGCGGCGAGTTTTCTAAAGGACGAGTGCAATATTGACTTATGAAACGAGTTTTTTATTCTATTTTTTCTATTTTGTGTCTTTTATTCCTTTTTTAAATAAAAAAAATCGCAATTTCAAAATTTAGGGATTTTTGTGGCAGTTGACAACACTGATGTGTCATTTGAAAATTCATTGATTGACATAGAAAATTGAGTAAAGTTTTTGACAATTTTCTGTTTTTTTCAATTATTTTTTCAAGGCTACCAACTTTGAAACAGTTGGGCTATTAAAGCACTCAAATGAGCTATTAACGCACTGTTTGGGTGCTTTAACAGCTTTATTATAGACGCAAAATAGAAAAAAAAATTTGTGTGCAACTGTCAAAAAAACGTCACCTTTTTTGCTTGATTTTGAGTAGTGAAATAGCACATTTGTTTATAGTAAAACAAAGCCTTGACAACGTAAAAAAAAGACTTTTTTTTACGGGTCATGATCTTGAATGAAATTAGCTTTTATTAGATAATTCGAACGTTATTTATTAATATGTGATTACAAACATTGTTAATTATACATATAATAATACTGAACAAAAGATTCTTAATTATTAAAATAAAAATTGAATGTGCTACCGGTAACATTATTTACATTGATACCAGAGGAAGATGCAGTAGCATTAGTAGAGGCGCAATTTGTTTCATTTAAAATGTTAAATGATGTTGGCATGCTAGTTGGAGCAAGAGAAGTACTGTCTTTTTTTTCTTTATGAAAATTTTATATTTTATTACATGTTTTATTTTTTTGCTCAATTGAATTTTCAATATAGTTTTCAGTAACTGTGCTGCTCTTCCAATTACCATGACGTTTAATTTCTGTACTATCTGCTCCAGAATCTGCTAAAAGAGTAGCAGATGATCTTCTGAAACAGTGGCCGGTATACATTTTCACATCTGACAGCTTCAGAAATTTAGCAATAATACTTGGAATTTCTCCAATTTTATGTATACCGACAACCTGATTAGCACATTTTCCTCTGGTATACCTAAAAAAACGTTGACTAGTCGCGTTAGCAGGACGTAGAGCATAATATCTTCGGTAGAGTTGAATATAATCCTGATGAGTTATTGTGAATGTTCGTTCTTGATGTGGCTTGGAGTATGTGGAGTGGAGGTATGTGTACGACAGGTACGCATCCTCGATATTCTATATTATGAACAGTCAGCTTTGTCAATTCTTCTCTTCTCATAGCTCCTGAGATTCCAAAAATCAAAACTACCTAAAATTAAAAAAAATTATACACACGTTCAGCGGCATTTTGTTTTAATTACCTTCATTAGCAAATGATTGTCATCATCGGCTTCCTCCAAAAACTGCTTAACCTGCTTTCCTGACAATGTACGTGACTTTTTTGGTCGGTAACCTACTGATTTTTTCTTCAAAAAGGGCAGTAGTTTAGGGAATTTATGTCGATATTGTCGTTTATGTTTATCGTAGATTTCAACATGGAATATGCAGACCATGTCGTTGATGGTTTACAATTCTTGTATTTATCGTCGAAATATGCCAAAAGCACACTTTCAGAAATGTTTCTAACCTTTTTCTCGCCACACCAGTCCTTGAATAGTCGATACCTCATTTGCGGCGATTTGTAACTTCGGTGGAGTATTAGGAAAGCAATCGTCTTCACTTTCACTGCTCATTTTCCTTAAAAAGCACAAAGAACAGCACCACTTTCTATTAAATAGGAATGACAATAATAAACAGCAACTACACAAGCCCTAGTTACCATACCAAAGCACACTGCTAAATTTAATTTTATGTAAAGATTCGATCGAAACTTTAATTTTGGTAATTTTTGACAGTTGCACACAAAATTTTGTATGCCACATGGCCGTGAACTATCTTTTTTTTATTCGAATGATTATTTGGCTCTCATAAAAAAAGTCCTAGTTCACGGCCTTGTAACATAATATATATTATGTAATTAGGAGATTAAGCGATACTTTAAATCCGAGAAGATGTATTATAACGCCGAGGCGCCAGCCGAGCCGTTATAACATCTTCCAGGATTTAAAAAGCTTGATCTCCGTATTGCATAAGTTGTTTTATTTTATTTCGTATTTCAATCCTAATTTCTCCCTTTTAAAATTCATCCGAATTTATTGTATAATGAAGCAAGTTGCCTTGTCTGTCATCATACGCGTAACCAAGGAGATAAAAAGCAGCATGTTACGTGTGGCTGTTATGCAACATCAAATGATTTTTACGTTGCCAACAACAACGGAGATCAAGAACGTCTTGAACTCCGGTGTCATTGACAACGGAGATCAAGTTATACTTTATTTTACTAATTGTAGTATATAAACAATTGTTTGAAATACGAAATGAAATAAATAACTACTATTCACAATCATATTACAATATGTACATTTCATATGTTGTAAAAACCTTGGAAAGTAAGCTATTGCTATAGCAACACCAAAGTGGTTAACAATTTCCTTTACATGTCTGTAAAACTGACATGTAAAGTTATGGCCAACTTTTTTTTCTGAATAATTTAAAACAAGACGTTTTATCCGATTTAAATTTAAGTTTTTATAAATATATTTAACGCTAAAAACATATTTTTTATTTAATATTAGTTTTATTTTTATTTTTCCGTATTTTATATTTAATAATTACAATGGAATTAATTAATTTCTAATTTTAAAATACTGAGCGCATACATCGCCATCTAGCTGCGAAGAATGAAACCTTACTTAAAATTTCTTTTGGTCGATAGATGGCTCCGATTGAAATTATGACAGTTTATAAAAAATTTATTTTAAAATTTAAAATTACTTTTTATTTTGATTATCTTAAGTCTAATTATTGTGAATAAAATAGTATACATGTTTCGTTGGTAAAGTTTCCACGCCTCGCGATATTGTTTGACCTCGACGTACCGTCTCGGTCAAACAATTATCGCTTGGCTTGTAAAGATATCCTTTACCAACTCAATATGTAATATACTATTACAGTCCAGTATGACTGTAATAGTTATTTACGTGCCAAGCTTTGTAAATTAATCTTTACGGGAGAGCTGGAGAGTTTGTGGGGCGAGCGACGAAGGAGCGAGCCTCCATAATCCAGCGAGCCCAGTAACGATTAATTGCAAAGCGTGTCGCGTGCAAACTTTTATTTCCACCTTCACCAGCATTTTTTATGAATTGTATATCTTTTATAAAAAGACATTTTGGAATCAAAGGCAGTAGCACAATTTAAAGCTAGGTGTTACCATGGTGTTGTGGTTAAGCAACACATTAGTTGCCATAGCATTTTGTTGATGAGCATTGTAAAATTTTACAGGGCTGTGACTGTAATTACTCATTTACTTAGTTACATAAAGGCCTGTAAAGTGTCATTTACATAGAAGGGGGAAATAAAAAATTTTACCGGACGCAAATGCAATCAATCAACTGGACAATGTTTTAGTACATAATCAGTTACTATGGATACTCGTTCTTCATAGATATCCATATTTTGCATTCGGAAATTTATTTTTTCTAATTTTGACATATAAAGTGTCACTTTTCAAAATTGACTGAAGTTACAAAACGTCACATTTTTCGTAACTGGTTGTGAAATGAAAAATTTTTCGCAACTGGTGACGAAAAATTCATTTTAGCGTCAGTTACGAAAAACAAAAACACAAAATTAAGAAAAACATAACATTTAAGTAATCAATATAAACACAATCGTTACTGTTAGTACTTGGTTAAATCTACAAATACAAAATATACAACACAAGTAGAAAAAAACATTTTCAATGATAAATGTGTATAACACAGTTCTGACAGTTAGTTAGGTTAACTCCTGATGATAGGGAAGTTTTATTAGTAGAACTTGAAGCTGTAATATTAAAAACGCAATTGGTTTCACCAAGAATATCCGTAGCAATCTTTTTCTTGTTCTTTATTGAATTTTCTACGTATCCTTCCGCTACCGTATTGGACTTCCAGCCCCCATGTCTTTTTTATCTTCAAAAGATCGGCTCCAGAGTCCGCCAGCAAAGTGGCCGAAGACCTTCTAAAGCAGTGACCAGTAAATAAAACGGGATTTGGTAATCCAACTGCTTGAGCATTCGTCTTAGGTAGATTACCAAAAGTATTGATCCCAACCGGTAGAACATCACATTTTCCATTAATGTATTTAACGAAAAACCGGTTGTGTTTAACATTTGGTGGACGCAAATTAATGTATTTTCTAATCATCTCCATAAAATTTATTCCGTCTATGTCCCCAACTGTGATTGCAAACTCACGAATAACTTTTGTTTTTGTATTCGGAATATTAACTCGAAAATAAGACCGTTCGTCCACAACATTTTCAATACGAAGAAAAGTTAGCTCAGACTTTCGACATGCACCAGCTATTCCAACGATCATTGCAACCTTAAAAGATAGGTTATGTATGTAATGATGACAATAAGATAATAAAATGCATAGTTATTGTCGCTTACCTTTGCCATTAAAAACTTCATATCATCAGCCTCTCTTAAAAACTTCGAGATATTCTCTTTCGAAAAGACGTTTGACTTTTTAGGGAGGTACGCATCTGACTGTCTCTTTAGAAATGATACCAAAGTGGTATATTTCTTAATATCAATATTCCTTTTTAGAGATAATTCACTTCGCAACATGGAATACAGAGTCCACAGTGTAGAAGCTTTTAGAGTCTTCTTCCCTTAAAATACGCCAGCAAAACTTTCTCATTGATATATGCTTTACTTTTTTTTCTTTACACCACTTTTCAAATATTTCATAAGCCAAATCATATTTGGCTTTTGATTTTTCCGGTATAACGGATAATAGTGCATTTTGTGCAGCCTCTTCGATATCACTTGGAACATCTAAACTTGAATCAGACATTTTTCAAATTTTGTATTCTTACAAAACTCGCAAAAGCGTCAAACTCGAATAAATTAAACAAACTGACAAGCGATATAAATGTATACTACCTACTTGATTTGCAATACAATTCATGAAATTCATAATTTCATCGGTTTTTAAATTTTGAAGAACCATTTTTTATCAAAATTAGAAAAAATCTTCTATGAAACACGTTAGGAAATCTCGCTTCGCTCCTCCCGCAAACATCCCACTCGTTACACAAAATGAAGCATTTCCTAACTGGTTGCATAAATAGCTATTATATATATTTTTTTAAATTAAACCAATATTCCAATAATTGCAGTATGAAATAAAACAAATTACGTCATACGTCCTAGAAATCGAAACGAGACTGTAAGACCATTTCCAGGACGTATGACGTAATGCGTTTTATTTCATACTGCAATTATTGGAATATTGGTTTAATTTAAAAAAAAATTATATAAAATAAATTTCCGAATGCAAAATATGGACATCTATGAAGAACGAGTTTCCATGGTAACTGATTACGTACTAAAACATTGTCCACTTGATTGATTGTATTTGCGTCCGGTAAAATCTTTTATTTCATACTGTCCGGTAAAAGGGTATTTACCGGACTCATTTGAGTCCGGTAAATGAATTATTACGTTACAAGGCCGGTAAAAAATTTTACCGGACTGAAAATCCAATTTGAGTCCGGTAATAGTATATTACGTTATAAGTCCGGTAAACCCAAGTTTACAGTAGCGAGTTGAAAACGTTTCGGGACGAGGCGACGAAGGAGCCGAGTCTCGAATGTTGAAACGAGCTACTGTAATGGTTTACCGGAAGTATGACGTAAGGCTTTTTATTTCATACTGCCTCACATTGTTCATTTTTTAAAAAAATGCATTTAAAATTTTCAGTCCGGTAAAATTTTTTACCGGACTCAAATTAGATTTTCAGTCCGGTAAAATTTTTTACCGGACTCAAATTGGATTTTCAGTCCGGTAAAATTATTTACCGGCCTTGTAACGTAATAATTCATTTACCGGACTCAAATGAGTCCGGTAAATACCCTTTTACCGGACAGTATGAAATAATAGATATTTACACAAAAGTCAGGAAAATGCTTCATTACTGGCGAGGAGCCCTATTGAAATACGAGGAGCTTTGCTCCGAGTATTTTAAAGGCTCTGAGCCAAGTAATGGCATTTTACTGACGAGTAGTGTATAGAATTTTTTCTGAAAGCGAAAATTACGATAAAAGTAATTTATTAATTTAATTTTCTAAACAATTCTCGGAATTTATCAAGTGGTGCATTTCTCTCGTTTCTATGGTGACAGAAATAAATAGAAAAGTACTGTCAGCGTTAATTTTTGTGTGCGCCTAATTATGGTAGATACTTGTGACCAAACGCCGTTAGAAATACAAGAAGCGGCCGCTGCAGCCGTAGGGGACCTCCTACCTAAAAAGTCCAAGAGTAGGTACAACGCCGCTTATGAAGGTTTCGACATTTGGTGTAAGGCCAAAAATGTAAATGTTATCACCGAAGACGTCCTTTTGGCTTACTTTGCTGAGAAAACGAAACAAAATTATAAAGCTTCATCCCTTTGGAGTCACTATTCCATGGTTAAATCGACATTATTAATAAAGAAGAATGTGGATATTGGCAAATTCAGCAAGCTCATTGCGTATTTAAAAAGGCAAAATGATGAATACCAAGCCAAAAAATCAAGAATTTTGTCACGGATTGAGGTGAACAGATTTCTTCAAGAGGCTCCGGACAAAGAATTTTTAATGTCAAAGGTAGGAAATTATAGTCTTCTACTTCATTTTCAATAATTTTAAAAAATTCAGGTTGCATTAATCATCGGTATAGCAGGAGGTTGTCGGTGTGATGAGCTGGGAAAAATGTCGATTGATGACGTTGAAGATAAAAATTCTTTGTTGATGATCCGCATACCTGATTCTAAGACACATAAGCCAAGGCGATTTATAGTTCTTGGAGATGATGGAAATGAGCTGAATCTCACACTATATAGGAAGTATACTAGCTTAAGACCACCTCAAACACCACACAGACGTCTCTTTTTGAATTACAAAAACGGAAAATGCTCAAGACAACCAGTGGGCGTACATACTTTTGGCAAAATACCCAGCAAAATAGCAACTTATCTTGGCTTAGAGAATCCCGCAGAATATACTGGACATTGTCTACGTCGCAGTTCTGCTACGTTGTTAGTTGACGCTGGCGCTGACGTTACAACTCTTAAAAGGCATGGCGGATGGAAATCCTCTAGCGTCGCAGAAGGATATATAGAAGAGTCATTAGAAAATAAAATTCAGACTGCTAAACGAATAATGTATGGAAAAGAAAACAATAATTGTGCCTTCACTTCCGTGAAAGGAGTTGGTGATGAAAAAACTGGTAGCAGTACGTCTGAGAGTGATAATTGTGCAATGGTAGTTAACAATGAAAATAATGTTTTTCTGAAAAATAAGAGTGCTTTGTCTGGTATTAACATATGTAATGTACAAAACACTACTATAAATATTAATATTAATTAAAAATTTAAATAAATATGACAATTGGTATTATCTGTATCTGTAACTACTTTACCTGCCTTGGCAGGGAAATTGAAATTTCCTGCGCCAAATGTGTCATGGAAACGTAACTATAGCTCCGCTTTCAGAAAAAAAATTTTACCGGACTGAAAATCTAATTTGAGTCCGGTAAAAAATTTTACCGGACTGAAAATTTTAAATGCATTTTTTTAAAAAATGAACAATGTGAGGCAGTATGAAATAAAACGCCTTACGTCATACTTCCGGTAAACCATTACAGTAGCTCGTTTCAACATTCGAGACTCGGCTCCTTCGTCGCCTCGTCCCGAAACGTTTTCAACTCGCTACTGTAAACTTGGGTTTACCGGACTTATAACGTAATATACTATTACAGTCACAAGTGACTGTAAAGTTTTTTACAGGCATACTAGACCGTAAAATCGCATGTTCTGGACTAAAAAGGTTGATGTAAAACTGACAAATGTGACACAGTATGAAATAAAAATTTTTATAATCATACTAGACTGTTACATCGCATTTTCTGGACTGAAAAGTTTGACGTAAAACTGACAAATGTGACACAGTATGAAATAAATTACTATTAAGGGATGGAAGAAGCTTTGGTAGAAGCATTACGGGAAGTGTCTACAGTCTACAAGTGTTGTACAGTTACGCAAAGTTTTATAAAGAGTCTGTTATGACTAAGTAAAAACTGCCTGCTGTTGACGTATCAGTTGAACTAAGGTGGTCGGTCACTCCCTGTCATTACCAAGATTTATCTGATCAATAAACTTAATTTTCATATTCCTAAAGCCTCGAGCTGGTGTACTGGACTCATGGAGGGGCTTCGGCGGGCTTGTTTTGGTGACATATTTTGCTTATGTAATGAAAAGAGAGTCAAATAATAAAGCTCACAATCGCAGATCATCATTAGCGCTATTTTGGTATCCGCCACAATTGCAGAGGATTGTGCAGGGGAGGACGGCCTTGAAACATTCACAGTGCGATCCACAGCTGCATGTAATGAGGGCAAGCTTTGCCCAGTTCACTTAAGGTTGCATTTACGGTCCTTAACAAAAAAGCCTTAACAAAAAAGAAATTTCCCCCCTAAATACGCTACTGGTTATTTTTACTCCATGCAGTTTGAAACAATGATGAAAAAACTCGTGACATGCGGAGAAGTTTAAGACTTATACCTGATCATAAAGTTTCCCAAAATTCAGATTGAAAAATCAAAACAAAAACACCTCATGAAGAGTATGCCTAAACCTCAACTCATAAACTAAATTACAGAAAACGCCTAGTTGCTTACCTTCGCCGAGTAATTAGCACGTAGTTGAATTACTTCTCATTGCCAAGGACATCGCACTCAATTATATTATTGGCTCAAAACACAACAATGAAGAGCAAGGCGCCAAATGCTTGCTTGGGTAGTACATCTTGGAACTTTGCACGACTGCTCATAAATCCCAGCCAGCACACTGAGTTTATAATGACGTTATTTTTAAGTCATTATTGGTAGACTACGTCATATGACTAATAAATGATGTCCATAAGACGTCATATAATGGGACGTACGTAGACGTCTTTAAAACGACGTCTTTTGGATGTACAATACAATATGTACAAGTTTCATTAAAAATATATTATTTTAGCTGGGGCCAAGGAATGGTGGTCATATTAAGCAGGTGGTCACAATATAGAGATGTTTTGACTGTAGTATATAATTAATGTTATTTCCAATATTCAACTATTTATTTATAATTCCTGTCTTAGTCGTAGTATAGGACGTTTTAATGACGTATTATATTGACGTCTTTAGGCTGTGACATAATGGTGTCAGTTTGACAACAATTTGACGGCATTACTGCCGAAAAAACGGCGACATTATGACGTCAGTGTGTTGGCTAGGATAATAATCGGACACTTCCCATCATGCCTAAATAGGTACCGCCTAAGATAGTGTAAAAGTTGACAAACACGAGATAAAGTCAAATCGCTTTTGGCTTAAAATTAATAATTCAAACAATTTGTTTATTAAAAATTTGTTTTACAGGGAAATATCAATCCAGCATTCAAAGACAGACGCTAACCATGGAGGTTTTAGTTCAAGTAACTTTAATAATAAGATTTTAAAAACATTAAGAAAAATAAAGTTTAATTAGGTGTAAGTGTTATTAATGTAAATAATAAAATTCATAGTATAAATTATTTAATGGTAAACTAATGCTAGCACTTTATTTTTGCACGATCAACATTAAGCATGTAAAAATAAAATGAATAAAAAAGTTAACAACAAAAGTGGTAATGGCCAATAATGCCTTGTAAGAATAAAACATATCATCCTGTCGTTAGATATCCTACAAATACATATAGAGAATATAACCTTGTGATATGTATGTTTAACATGTGTATAGAAATAGTAAGATCAATCCATTATTGATTTGAAAAGAGATGATGCAGAAACACCAATTACTTACAAATAAACTTCTCTAAATTTTAAACCTAAATCACACCTTAGATCACAGGTTTACAGCTGGTATCTTCAATATCCTATATTTGGATGTACTTAAATACTTATGCACCCAAAGAAGTCGAGAGCATCGCTGACAGGTTTGTATCAAACGCTTTCGCTTTTATTCAATATTATCCTGGTTCAAGGACATACTGCTCTAAAATTAATTATTTTCCTCAACATCACTATCTAAAAATACACAATGCTCACTTGTCTGTAGTTTGAATTGTTATTAGAAGGGACTATTTGACCATAATAATCGAATCATCAGATGCGTATATTGTACTACAAAACAGGAAATATTTTTGCATATGTGGGTCACAAACAGAAGCAGTTTGAATTAATCTAAAAACGCACTAGTCAAATGGAATACTATGGCCGTGCATATTTACAATTTTATCAAATAACTAAAATACAAAAAGACAAAATAAATTAGGTACCTTTAATACCTAACCTACCGAATTGTACCACAAAATTAATTTTTAAAACATTCTATATACCTAATTCTAAGAAAATAACATTATTGTTATTTAGAATGGAATTAGTAGCAAATAACATACGAGAATAAAGTTACATGAACAACAAACTAGCGGTCGGTGAACACGATGGATCAATTTTCAGTTTTTGATATATATTTTTTAATTTAACAAAAAAACATTTTAACTTTTGAACGGGTGGAATTAAAAGTTTAGCCATTTGACAATAATATTTGTATATTAAAGATTAATAGCACAGGACGCGACCACGCTTCAAACGAATTGATCTTAACGTAATTCTTATTCTATTTCTTAAAAAGCTTCTGTAATAAAGAATCAATTTCTCTTTGTTTATCTTACCGTGCGTTACCTAATCGAACAGAGAAGACACAAAGAACACACCGGTCACAAATGGATACAAACAACATAAATCAGTTGCCCAACTATTTCATTAGTAGAAATGAGCGACGTCAGTATGTGTATCTTATTATATGGGCGATTATAATTCCTTAATACACGTCAAATGCACATTTAGAATTTGACAATATACGACAAAGATAGTGCATTAGCCTAATAACTGAGAGGAAATGATATGGGCAGTGCTCTTTCTTATATGTTTATTACATATAACGTGAAAGAAGTATCACTTTTATTGTATATTGTAATTTAAAGATAATGTTGATATTTATTCTTTAAAATTAAAAAAAGTCTAGAAATCATCATTCCCGTGTCTTCATATGACCATCATTTCCGTATGCACATTGCATATAAAAGTGCACATATTTAAAAAAACATTTTTAAACCGGTTCAACATTAAGGCATGTTTTTATAAGTCTTTTGTATAGCGTATAGCCTATCCTATATTTATTTAAGTAGTCAAGTCATCCTTTTGTGGACAAACTACCTGGGAATTTTACTCAGTATTTGTACGATTACCCCTATCGCAATGATCGAGATTTTGGTGCTACAGGATTGCCTAGAGGCGGAGTAAGAGTGAGCAGCCTAGGGTAAGTTAGTTTAATTGCAACTTAAGCTTTGCAATCAGCGCCGTCCTTTGGATTTTGAGGCCCCGCGCACAAATATGGAGTGGGGCCCCCAGTAAATAAGAAAGTGAATAAATAAATACACAGGGTGTAACTAATATAACTAGAAGCCTCGTAATGAGGGGTAGCTGTAATAGAAGATTTAGAACAATGCACCAACTTTATTGTTAGTAGGTACTTCCGTTAACAAAACGCTATGACGCGCCTCTACTGTTTATCTTGAAATCTCGAGAAGTGTTAGAATTCTTTTTATTTTAGGAATTTGGTGCATTTTAAAAGTAAGCGTTAGCTTTGTTTATAAGAACTTGCATCAAATGCCGGTCTCTCAGTCTATTTTATTAACGCATAAGATATATATTACGTTGTTGATTAAAATAAGGTAGCTCGGTGCGGGGCCCCACTAGCTTTCGGGGCCCCGGGCATACGCCCGGCTGACCTGCCGTAGAGACGCTTCTTTTTGCAATGATCGATATTATTTGTTGCAAACTTATCTACAGTTACTCTAGTTTATTTCCGTTTGTATTGTATATTCTATCCAATATACACGCTACGCAATTCGAGTTATTTTTTGATGCCCTCTTTCATGTAATATGTGAGCAAGAAACTAATTTTGTGGTTATCGGAGATTTTAACATTTCCCATTACTTACATACATTGTTGACTTACACCAGTATAATTAGGTTAGAGGAGAACTGCACGGGATCGGGCCTGACATTCGGGCCTAAGCCAGATCCGGCCCGTGAGTCAGGTTCGGACCGAGTAACACAACGTAATTTCGGGCTTGGATCGGGCTCGGGTATAGTTTGCAATTTCTGGAATTAATACTATTTCGGGCATTTAGTGATTGTTTTTTGTTTTGGTTTTTGAGAGAAATCCAACTAAGGTAAAAATAATTTATTTAATCTAAAAAATAAGTTAGTAATGCATTTTTGGTTGGGAGTTACTTTTTATTATAAAAATAACAAGTTCATTACTTCAAAAGACTTTTGGTTTGGTAAGGCAGTTATTAACTATATACTCGTACTATATACTACGTAAAATAAACGTTATGTCTAATTTTTTTATTATACTTTTTATTTATTTTTATTATAAAGAATTCGGACCTGACTCGGGCTTTATTAAAAATAATCGGGCTTCAGACGTGTTGGTTCAGACGTTCAGCTGGTCAGTGGCGTGCGGTCCATGGAAGCAAGGGAAAGCAATGCTTCCCTTAAGAATTTATTAAAATTAAAAAACAATGCTAACAAAAATAGTTTTATAAAATAATGGATACTGTTTATTTAAATTTGTAATATTTAATCAACTTAAAGCTCAATATCAATTCCGTACAGCAAAAAGTATAATTATTTAGAGTACTATTTTAAATTAGGCTCATTAAACTTGCACGGAAACGTAATACCGATTCAAATGTGTTACATACACTGCATATAAGCACTGCTTATAACTGCTCTTCTCTTAGCCTTGGCGTGAATCAGCGAACGCGGTCATATACTGTAGACGATGCTCTTAGCATTGTTTGGTCGTTATTGTTAGTATTGTAACGTTCTTTTTAAAATAATAATCAAAAATGCTGATTAAATCGTCTATTAATAAAGAAAAGATTATTTACAATGACCTTTTAAAAACACTATAACTATAAACTATTTAACGAATTATTATCTAAATGCTAGGTATTTACAAATTTATTTGAGGACTATTTATATGAAAACTATTTATGTATTACAATTATTAACTAATTATTCAGAGTACATTTCAACACGACGCCGGCTAAACATTAACTAATCCCTTCTACTCGCGACTCAATTTATATCTTTCATACGATGACTCATACATCTAGAATGTTCGATGACGTGTTGATGAGTCATACACACAGCTGCCGATAAGTCACGTCGATGAGGCGTGTCGATGAGTCATACATGCACGTGTTATTGATGAGTCATACAGTTGATGACTCATACATCTAGAATGTTTGATGACGTCATATGTGGGTTTACTATTCGTTACAGTATGCTTCATGCCCAAATGTTTATTTATTATAATTTGGTTCTTTGTTCGATTTAGTGTTTGTTAAATGTAAATCTGCGAATGGGATTGTATTTTGAAACATTTTATTATTTCAATTTATATAAGTTGGTTTTTTTAAAGACCAATAATTCTATTTAGTTTGTTCTGTATGCAAATTTAAAATTGCTTTATCGTCATGACTACAAGTTCAGCTGCTTTGGTTGAAGGTTCGATTACTTCCGATACAACCGAATAGCGACGATTTTGTTGTTCAGTTTGTAAATTATTAGATTTTTCTGCATACAGTTTTGGAGGCAAATTACAAATTGTTGAGAAAGGCAGATCAAAACCAGAAAAATTTCAAATTTAACAACAAATATTAAAACCTGTACCAGGTATTTTGCTAAAAAGACCGGAAAATCGATTTGCATTATAAATAGTAGTAGTTTTTTAAATAAAGAATAATAGTCAACAAATTCCATAAGTATAAAGTATAAAAGCTCTTCTTTGAAAAACTTTTAAGCTTAATAATTAGAACACTGTTTTTTATTGTACCTAGCAGGGGCGGATCCAGACAATTATTTGGGGGGGGGCATGTTTTGAAAATAATTGTTTTAAATAAATTAATAATAATTACTATACAAACATTATTTGTTTTTATCCTATGTATATTTATTTATAAATGTTATATATTGCACTATATTTCATAAACATTAACTACTTTTACATTCAAAATTTATTTAACTATAATACTAAAGTATATATCAAAACTTTGAGGAGGGATTCCCCCCGTGAATCCGCGCCTGTACCTAGGTATATTAAATTTAAAAATCGTAGTTGCTTCCCTAGCCTAAATTCTCACCGCACGCCACTGAAGATTACTATTATCCCGCTTTATTAGTTTCATTTTCTTTGACAACAAGCAACAAGCTCAGATCTTAGTACCAACTTGTAAAGGTTCCAGTAGACTGACTCACATAGTATATTTGCTCTTTATCGATTTAGTTACAGCTTCATGAAAGCTGATTATAATATTATGTATACGATCTATTTCTTCAGGTTGATTGTTATGAATTACTCTGCTACTAATTGTTAATGTGGATGAAGCTTGCACTATATTTTATGAAATTTTGTATGCCAGTATTCCCCAAAAAAACGCTTTCCTGTTTCCTCTTTGATGGTAGGGAAATTGTAGAATCGTTATAAATGTGCTTCAATATACACTAGTTACTGTAAACTTAGGGCGGAAATTAAATCTTATTCTAAACAATGTTTTAAGAATTACTGAAGTCGAAAGCAACATATCAACCGAGCCAAAACAATTTTGGAACTTTGTTAATAACCGCACAAACAGCTCACGTATTCCGGACTTACAACATAACATTTAATAATTTTCAGGCTATTGTTGATACGTTGGCAGAGTACTTTCGTTCTGTTTATGAAAATTCTCTTCCCTGACTAGATCTGAGCAATGTTAGTAATACTTGCACGTAGGTATAGGTATATTTCTCGAATATAATTTCTGCTAAAAGTTCACTAATTTATTATTATCATTATTTGAATATTACCTTCTGGAACGGCTACATTATGTAGATTACAATAACTGTGGGTCCAATAAATTTTTACCTACGTCAGGAATCCCACAAGGTTCTAATCTTAGGCCATTATTATTTATTCTGTTTGTAAATGATTTGCCAAGAGTTGTGAATAGTTAGGAGTTACTGTACACTGATGATTTTATTTAAATTGCACAAAGAGTCCGCGACTGATTGCAAATCATTACAACATGATCTGGTCGCCATAGTATTTTCTGAATACTTTTCGTCAAAATTAAAGTTGATGAGATAAATTTTTGTTTTTTTTTTTAGTGAATCGAAATGGAATGATCAATTTAGAAATTTACAAATCGTATACAACTACAAAAGATACAGTTAATAGAAAACAGAACTACTATTAAAAAAACTTGTATAGCGGCAATAAATGATTGCGATACATTGATTTAGTGTGATAAACCAACTCGTAATAATAATTTTAAACGAATTAATATCCAAATTTAATAGTGACAAAATAACTAGGTAATAAAATAGAGTATTGCTTTACGTAGACTATAAACTTTTAATAAAATGTATAATGTATTAATGTATAATTAATATAAACCGAAGGATTTATCGCATAGTTGAGACACATAATCAGCTAGGGTTAAGGGGCATTCATCACGAGCAGTACATGATATTTGTTGTAGACTGAACTTCGAAGAGGCTTATTGTGCTTATGTTGTTAAAGAAGTGGTCAAAACTCAAAAGTAAGTAATTTATAGATTACATATATATATATATTTTTTAAATATGTTACTATTTTATTTAAAAATTTAGATATTTTTACACTAACCATTATTTGTGTAACATTTTGGTTACATTCTTGTATTCTTAATCTTATCATTTTAATAATAATGTATTGTAAATGTAACACTACATATTGTTATTTTTTCTAGAGTAATATTTAAAATTAGTAATTATTGTTTTAAATTGCGCAAACAGTATGGAAATGCAAATATGTTCAAACTGATTAAACATTAATTAGCATTTTAAAATTCAAATTGATGATTTAGTTGTAGATCTTTACTTACCTCAACTATAAGAACATTTAGCCTAGGTCAAACGATTAACGGGGCGGGGGGGGGGGGGTTTGAAGTAAACTCTTTTAATAAACTTTTTAAAATTCATTTCAGAAATCTTTGAAATTTATTTCTAAAGCGGTCAATAAATTCGTTTGACTTTTTAATATTATAAATAACATCAAATAATAATTAGATAATGCATAAATTTTTATTTAAAAAAATATATACAAGTAGTCTGGTGATTTCCAAAACCGTACCTATGTAGATAGGGTCGAGTGTCATTCCTTGAAACATGTTTAACATTTTTATATGCATTTTTGATTCCGTTTACAAGATTTTTTGATAAACAAATAAATAAATAAATAACTGCTAATTACAAAAAAAAGATATTATCCTTCTAATAATGTATGCTTTCGCTTGAATTAGTTTCATATTACATTAAATAAGCTAAAGATTTAAAAAATCTATTCAGTATCAACATATTGCTATTGCTTTAAGATATTCTAGAAAGAAACACCAGTGAAATATTTTTAGATTTTATATTAGGTACCTACCTTTTGTTGTTATGATCGGTACGAACAGGTCTAATATACTATCTTTAAGTTGAGTCTTATATCTGTCTGTTTCTATTATTATTTCCATCTTCTTTATCTTGGTTATGGTTTAACCAATGATGATTGTTGTTTCTATAGAACATCCTAAACTATATCAGAAGTTCCACGATAAGCAGAAAAACCTTATCGTCTCGTCCGTAAACCTGATAGACAAGAAAATTCGGTACTAATAACTTCTCGTTTTGTGCGCTGATCTAGCATTTACCTGCTTACCTCCAGATAAGTTTAAATCGTTTAAACCGCAGATCAAATAAGATAAGCATTAACCCTGCAAAAAGTAAAATAATCAAATTTAGGAGAGGAGGGAAATGTAGAAAAGATGATAAAGCGTACATAGGCAACGATCAACTCCAATTCACCAACGAATATAATTATCTAGGTGTTACACTTCAAACAACACTAACTTTAACCAAGCACATTAACACAAAAAGTAAGAAAATGGCACAAGTAATAGGTTCTTTAAAGCACCTACAAAACCTAAAATTGAACACCGCAATGAAACTATATAATATAAAAATATGGCCAGCAGTAACTTATGGCTTCAAACCCTTATGTTCATTACTAACTGCACAGCATTTACTGCAATTGGATAAAATAAAAGCTCGCTTTCTTAAGAAAGCACTAGGTCCGCCGAAGAATGCTTCGAATACATTCACATTCCATTTAGCTGATACGAAAAGCATGGGGGAGGAGATTATAGAAAAATTTGAAGGAGTAACAAATCGAACAATAGCCGAATATACAGAAATAAGCGAGGAAAAGAACATGAGGTTCGTAGTAGAAAGATATACAGACGGGTCAGCGTTCGTATCTCATGTGTGGAAAGGCGCTAATCAAAAAGAGCGTCATCTTATTACATGTGTCAGCCTTCATGGATACCACCACCTTATATGCAACAAAGTACACTTCCACTTCTCTGAAGATGACTGTTTATGACGCTTCTGCAACAACACTGCAGATAGATACCATCTTTTAAACTGTGAAATAAGACAAAACCAAACTCTAGTACAAATTATTAATCATGTATCAAAGCAAAATGTTATTGTAGAATCCTAGAATCTTAACACTGTCATATATTAAAATCTTGGAAACGTTACTTTAAAATTTGCAAGTTAATATTTAAAGTATCTAAAACTTCGGGTATTTTAAACATCTAAATAAAGTTTATCTATGAAGCTCCAAATCTTGAATCTTCTCTTCCGACAAATTTCTATTTTAAAACGGGCACCTCTGATACCCAGAAAACTAAAAATTTAAATCACTAAAATAATAAGTTATACAACTTTGAAAATTAGGGGTCGTCCTCAAATTACGTAACGCTTGTAGGTGGAGGGGGTCTCTGATAGCGTTACGCAGTGTTACTAGGGGTAGGGGAGGTATTAAGCTTAAGCGTTGCGTAACGCTTACAATTCTTTTCCAAGAAAAAAAATTAATTTTTAAATTGTAAATTGATTTATCACGATAGTATGAACATTATTTTAACAAATTAAGTATTTTTCAAAATTATATATTAACGTTAGTTCATCACTTCATAAAATAATATTTCAAATTTAACGGTATTCGAGATGTTCATATACGTCGACGTCATAAAATTTCGGAGCTAAAATTATTGGGGGGGGGGATGATAGTAGAGTTACGTAATTATCAAATGGGCATTCAGAATAGCATTACGAGGCGTTACAAGGGGAAGGGGGTACCAAGTTTTTTCTAAATATACGTTACGTAATTCAAGGACGACCCCTTACACCGTCCAATTATTTATGTAGAATTTTTAGAATTCTGAAAATCAGAAATTAGGAAATTAAAATTAATATCTTAAAAACTCTAAAACTTCCAAAAATCGAAATACAAATTTCTAGAATTCTGAAGCCTGAAGTACTGGTATATTTAAAATTTTTTAATTATATTTTTAATTTTTTGAGCTGTAGATCTAGAAACTTCCAATTCTGCAAAGTTTGAGATTATAAGCTGTGAAAAATTGTCAAAACCTAAAACTCATGTTCGTTTCAATATTTGTCTCTTCCTATGTTTGCAATTAACTTCAAGCTTTCAATACCTAAACTGTTAATGTCTGAAACTTTCAGTATAAAAATCGCAATATATTACTATAGTTGTTACATAGTTTGATGTATTGAATATTAAAGCTGTTACAAAGTATGTAGTTTGATGTATTGAATATTAAAGAAAAATTGCATGTTTGAAATCTTCAAACTATAAAATTTTGAATCATTGAAAATATCAAATTCTCTTGACTTTGACTCCTCATGATCTCAAAAAGTAACTTTGGGTAACAATTTTTTATGTATATTCTTTATTTCGCATCAACAGTTGCAGATAACAGATATAGATAAATTTTATATAATAAATTAATTAAACTAAATATATAATAAACATAACATACAATATATAAATAAGTATAACAGTATTTAGTTACAATTGTCAAAAAGTTCACATGAACAATTAAAACAAAAACGAGAAATTAACATTATTAGATATAATGCACATTTTTTTCCCATATATCACTAATTTTGCTTTGATACATGATTAATAATTTGTACTAGAGTTTGGTTTTGTCTTATTTCACAGTTTAAAAGATGGTATCTATCTGCAGTGTTGTTGCAGAAGCGTCATAAACAGTCATCTTCAGAGAAGTGGAAGTGTACTTTGTTGCATATAAGGTGGTGGTATCCATGAAGGCTGACACATGTAATAAGATGACGCTCTTTTTGATTAGCGCCTTTCCACACATGAGATACGAACGCTGACCCGTCTGTATATCTTTCTACTACGAACCTCATGTTCTTTTCCTCGCTTATTTCTGTATATTCGGCTATTGTTCGATTTGTTACTCCTTCAAATTTTTCTATAATCTCCTCCCCCATGCTTTTCGTATCAGCTAAATGGAATGTGAATGTATTCGAAGCATTCTTCGGCGGACCTAGTGCTTTCTTAAGAAAGCGAGCTTTTATTTTATCCAATTGCAGTAAATGCTGTGCAGTTAGTAATGAACATAAGGGTTTGAAGCCATAAGTTACTGCTGGCCATATTTTTATATTATATAGTTTCATTGCGGTGTTCAATTTTAGGTTTTGTAGGTGCTTTAAAGAACCTATTACTTGTGCCATTTTCTTACTTTTTGTGTTAATGTGCTTGGTTAAAGTTAGTGTTGTTTGAAGTGTAACACCTAGATAATTATATTCGTTGGTGAATTGGAGTTGATCGTTGCCTATGTACGCTTTATCATCTTTTCTACATTTCCCTCCTCTCCTAAATTTGATTATTTTACTTTTTGCAGGGTTAATGCTTATCTTATTTGATCTGCGGTTTAAACGATTTAAACTTATCTGGAGTTGTTGAAGGTTGTGTGAGTATATGACAAGATCATCAGCTGGGGTTTCTGGGGTTTTTATGATGTCTGGTAAGTCCTGTACAAACATTAAGAATAGTGTTGGGCTTATGGAATCTCCCTGTAACACCCCTCGTTCTTGGACGATCAAATTTGTTGTTTCTTTTCCATTATCTATTTTTATAAAATTTGTATTTAAAATTTCACGAATTACATTGAACATCTTACCTTTAATACCCTGTTGTGCGAGTTTATTACATAAAATATTTCTATTCACAGAATCGAAGGCTTTTTGAAAGTCTATGAATGTAGCATATAGTTTCCCTCGTGGTACTGATATAGCTGTCTTAATCTCATTAATTAGATGAGTTATGGCATTTTCACAACTTTTGTTTTTACGAAAACCATACTGCTCTGGTGGAAAGGTGTTTTCTAAATGATTCATAAATGGATTATTGATGATTTTTGCTAACAGCTTAAACTGCGTTGAAAGCAATGGTACTCCTCTATATGAGTTGTGATCTTTAGGGTTTCCTTTCCCTTTATACAATGTTTTAACTTTGGAGGTTTTCCATGCCTTTGGAATTTCTCCGGTTTCTACAATTTTATTGAAAATGCTTACCCACCAATTAGTTAATAGAGGATACACTAGAATGATTTGTTCGTTAGTAACATTATCTATACCTGCTGCTTTTTGTTTCTTCAGCTTATTGACGTTTTGAAAAATTTCCTGTTCTGTTATTTGCTTGTTATACCACTTGTTCCTTTTGGTATCTGTTGATTCACCTGGAAAGTTATCATTAGGTTGTGAAAACAATGATTTAAAGTGTTCTTCCCACTCTTTACCTAAAATATGGTTGTCATTGAGTTTAAATTTTGAGTGAATAACCCATGGCTTGCCTTCTGCTTCTAGGAGCTTATGTATTAATGTTGTTTCTTCGTAGCTGCTCTTCTTATTCTTCATAAGTTGTTTATATTCCCTACGTGTTGTATTGCACTCAGCGTAATTATTGTTTTTCAGATGTTGCATTCATTCTAATTTCTTGTTCTTACATTGTTTATCGAACCCGGGCTTGGAATGTCTCTTCTTATGTAAATCAGGTGATTCTCTTATTATTTCGGATAGGATTTCTGCTTCTGTCATGTTCTCGCCTTTAAGTAATGTTAAATTTGGATGATTTATAAATTTCTCAATATTAATTGATCTTCGGAAACTATTTTGGTATATCTCCCTTTTTACAGGCAATTGTTTAATTCTAAGAGTTGTAATAACTCGTTGATGTTTTCTTATGGGTTGTGTAGCACTGATGTATTTATCAACGATTTCTTAACGTTAAAGTTTAAAAAGGTTAAGTCGATAGTGCTTTTCCCATTGTGGGCAATATATGTATATTGTTTCTTTCCAGAGGCCAATTCAAAGCCGAGACCCCTTATTGTTTGTATTATTTCCTTCCCTTTGGGATCATCTATATCAATTCTGTAATTAAAATCTCCTGTTGCGATAGTGTTGACAGCTTGACAGCTCTTTGGGTAACAATTGCGTATGTGAAGAATATGCCTGAGCACCTGAGCTTTTTAATTAAATCTGTCTTAAGACTTTCTACGATAAAAGATATAGTACATACATTGACAATATTTCATAACTTAAAAAATATTATTGATTTACTTTGAAATCTTTAATAAATCTGAATACATTTGAAAACAATTCGTATACAACTACAAATTCAGAATTTTCCAGAATTCTCCAATGATAATCACCTTATCTTGTAATATATATACCATATAAGATGGTACAGGTATATATAATAGAGTAAGCTCATGCATGCACTACGAAACGAACATGAAAAGTTAAAACCCTTGTTTAATCCATTCAATAATAGAGTAAAATAACTAAATATATCCTTTGTATTAGATTTAGAAAGCAACATAAAAAACGAATACGTCTACACTGGTCATACACAACTTTAGATATGTTGTGGAACAGTAGACATCCAAAGTACACTGCTATTACTAATTATGATAAGCCGATGAATAACTTAATTACAACAGAAAGAAAAAAAACTGTAATTAAGAGATAAATCTTGAGTCATTGTTTATAGAGGTCAAATAATACCTACTTATATTTTTGGTGCATGCTATTTTGTAAACAAATAACCCAAATATATATTTTTAAAATGTTAATGATAACATTAACGGACAAAAATTCCGCAGAGCTCATTAACAAATTCATGATCGAAAGTTCAAAGTTTTTAAATGGGTTTTCATATACAATTTATAACAATTATAAGAATTGTAATTAATTAATGAATCAAAGTAAGGGATTAACTTGTTACTCTGGTAGTACGAGACGATTGCTAATTAAGGTAATACCTGGGAGCAGGCATTTTTTTCTATTTCTAAAATGGGTGTTCACCTAATCTTTGATGGCCAGGAGAGCTTCATACCAAATTTGGTAATAAAACTTCATCAAGTCTTCGTCCAGACACGTAACAATGAAAACAATAAAATACCTTGCACTACTTTACAAACATCTTTAAACTTTGGATTATCATGAGTTAAGGATTTTTTTATCTCTCTGAAAAAACACTGCAACTACTCCATTTAAGATGAAGTCACGTTTTTACCTAGTTTATATTTAAAAGCCCGTTCTCTAGTTATCGATTATGGAAAAAACAAAATATTGATATAGTTCAAAGGTTGATTCAGATGAGCTATTCTAGACGATTCCACGAAAGATAAAATAAATACAGATGTGACCAGTTTATACATTTAAATGGCAGATTTTGTAGTGTATCAGGATTATCCATCTGATTTATTATTTGTTTTCGTTGTCAAATGCCATTCTGCAGAGTTTTACCTACCGAATGCTAAAACATCCTGTATAAGATTGTTACCTAATACTAATAGTCTTAGTTTTGTCAAATACGTTATTGTATTTAATTTTATTTAATCTCTTATTTAATAAGATCATGACTACGTAAGCATACCTACCCACTAACATTTGGATACAATAGTCTTCTTACAAATAAATATTTACATAAGCTAAGCGTGTGGCATTTTAAAAGTTCTTTAAGTCTTTTCTTCGGACGGAAGGAACTTCAATAAAAATGAAGAAATTCTAAAAATTATGGGCAATTTGTAAGTTATTTACGTGGTAAGCTTTACGGACGAGTTGGAAAATTTGTGAAGCGAGTGACGAAGGAGGGAGCCTCCATAATCCAGTGAGGCCAGTCAAGATTAGTAGCAAAGCATGCCGCGTACAAAGTTTTATCAAACACCTCTGTATAAATACCATTTATGTCCGATTGCATTATAAAGTACTATTTATTGTATTGTTTTGCGGCAGTGAACGGCTTATTATTGTACTCGTAAAATAAAGTGGTAGTAGTAAAATAAAGTATATAGTAGTAAAATAAAGTATGACAACTGTATATTACATGTCAAATCTTATTCTGAATAGATGTCAAATTTATAAATTGATTTTTTTTATAATTACCCAATTTTAGGAATCGAACATAAAGCTTTGTATGCAACTCTTGCATAATCGAACTTTATAGACTCGCTCTTTTTATAGGCCTTGCTCGCTTCGCCATTAACTGGGCTTGTCTATAAAGTCCTACATTATGTACTTGTTACATAATATATATATTATGTAAGCTTCTTTAAATCCTCGAAGATGTTATAGTGCCTCGGCTGACGCCTCGGCATTATAATACATCTTCTCGGATTTAAAGTATCGCTTGATCTCCGTATTGCATAAGTTGTTTTATTTTATTTCGTATTTCAATCCTAATTTCTCATTCATCCGAATTTATTGTATAATGAGGCAAGTTGCCTTGTCTGTGTCATCATACGCGTAACTAAGGAGATAAAACATGTCACGTATGGCTGTTATGCAACATCAAATGATTTTTACGTTGCCAACAATAACGAAGATCAAAAACGTCTTGAACTCCGGTGTCATTGACAACGGAGATCAAGTTATACTTTATTTTACTAATTGTAGTATATAAACAATTGTTTATATACTACATGAAATGAAATAAATAGCTATTTTACTACTGTGGTCGTTATAAATACGTTGCTAGGGGCAACGTGGGTTATTTTTTAAAAACTCACTCCCTGCAAACAAACTTTTCGTTTCATTCCAGAAATATACTTTTTCCACTACATGCCCCAAAACTTCGATTTTCCTCTTGCAAAATAGTGAGGAAAGTATATTACATAACGAGAGTGGAAAGTGGCATTTTTCGTACGAGTGTGAAATTTACGCACGAGGCGTGAGCCGAGTGCGGAAATCACACGAGTAAGAAACACACTTTCCACCGAGTTATGTACACTATTTTCCCTACGACCAGAAAAATACAGTCTTTCAAAGAAAAAATTATTTTTATGCTAACAAAAAACAATTTACATTTTATTTAGTAATTTTATTTTTATCATTATTTTCAGTACCAATAAAGTTTATAACTATATGATTATTGTAACAATTTGTGAAGCTAATTAGGGAAAGCGTGTGTGTAAGTGCGTTTTGAATATTGTCAGTATTATTGTTTTATCCGTAAAGGGATTATTATAACAATTAGTTAAATTTCTTGGAATTTAAGAGTTGTGAAAAGGTGTTTGTAAAAATGAGTTTTCAATATTTTAACCATTTTAAACATTTAAAACATTTAAACCAAAGAAAGATTTACAGTTAACTACTAACAATGATAAATTAGCCTTTATACTTCTGGCGTCTTTAAACAAAAAACTATCATCCGCATATTGAACATTATACAAAGCCGTCTCTGATTATTTATTTATTTAAAATATTTTTAGAAATTAATTATACTCTAAGTAATTATTAAAACTTTTTAACAATAAATCTATAAAATATGAATTAAAACTTCTTAGCAATTTAAATTAAAATATTATATTGTTGGAAATGGAAAACAAGATTAAAATTATTATTTTGCAGTGAAAAGTTGTTTTGGTGTAATGACAATTGGTGCAGTGAAAATATGTCAAATACCCTCAATATATCTAACAATAGTTTTTCATGAAATAAATACAGCTAGAATTAATTAATTATTGTGGACTTATAACGTAAATTACTATTACGTTATAAGTCCTGGAAATGGAATTTTACAGTCGAGTTACGGACAAGGCGACGAAGGAGCCGAGTCTGGAACATCGAAACAAGACTGTAAGACCATTTCCAGGACGTATGACGTAATGCGTTTTATTTCATACTGCAATTATTGGAATATTGGTTTAATTTAAAAAAAAATTATAGAAAATAAATTTCCGAATGCAAAATATGGACATCTATGAAGAACGAGTTTCCATGGTAACTGATTACGTACTAAAACGTTGTCCAGGTGATTGATTGTATTTGCGTCCAGTAAAATTTTTTAAGTCCTGTAAAAATTTTTTTCTTCAAACGTAAAATAATTAGGTCATATTTTGACTGAGGTGGCTGCGGAAAAATGCAACTTCTCCGCCGGCGACAGTTTTACTTTTCCTTTTCCCTCCATGGAGGGAAAAGTGTTGAATTTACATCTGTCAAAACGTTTTTTTGTATAACAATCGAAATTACTCGCATTTATTAATCGCCTACTATTGTATGCATAAATCAAACCCAGAGCTGAGTATCAAAAACACAAAAACATGGCAGCTTTATAATACATATTTTAAAGCGTTTGAAGAAAAAATAGCATATTTAATTTGGAGGAGAAGTGACTTTTCATGGCTTGCCTTCTATTACCCGCCTCACTACGTTCGGCGGGTAAACTCAGGCGCGCCATGAAAAGTCATACTTCTCCTCCGCATAAAATAATATACAGCGTGGAAATAAATGATTTTCATCAAGTTCCCTTTGGAATTTTTTCACATGTAAATTTTTCTGTACCGCTTTACTCTTTTTGATTTAGTACTAAATTAGTTCTGTCAATAAATGAAATCAATCTGTCAAACAATTCATAAAATTTATTGAATTTTTTATATTTTGAGGTTATGGCACTGCCTTCTCTATTTTCGTAGAGCGGCACGTCGTGCTTTTACATGGGGAATACAATGGTAACTTGATGAAAATAATTTATTTCCACCCAGTAGGGGAATGAAGGGTAATCACGAACAGCGTGCAATGCCGAACACACATTTTTAACTGGTGCTGACCTCTTTTGGCATCTACCAACTATCTAGAATGAAAGCAAACTGCACCACAATTGTCACGGTTTAACTGTTATGAACATAAGTGGCGTGTTGTAAAAGTTATGGCGGCAGTTTATTTTTCATGTGTTGTGGTATTATTTAGAACGGTGTTATATTAAGGTAAGTCGACAATACAAGTTAGCATTTTAAAAAAATTTCAGAACTGTTATGATTATTGAATATTTGTCTACGTCTTACGTAGCAACACTGTGAAATATTTGGCTTTGTTTATTGCTTATAACCTAAAACTATTTCGATAAACATATCGGGTAATACCGAACACGGTGTTCGGCATTACCCGACATGTAGATATGTAATGTAACATGTAATGTAATGTTAGTGTACTAATAGAAAGTCTTTCTTTACTAGACCGTAAAATCGCATGTTCTGGACTAAAAAGTTTGACGTAAAACTGACAAATGTGACACAGTATGAAATAAAATTCTTATGATAATTTCGTAAATATAATCTCATCAGATATAAATTCATATTTTAATAAGCATCTCTCCTTACAGTATAGAAAATGTTAAATATTATATTTTATTTACGATAAAGTAGAACCAACAACAGAGTAAGAGTGGTTGGCACGACTTTATTGCACATAGCAGTTGTTTATGCGCTCTTAACCTAAAAGAAAAATGCCAAACACAAATTATTTTATCTACGACCACTATGGAAAATTACACATTTCGCACATTCTACGAACCGTGAAAATGACTCATTGCTTACAATCTGAACGGCAATAACCGTGCGAAATGATTTCCCACGATCAGTAGTTCTATTAAAACGCCATAGATGTCAACACATGCAATATTATAATATTATTAAGTATTAGAAATATAAAAGCTACTTAGATAAAAGTAACTTTATTTTGTTTAATTAATGTTTTACAGTAAACCATACTTTAAATGCAAATCCATCTAGAAAAATTATAATCGCTTCGGCGGGGAATCGAATCCTGAGCCCTCTACTTGCTAAGCCAGACCTTATACCGTTCGCCACCTATCTAGGCGTCTTAACATAATTTAGTTATTATTACTATATAAAGTTATTATGAAATATTTACTGAAGTAACGTAAGATTGATTAATTTTTTACATTATTACTAATTGTTAATATAATATTATTCATTATTATTGCTAAATTGCTAAAAAAATAAAAAATAAAAAAAAACAATCAAAGTTTTTATAATTTGCTACATAATTTACAAGCGCAAGCTCGATGGGTACATTTGAAGCTATCTTTCCTTGTCCTTGCAATACCTGCAATGCTAGAATATGTTTACATTTTGCGGCAAAAGGGTTAATAGCCCTGACAATTGGATTGTGATTGTTTATTAAAAAATACTTTTTGAAAACGAGTACATACGTATGATTGGTTAGCTATAAGTACTAAATAGTAGATTGACTGGAATTATACAGATTGTAAACGTATTATTACTATTGAATTTTAAAAATTTAATATTTACTTTTATCGTTTTCGAAATTCTAGATTTATCATGAGTAAATCTGATGAGAAAATGGAGTGTACACTTGTACACCTCCAAACATGGGGAAGCATCAGTAGCGTATCCAGAAATTTAACTTAGGGTGCTTATTGTTTTCATTATTTGATGAAGGATACTTTTTAACTTAAATTGTTCACACTGACTTTCTTGTAACGATTTAATATTTTTATTTTTCAATTTACTGCAATGAATGGATAACCAACATTCAAAAACCATACTGCAAATTATTGAGGATCTTTTTTATAAAATAAATTATAAGTACCAAAAATAACTGATGGTACGTACATACATAGAATACAGTTATAAATTTCCACGACAATTTGATTTAAGTCAAACAGATATTCTCAAAATAAAATTTTGTGCAAGATTAACGTTACAAACTTTGCTAATCATTTCCCATTTTCATCATTTTTTTCAGTATGATCTTCGTATGGTACTGGCTAATTTATTTATAAAGATATATAATAATAAAATAGATGTATAATAAAATACACATACCAATATATAAAAATTAAAATACATACACGCATTGAAATGCACTAATTACAAAACGATACCATTCGTCTACTTTTCTTCTGTAATTCACCAAGAATTTCTTTAGGATTAACAGGAACGCCTTAATGGATATACAATAAAGCCGATCCATTTAATCTTTCTTCCTTCATAAAGTTCCTTAAATATGATTTGATATATTTAAGAGATGAAAATGATCGATCTAGAGTGCAAGATGTTACAGGCAATGTTGCTAAAATCCAAAGAAGAGTGTTGATGTTTTTGTAGAGGATAGGATTACATATTGATAAAGTATCAATGACTGTTGTAGGTTTCGTTTATAAATCTTGATATTTTTTACCCATAGCTTATATTCTGATTTAAGAATTTTCTCATTAAAATCAATATCTGTTCTATAAAATTCTGACAGGTGCAGAAAATTTCTAAAGTTGAGAATTATAATTATTGTCCTCTATATTAGAAGGAATAAGGCATGAAAATGATTTTAAAATGTCTTTATGTTTTGTAAAGCGATCATTCATTTGAGCAATGACCTGATCCAGAAATGGTATGTAGCAAAATATTCGAAGATAATCTTCAGTATGCACTTAGCGTTTTGTCTTTTACATAAATCCACTTTAAGGGGTACCACCGACCACACAATAACATTAGATCGATTAGATAACAAGAAAACTTCTTACTATGTCTACTGTTTTATGAACAGTACCACTATTATCACTACCACATTTTATGAATGAAGTGAAAGTGACCTCAACTTTATTCTCTCAAACTTTAAATTTGCAAATTTAAAATTCTTAGAAGATTCCCAGGGCAACATTAGAAATAACTGGAAAACTGGCAAAGAGAGACAAATATTATAAAGGGTTTAGGTTAACTGAGCACATAAGGCATTGTATAGGGGATTACATACCTACTTACCTGCTATTTCTTAAGTAAAGTACTATTCAATTATATTCAAAAAGGGATTACTGGCATCTGGAGTTTCTCGCCATTTATATAGGTAAAACTGTAAAAAGGAGTTAGAAGAATTATGAATGATAGGATATGGTTTTTCTTAATACTTATTCTGTTCATTATCTGAATAAAACTTAAAAATACTAATATAAAGTCTTGGGGGGTGCTTTTGCTCCAAAAGCACCCCCCTAAATACGCCCTTGGCGGAAGCTGTTCACATTATATCTCTTAATTTATTGCCAGAGATTTAATGTAAAAGATATGAATGAGAGTATAAATTCTAGGTTAAATATTTTTCTTAGCTTTTGGTGGTTTATTACTTTTTTTGTGGTCGTAAATAAAGTATAGTGTTTAACGCGTGTTAAAACGCAAATTTCACACTCGTGAGAAATTGACAGTTTTCGGCACTTGTAACACAACATACTATTTCATTTGTAAAATCAAGAAATGTACCATCATGAAATAATACATTTGTAATGTATAAAATCTTCAATAAATTATGTTTTTATGAATAATGAAGTGTTGAATAAAATGTTGTATGGCTCACGTGTGTATTATCCACTCAGAAAAGTTAACGTGGTTTCGGTATAAGAGTTACAGGGACCGAGTCTGTAAAGAGATAAACATACTGACAAACAAATTCTAGATTTTAGTGTACAGATTAATTAACAAAAGTGCGTTAAATAAAACAAATTATACTTTTGATTATTGTAACGTATGGTATTCAAAACGTACGATTTAATAAGACAAGAGACTTCTCTACGAAATGTAAAGCAATCTTCTGATATTAATTCTATTGGGTGACTTCGGAGACCTTTTTAAAAGATAAGGAAGTTTACACTTCCTTGATGTACGATTTCCACTATTTCTAGAGATAGTCTTTGAGATTCTCATAGGTTAGGTCTTCAAGTTTTAATTATTAAAAGACTCGAAATTTCAAGAACTGAAACTTTTACTGTTACTAGAGTTAAGAACTTGAAAATCTAATAACCCAAAAATTTAAATATATTTATTACACTGTGCAACGTAATATTATCTAAGAGACGTATTTTTGTTTGTAGTTAGATTTTCTATAGCATTTCTTTATTCTTAAGGTCAGCTGTTTTCAAGAAATTTTAACATTTTTAACCTTACAGGCAACAATAAATCGGAACTTTTAATAAAGGTCTACGCCTACTTTATTGTTCATTAAAAGTTCCGATTTATTAAGAGACGTATTTTTGTTTGTAGTTAGATTTTCTGTAGCATTCTTTATTCTTAAGGTCAGCTGTTTTCAAGAAATATTAACATTTTTAACCTTATAGGTAACAATAAATCGGAACTTTTAATAAAGGCCTACGCCTACTGTATTGTTTATTAAAAGTTCCGATTTAATGTTCCCGTGAAGTTATTACAAATTAGGTATGTGTAGAATTACTAAGGTAACTAAAAAAATAGAAATATAGAGGGTGAAGAAACTAACATCTTGGCAACACTGTCGACATCAGTTTTGAATCCAACATATTATCTAAATAAAATGTTTCCAAACTCGCTTCGATCGTGTAAGCCGTTCCAGAGATACCAGGAGATGCCAGCGATAAAGGTCTCCATACTTTTATTCCACATTGTATTATTTATCTTACACCTCTTTATAAATACCATGTTTACTGTAGTCGTTTTAAATAAGGAAAGTGATTGTTTACTCTTTCGTTACACTATAACCCACGTTGTCCCTAGCAATGTAGGTTATTTTTGAAAAACTCACTCTTTGAAAGAATGGATTTTGTTCAACTAGTGAGGAAAGAGGTTCTTTGAAAGGCGCTTCCTCCCGTGTTAGACACTGCATCGCCCAAGAAAATTGTCTCACACTATAAGATAATCTAATCTTCAACTTTAAAAACAAATTTTATTCTACAAATACATACCATGAAATTGCATTACGAATTGAATGACAAAATTTTGCTTCTCGATAAATTAACTGCTGAGAACTAGTCAGTGGCGTGCGGTCCATGGAAGCAATGGAAGCAATGCTTGCCTTGAGAATTTATTAAAAATAAAAACAATGCTAACAAAAATACTTTTGTAAAATTATGGTTATCGTTTATTTAAATTGAAATATTTATCAAATTAAAGCTCAATATCAACTCTGTACAGCAAAAAGTATAATTATTTAGAGTACTATTTTAAATTACGGTAATACCGATTCAAATGTGATACATACACTTAATATAAGCACTGCTTACAAATGCTCTTCTCTTACCCTTGGCGTGAATCAGCGAGCGCGGGGTGTTATAATAGACGGATGCGGTTTGGCTGGTTAACATTGTTTGGTCGTAATTTTTATTGTGCTTCGTTCCCAAATGTTTATTTATTATAATTTGGTTATTTGTTCGATTTAGTGTTACTTAATTAATGTAAATCTGCGAATGAGACTGTATTTTGTCGCATTTTATTATTTTAATTTATAAGTTGTATTTTTTTAAAGACAAATAGTTCTATTTAGTTTGCCTGTATGCAAATTTAAAATTGCATTATCGTCACGACTGCAAATTCAACTGCTTCGGTGAAAGGTTCGAGTACCTTCGATATAGCCGAATCGGGACGATTTTTTGTTCAGTTTGTAAATTATTAATAAGGAATTTTTCGCATACAGTTTTGGAGAGAAATTACAAATTATTAAGAAAGGCAGATCAAAACCAGATCTTTCAAATTTAACAACAAAGATTAAAACCTGTACCGGTATTTTGCTAAGAAAGACCGGAAAATTGATACGTAGTAGTAGTTTTTTTTTTAAATAAAGAATGATAGTCAACAAATCCCATAAGTATAAAGTGTAAACGTGCTTCTTTCAAAAACTTTTAAGCTTAATAATTATAACACTGTTTTTTATTGTACCTAGCAGGGGCAGATCCAGAGAAGTATTTTGAGGGGGAAGTCTTTGGAAAAATAATTGTTTTAATAAATAATAATTAAACAAACATTATTTGTTTCTATTCTATGTAAACTTATTTCTAAATTGGGGGGGGGGGGGATTATTCCCTAGCCTAAATTCTCACCGCATGCCACTGGAACTAGTGCAACTGATTTTTTTTTCTCTCTAGATAGGGAAAATGATTTTTTTTACAATTTTGTCCTTTTTCTATCTAGAAAGAAAAATTGAAGTTTATGAGATTGGAGTGGAAAAGTATTTTGTTTCACTACATAAACACATACGTATTCTTTAATCACCACAAGTTAAATATTTAATGTCCACTTTTTTAAGTTAGATAGTAACAGAATTGTGAAAAATAATATATTCTGTAACGAGGTTAGAATGCAAATTCGATACGGGTGGAAGGTTCCGAACGCGAGCTGAAAGCAAGCGAGAGGAACCACGAGCATCAAGTTTCCATTCTAACCGAGTAGCGAACTGTACTTTCTTCAAGACTACAAGACAATTAAGATTAACTTGAAAACAAGCAATGAAATCAAAGTTAACCGTTTTTCTATTGTACTCTTACAAAATATTCATTCCATGATTTCCATATCTAGTGAAATACATGCAAAATACATAAGTAGGGTAGTGTTTTAGAATATTTACTCAACAACAAGGGTTAGAAATAGGTTTTATTTTTTAGAATTTTAGATTTTATTTAAAAGTTTATATTAGAATTTACAAATTCCACAGGGGTCGTGATGAAAAATCATTTTTTAGTTATTAATTATAAAAAGTAGTTGTTTAAATAATACTACTTTTAATCTATGAGAAGAAACGTCAAACAAATTGTTTTTCATCTTAAAACCAAGAAATGGCAAACTAACTTCTATTTTTTATTTTTACAGCCACATACAATTACATCTATCATAATGAAATAATACATTTTTAATGTATAAAAACTTCAATAAATTATGTTATACAACGAGGAGCTGTTGGATAAAATGTTGTATGGTACAACTGATTTCAAATAAATCTAGGATAGTTAGTACTCCATAGTGTAAATGTTGCTTTTTATTTTCCTTGATATTTAATAAATTTTATGTAGTTAAGTATGAATATATAATTTAAAGCCAGGTTTACACATTGTTGAAAAGGCAAAAATCACTCTCAAGACTTGTCGTAGATTTATTTGGAATCAGCTGTAGGTACAAGTAAGTTAAGGATATTATCCACTCGGAAAAATATCCAATTGTTCGTTCGTGGATAATATCTTACTTAATTCACTAGCAACATAAATAACTAGCATCAAATTATCAATAGTGATTTTGATTACGCAGAGTGCAAATACTTGTTTACCTCGTTTTTATAAGTCGCGTTTTAACCAATTTTCAATTATCTGTTTGTTTAATTAGTGTTTTATTCCAAGTAAGTGTGTTAAAACTAGAAGCCTTATTTAGATTCATTTAGCAAATCAGTCTCTTGCTTCTCAACACCATAAGAAACTGTGAGTCAATAGAGTGAACGGCCATCACAGCCAATTTGAGGTTTCGTCTTTTTCTCTTTGAAGTTCTACATAATATCTAATAATTTTATCAACTATTCACATAGTGAAAATTTTTACTTCGCATTTCTAAGAAAGAGAGTCATAATTCATCATTTTAAGAAATTCAAGTTTTTTTTTAGTATTTTTAAGAACTTATGGTATGGATTTGACGAGGTTTTCAAGTTATTTTTGTTATAGTGGCCGCAAAACAAAATAACAAGAACGATTTATCCAGATTAGAATCTCTCGACAGATTGATGAATTTACCTATTGTTGAAACTGGTTGGAATTACGCTGGGCAGGTGTACGGTCGCCTAAAGGTATGATATTTGCAAAAACTAAATATTATTTTATAACCTTTTAGATAATAGTTGCAATATAATCTTGTTTTTTAGCAATCTAATAATGTACTTCTTTGGGCTTGTGGTCAGGCTGAATCTTCATTCAGTCTTGTATTAAACAGAACTTTACCAGTCGCAGTTTTGTTCAGTGCCCCCATTTTAACTTTAGATAAACTATTATGCCATAGTTTGAACACCGTAGAAGAAAAAGTTCCATCAATTAATATGCCACCAGAGGAGGTAGGAATTTGTTATATAACTTTGAATTAATTAAGAGTATTGCATAACGAAGGCTCATTTTTATAGAATTCTTGCATTACCTTCTCACAGTGGCGTGCGGTCCATGGAAGCAATGGAAGCAACGCTTCCCTTGAGAATTTATTAAAAATAAAAACCAATGCTAACAAAAATATTTTTATAAAATTATGGTTATCGTTTATTTAAATTTGTAATATTTAATATCAATTAATATTAATATCAATTCCGTACAGCAAAAAGTATAATTATTTAGAGTACTATTTTAAATTAGGCTCATTAAACTTGCACGGAAAGGTAATACCGATTCAAATGTGTTACATACACTGCATATAAGCACTGGTTACAACTGCTCTTCTCTTAGCCTTGGCGTGGTTCAGCAGGCGTGGTCATATAGTAGACGATGCTCTTAGCATTGTTTGGCCGTTATTTGTTAGTGTGCTTCATGCCCAAATGTTTATTTATTATAACTTGGTTCTTTGTTCGATTTTTAGTGTTGTTAAATTTAATGTTACTTAAGTACTGTAAATCTGCGAATGAGACTGTATTTTGTCGCATTTTATTATTTCAATTTATATAAGTTGGATTTTTTTAAAGACATTTAGTTTGCCTGTATACAAATTTAAAATTGCATTATCGTCACGACTGCAAATTCAGTTGCTTCGGTGAAAGGTTCGAGTACCTTCGATACATCCGAATCGGGTCGATTTTTTTTTGTTCAGTTTGTAAATTATTAATAAAGAATTTTCCGCATACAGTTTTGGGGAGAAATTACAAATTATTAAGAAAGGCAGATCAAAACCAGAACTTTCAAATTTAACAACAAAGATTAAAACCTGCAGTGGTATTTTGCTAAGAAAGACCAGAAAATCGAGTTGCAGTGTAAATACATAGTAGTTTTTTTAAAATAAAGAATAATAGTCAACAAATTCCATAAGTATAAAGTGTAAAAGTTCTTCTTTGAAAAACTTTTAAGCTTAATAATTGTAACACTGTTTTTTTATTGTACCTAGCAGGGGCGGATCCAGAGAAGTATTTTGAAGGGAAAATTTTTGGAAAAATAATTGTTTTAATAAATAATAATTAAACAAACATTATTTGTTTCTATTCTATGTGTACTTATTTTTAAATTGGGGAGGGGGGAATTATTCCCTTCCCGTTAATCCGCGTCTGTACCTAGGTGTATTATAATTAAAATCTGGTTGCTTCCCTAGCCTAAATTCTCACCGCACGCCACTGCCTTCTCAGTATTTCTTCGTACAACTATTTGCTTACCATAATCTAATAACAGTTAGTATGTATCTAAAATGGTGTTGTATCTATGGTTCTAAACTTCTGTTAGAATTTGAAACGCAATTGAAAACGCACTATAAATACTAAAATTCCAAACCGTCATAACTCGGCGGATTTTGATCGAAAATGGACGAACCTTTGCGAGCTAAAAAGTTTGAAGTGTCTACGTTTAATTCTCCCCCCCCCCGGCCACTTCCCGAAGAAAAAAAAGTTTTTGATTCAAAAAATGTCAAACTTTAACAGCTTGTATACGGTGTACCAAAAAAAAATGTGGTTCCAACCGACCGCCAGGGCAATAAAGTTGACTCCTTTTTCTGTAAAGTTTTCAAAACCTCGAGTGCCTACGATGATTTGGCGCAAAATTATGAATTTTTGAATGATTTAACCTGCAGTTTGTCGGGTGTTTTCCCTCTTCTGCCGAAGACATTATTACCGGTTGAGTTTGAACATTTTCTCCAAATTCAAAAATTTTAAAAATGTTGAGAAATGTTATTAATTAATAAAAACATTTTTTTATTAACTTTTATTTTTTCTCGCCCTCGGGAGGTGACGGAAAGGCTTAAACGTGACATTCGCTCATACGACCTTAAACTAGACACTTAAAACTTTTTAGCACGCAAAGGTTCAACCATTTTTGACCAAAATCCGCCGAGTTGTGACGGTTTAGAATTTTGGTATTTTTGGTGCGTTTTTTTTTCCTCGAGTGTAGCTGAATATTAGAAATAACATTTATTATATACTATTTTATACATAATTATTAAACAAAACTAAACAATAAATATTTAGTAACAGAAAATACATCTCTTCTACTAACTCAATATCTCATAATTATTAAAGAAAAATAAGTAGTTTTAAAGACAGAAGCACGTCCCATAATATGACGTCTTATGGACATCATTTATTAGTCATATGACGTCGCGACCAATAATTACTTAAAAATAACGTCATTATATCGTCAGTGTGCTGGCTGGGACATCCCAGCCAGCACAGTGACGTCATAATGTCGCCGTTTTCTCGGCAGTAACAACGTCAAATATTCGTAAAACTGGCATCATTATGTCACAGCCCAAAGACGTCAATATAAGACGTCATTAAAACGTCCTATACGAGGACTAAGACAGGAATTATAAATAAATAGTTGAATATTGGAAATAACATTTATTATATACTACAGTCAAAACATCTCTGTATTGTGAACACCTGCTTAATATGACCAGTGTTCCTTGGCGCCTGTTAAAATAATATCTTTTTAATGAAACTTGTATCTATTGTATTGTACGTCCAAAAGACGTCGTTTTGAAGACGTCTAGTACGTCCCATTATATGACGTCTTATAGACATCATTTATTAGTCATATGACGTCGTCGACCAATATTGACTAAAAAATAACGTCATTATAACCTCAGTGTGCTTGCTGGGATATTTCTGATTTCGTTTCGTAGATGTTTTCCGGTAAAAGAAACTTAAGCACAATTTTATAGAATTGTTATGTATTTTTCAGATCTATTCTCATACCAAGCAATATATAAACGAAGTTGGTACTACAATAATACGGCCAATTCTAAAGAGAGCTGATTCTGTTAAACAGATGGGAAATAATGTATTAGAAAATAAATACACCGTCTTTGCTGCTGATAAACTTGACGAAGCATTAAATGTCGCTGATAAATATGTTGATAAATATCTGCCTGCCGATGTACTTGATGCCGAAATTGAAGGTAACAGTGCTTTTACTCTGGAAATAACGTTAACTAATTTTGTGTACGTTTTCAGAGAATGATGAATGTAAAAAAACACAAGAACATAATTTACGCGTAACTTATAAAACAATTCATCACATGGATAGATTTTCTAAAAAATTACAGAGAAGGTTAACAAGACGCACTCTTCTTGAAGCAAAAGCTTTAAAAGAGCACAGTACAGAAGCTATACATATTTTGGTGTACGCACTTGAAGTGGTATGTATTCAGAACGTAATGTGATAGGTATAGTATTAATAGAGTCAGTCTGAAAATTGATATTCTCAGATTAGAAAAATCAAAACAATATCAACTACGGTTAGAAAGTTTTTCAGGTATATTATTTTGTCATATGCCAATTTGGTAGTGTACTATTGATTGTCTGAAGACGGATTTCGAACAAAATTCATCTTATAAAATCATTCCACTGTTTAAACTGTTGAGTAGTATTCCTTATTATTATATTATTTTCTGAAACATGGAATAAAATATACTTTTCATATTAAATTTACGCTAGAGAATCCAACGGTATTTCACGATCATGTGTCAACATTTTTGAGATATTAAGCCACAAAAGCCCGAAAAATACCGTTGTTGAGATCTTTGATTCGTTATATCTTTATAACAACATCTGATAAAAGCTTTTTTTATCAAGGTGGAACTGATTCCTTGCAGAAAAACAATCAAATAATGCATTTGGTAAAACAGCCTTGGTAGTGTAATGTCTGGCGTGTCGGACTTTCACCCAAGCGGCCCGGGTTCTACTCCCGGCGCTGGCAGATCTGGTTAAGGTTTTCTGCAGTTTTCCTTAGCTGTGACACAAATGTGGGATTTGCGCTGTTCCATCTATAAGTCGGCTGCAGCCGCACATTGGGCCTACATAATAATAATAATCGCCCCCTCCCTCCCGCACAAGCTTATAGCTTCTGGGGGCCTTGGTTTAGGTTATGGGTTGTAGTAATTATTATTATTATTATTGTTATTTGTACAAAATAAGTGCTTATGTTAATATGACGTATCAAACTGCACATATCCACGCTGAACATATTGCTTGGAAGATGTTAAAATAATAGTATATTACGTATTAAGAGCTTAATTGAGATAGTTAGAGCCCGCAGTGTCAGTTAGCGCCTGAGGCGAAAGCCGAATAAAGGGGAATAAGACGATAAAAGGCTCTAAAACACTAATTAAGCCCGAAATGCATACGTTAGTTTATGTCCGGCCTAAGTTTAAATTATTATTTAATTTTAAAATAAAAATAATTTAAGAAGTGCAAAACTTCAAGTAGGTAGGTGCAATAGTTTATAATTACTGTTGTTACTATGGAGACGGCGTAAACAAGGGTAACTATTTTTCTAGCGGGCTCTAAAAAGTTTTAGAGCCCTAGAGCTCTAATTTAGCAACTTACGCTCTAAAAACAAGCCACTAAATAGGTCATAATCGCCCGACCGGACATAAAATTATATTATAACATTATTATATTACTATAATACAGTGGCGTAACAAATAACTGCCCCCCCCCGTAAAATATTTCTGTAGGCCCCCCATAATATATAAAAAAGGGGGGAATCGAGGTTGTTTTCAGGAATGATAAATCGGATAAAGAAGAAATTTTTATTGATTTAAATTTTTTTAGAATTTAATTAATTTAATTATTATTATTATTAATCATATACCCTTCTACCTTATGGTGTCGGGTTTAATATAAAAATTAAACTAAGAATTAATTTACTTAATGTAAAACATTAATAAAACAATTTATTTCATATAAGAATACTTATAATAAAAATTACACCGTTATAATAATGATATTCTAGCCGTAATTTGATACATAGTTAAAAATAAAATTAAAAAAATAAAACCAACGTTTGAATATTTATATTGAATATTATTATTCAACAGTAAAAAAATCAAAAAGAACATTCTGTGCTACAATCTACAAAAAAAGATTTTTTGTCGGCTATTAGCATCTGCAAAAGTATGAATAACTTTATTCAAATCTATTGGATGCTACTAGTTGATATTAAACTGATGTATTTGAATAATAAACACCCCCATGAAAGTACAGATAATAAGTGAAGAAGGGTTTTTCCTTTGGTCACCCTGACCAACCATTATTCCCCGTATTGAAGGAAACCGACAGGATGAAGGATCGTAAAGAGTAATAATAAACACTATAAACAGATTATTATTGTCATAACCGCTATCAATATTTAACTTGCAGTGTAATTAATTATACACAAAAAATATATAATTTAATAGAACTTTTGGATTGTTATCATATTAATTAATATACGATGTTTTTAATGAATGACGTTTTTTTGGAATTTATCAGCATTGTAATTATTTTTTACGAGCATAATTGCCCTCACTGTTATTATTTCATTGGATTTTTTGCTCATAAATGCAAACCTGCAGTCCTTTTTTAAATATCCAAGTAGAAATATTACAAAATAATGCCAAAGATGCGCCAAAAATGCTTTCACTTTTATTGCCAACATCTGTTTGTTACAAATCAAATTCCAGTCCCTTGTAGACTTGTACTTTTCTAAGAGATAATAAAAAGGGCAGTTTTAAAACTTTTACTAAAGTGCATTTTATATTTTACTTAAAGTAATAAAACGATTTATTTTTGCTCTTTTTGCTGAATATTAATAGTAATAGGTGGTAATGGCTCCAGTGTCGTCACAAACTGGGGGCTTTTGAAATTCGGGGGCCTCCTAATGTCCGGGGCCCCCCCGCAGCTGGGATGCTGCGGGCCCTATTGTTACGCCACTGCTATAATATCTTCACATTTAAATTAAATTAAGATTATTGTAATATTTAATTACACAAAAACCTTCCTCTGAATTAATTAATTATTAATGGTCAAGCCGCAGGTGAGGTTAGGTTAGTGTTAGTTAGAAGTTTTACATTATGAAACTGGTTGACCATTAACGACATTGACCGGTTCACTACATTGACCGTAACTTTATGTCTTTATTTTCAACATTTCCACTTTATAGATGGCCATTGACGATAATAACTGGTCAATGTTATTTTCAGTATTAAAATTAAACATCATTGTCCACATTCACTGAATATTTACGTCAATGACCGGCTTTTAATGTTTTTAACCAACCTAAATGGGCTATGACGATAATGGCCGGTTATTAACGACATTGACCAGTATACCACAATAATCGTAATATATATATATACTTTGCCCCATGTTAACAGAAAGCAAGTTTATATATCACGCATTAATAATATGAGACTTATCATACGTTTTATGAAACGGATCCCTGGATAAGACACTCTCAACGTTGTTGAGCTGAAGAAGTCTAACATCAAACTCATCAAAGAGCGTTTTAAACACGGAAATAACTAACCACAACTGTAGCTGAACATTATAAAAGTACCTACTATACACGGACGGCTCTGTGACGAGACCGAGTGGCGCCATACTCAGTGGTGTATTTCTGCGAACGAGTTTACACAAATATATTCTATTAATAAATTATAAAATTAATAATAAAACAGTAGTGCAGTGTCGATTTTTTCGCAATGATACAATATCTCGATACTGATAGTGTCAAAATGGAACAATGGCCTGTAAACTTCTTGAAGTGGATGTTCAGCTCAATTCAAGAAGTTCATCAAATAAATCTTGCGACATCCTAGAGTAATTAAAAAACTTAGCATTGTCCTCTCTGAGCTTACTCATTATAGTGTAGGATTGTCCATGTGTAAAATGTTGCGACGTCATTGAATGTTTCTACATTGTTCGTCGTCTACGGACGACGCCGCCGTGGAAGGATCGCAAGCAAAAGAATTTCCTTATCAGAGTTAATGACACGCCAACGCGTGGCGCTACTCTGTGTCGCCACAGAGTTGTCCGTGTATAGGTACTCTAAAGGTCATTTTTAAATTCAGCAAGTTAAGCTAAAATAACATTATCTGTTCTTGCGATAGCTCAATGTCATCATCAATATGTATCTATACTTTTTAGATTGCAACTGATCCAAAACTGGCTCATCAAAAAGCTCACGAAATCTGGGCTAGTCTAAGCAGTGATGAACCTGAAAATCAAGCTCGTCCACAAAATTTAGAAGAACTTGTCGTAATGTTAACCCGTGAGTCAGCTCGCAGATTTGTTCATTTTGTGAATTTTGCTCATACTACTGCGAACACCCTTCCTAAGAGATTGATAACTGTTACACGTACATGTGGACATGTGGTTGATTCACTCATGCATGATACTCGCAAGGTAAGATTTGAAAGTTAAATGCTGGAGAATAAATGAAAACGATACAACATAATAAAAAGTTATTTTGCTAAGAACAAAAACAAAAAACAATTTACCCTGTCCTTAACCGAATGTTCGTGCAGAAACATTACCTAACGATTAAAACCAATTTCTGTTACCGGTTAAAACCGTCTTATATTCTATATTTTATTGATTTTATACAGATCGACCAACTTTTTACGGAAAGCAGAAATTGTATAAATTGAATATTAAAGGAGATATACATATTTCCCGTAAGTGCGACAAGCACAATAAATAGTACTATCAAATTCTGAGAATTAATTACTAAAAGATTTGCATAATCTTCTAGATTTTAAATTGAATTCATAGACGTTGTTGTCGAGACATCTTTTGCTCTTATGAGAAACGAATTTCTCTCTTTTCAATTTATACGATTCCCGCTTTCTGCAAATAGTTGGTCGTTCTGTATCCTATAAGACTATAAAATCAAGAAATCTAGAAATATTTAGGTAGTCCAAATTTGTGAACTGGAATTTAAAAAAAAGTAACTAGAGTGCTTTATGTGTAAAACCCACCAACTCACAAATTACAAAAGATGAATTATATAGGTCAACAGATTTGTCTTTAACCGACATTTTCTATAGTAAAATACTCCATGAAATATACGTTCAGCTATAGTTTACGCAATTTAGAATTAGTTTTTTGTAATTTCTGAAACAGTTGTTTACTGTGACTTGGTGAGTTTTGCAGCCAGAGCCCTCATATGTCAAAGATATGTAAATATTTTAAGTTTTAGTAAACAAATGTTCCTGGTATAGTCAGTTATTAACCGCTTATTGAATATGGTAACGAAATCGAACTAGGTAATTGCATTCCGACATATTTCGGTTGTGGCCAGTGGTGGCTCATGCAAAAGGGCTTTGTGGATAAAATCTGATTTAATGCATTATCTTTGTCCTTAGTTCTTCAGCACAGTAATTATAAATTTGAATTGCTGTCCTACCTTAAGAAAATTAGAGCCATCTGTGGTTGTAACAATATTCAGCAATTCATTTTTCGTTTTTGATTCCTTTCTAAATACATAAATGTATGTCGGCCAACTTAAGTTAGTTAGAAATATAATAAAAGTATGTATATTAATATTGTTTATGTCTCTAGAATGTACAATTAGGAAACTTGAATCAAGTCATTTTCAAAGAAGCTAGAACACATGCACACAAGTTCACTCTCTTACTTCACCAACTAAATCTGTACACTACAGAATTACTAGTAAGTTTTATAACATTAACATTTTTACTCTTCTACATATTTAAAACGTGATTCTTGTTTATTAGAAATCTGTATTATAGGAACAAGTAGCAAAAAGTTTAGAAGAACAGGAACAAAGTTACAAAACTTTACCTCAAACTTCAAGTCAAGTTCAAACTTCAGCTAAATATAGGACCTACACCACAACTAGAACCACTTGCTACAGATCATCCAATAAACACAATAATATAGTCAATGGCTCCGATAATAAACATACTTAAATTCTTGTTTTTTGTTTACTAATTAAATATTTTAAGAATACTTTTAAGATACTTAGTGTTAAATTTATAATTATTGTAACTAATAGATATAAGGGTTGCACTATACAGGGAATTTAGTATGTATGCATAATGTTTTGTACTAGAGTAGCTATATAATAAATAAAAGCAATTTTTCATTACAATATTGACAAAATATATGTGTAGGTATTACACTACAAATCCACCTAATTACGCTTTCTTTTACAACTATGATGGTTATATCAAAATTAATACACATTGCTGTAAATTTGATATACTCAATAATCTATCAAGGATAGTTTTGTAAGTGTAAATAATATTCGATTAGAATAAATCTTATTTTAAATGTAAATCCATATAGAAAAATTATCACCCTGGCTGGGGATCAAATTCAGGCCTCCCGCTCTGGTTACATGGATGGAAATCTTATCTGTGAACAATACTTAGAATTGCTAAGACCATTGGTGGGTCACTACAGGATGTGCAAATCAATCAAAATTTAATTTTTTTAATTTTTGAACTGCAAAGAATTGAATGATTGAAAGTTGGAATCAATTGAAATTACTGTATTTTTGATTCATTAGTTGAGCTCATTTTTGTAAACTCAATTTTTTGTTTGCGACATCCTAATAAAAATGCCTAATAACACCTCGAGTTCCTAAATGCAGACTTGGAACATTGTTATTTTCTTCAAGGTTATTTTAGAGTTAGGACACGGATGTCAAAATCTGTCTTTCTAGACTCAAATTAAATTATTTAAAGCAGATATTCTCTTTTTACCTTCTTATTCTAATGACGAAGTTCAGTTATAAATTCTAGGTTATGCCTATCATGTAATTTAAAAAAAAAATTCAATGACGTCACAGGCTCACGCCGATTTAGTAAATACAAAATTTTCTAAACTATACGTTATTTAGTGTAAGTTTATGTTCGCGTCATTACTAAATTATGACGTCAGACCATGCGTTGTTGCCATATGGAATTGGATATTCCTTGTTTGATCCAACACCTCTGCTGCATATTTTCAGTGTACGTTTTTAAAAGAATTATTCTCTTATGAACAATATTACTTTGTCGATCCCCATCCATCCCCCCATCATCCCCTGTTTTGGATCGTCATTCTTATATACGAATCTAATTTGTCGTAAGACAATGGATAAATAACTTCTGCTTGCTTCATACATGAACTTGGATTTCAATTTTTTGACAAAATATTAAGTGATACATGTTCTGTAACCAATATCAATTGCAGAGCACAGCCACATACATAACGTCAGGTACTTACTGTTCTTATACATTTCAGAAATTTCATCAAGAGGATCAATGTCTGTAGTTAACGATCTTTTTCGATTTCGTTTCCTCTTTGGAGTGGAAGCTTTTTCCGCCGATGAAATTTTGGAGACAGTTGTAAGACATAGACATATTCTCAGTGCTTGAGAAACTCTCTAGAATTATGTATAGTTAATCTTTCTAACAGAAAAATAAAAACAAACTAACTTCTCTAACTGCAATTCAATGAATAGGGACCGTCCAAAACAACTTATTAATGTCTTAACTAATAATCTTGATCTTTTACACAACACTTTGGACATCTTGAAGTAAACAAATAATAGAAACAGGGAAAAATCATTAAACACAGTACTAAACACAAAATAACAATCGTAAACCAAACTCAGTAAACACACCAGAAATAAATTTGACAATACCGCGTGTCGCATACACAGGTATACCAATCTGTTTTCTTGTTGAAATAAATGTGTGTTTTCTCATTAAATTAACAAATTACGTTTTGTTTTAAAAACCTATTTGTATTTATTCTATAAATAAATATATTACTAAATATATGAAAATTAAATTTTATTATTTTTGATAAAGCAAATAATCTTACTTCATAAAATTACATTTTGAATGTTATTATTTGCACAGTTGGTTGTACTACTACGTCATTACTTTTATATTTATGATGTGAACGTAAACTTAAACTAAACGGTGTATAGAACATAGAGAATTTTATGCCATTTAATAATAGGTATATAGGTTTATCCCATTTCTGACCAAAAATAAAGTTACTACAAAGGGTGCTTTAAAACAGACTGTATACTTAAAGAGTTATAATTTACATTATTTACTATTTACATAGAATTTGAAAAGTATTATAGTTACATATGTCAATTACAAAATACAAGTTTGAAGTATTTTTTATTCGAATAGACCTAAAAGATGTGCAAAATATTTATATAATACTGAGTTTTAGTTGTTGTAATGGAACTACGAAACATGTTTCTATCTACAAATCAATTACGTCATTGTTTTACCCAAAGTACTTTATACCGGCAAGTAAATAAAACAAATCTGAGTAAAGTGCTCCAAGAAACTGGTCCTGCTAAAGTTAAGGAAAATAATTATCCTAAGATGTACTATAATGTGTTTATTTAACAGTTAATATGTTAAATTAAGATTTCTTACATAGAATAGCTCAATAAAAAAGTGTGTATACTTATTGAATCTTTTATTTATTATTTCTATTTATTTTGTTGTTAATTTTTATTCTGTTTACTGTTCCATTGTTTCTTTCCTCTTTTCTTGTAATTGTCATATATTTTGTTTTGTTTTTAACCCTTTTTCTTTTGCTTTTTTGCTGATCATCTCTACTGTCTCTTCTAAGCTCTTTCTATCCCTTGCTATCACTGGGATATCATCTGCATAAGCCACGACTTGTATAGACTTCTCTATTATTGTTTCTTTTACGTTGCAATCTCTTACTATTCCTTCCATTACAATATTGTTAATGTCGCCGACAATTCATCCCCTTGTCGTACCCCTTCGTATATATTTATTTCTTATGTTAGTGCTTCGCTCGATAGTACTGCTGCTTTAGAGCGTTCCATAGACATGCTTATCATTTTTATTAAGTATTTTGATAACTGTTTGTGTTCTTATTAAATTTTTATTTAGTTCCCATTTGGGTTTCGTAGCGTAAAGACGTGCCGGCGATCTGTTTGATTTGTAATACCAAGTGATACAATAAAATATTAACAAGTGAAGTGATACAAGTCGAGTGATACGATAAATACATACGTGATCATTTAGTAAGCGAAGAAATGTCGTACTTACCCAACGATTTTACCGTTCATTCGTCTCAGCCTCCAGGTTCACAGTATCATGATCCAAATGGATACTCACAATACATGCTTCATTCAGGTACGCCAGTACAACATATAACGCAAGTACCTCAAATGGCACAAATGCCACCGCAAATTAATTCATTGTCGCAAGTACAACCAAACGTAGGATACATGCCACAACAGCCAATGGAAATTCAGCAGTCTCAACAAAACATGTTAGCAAACACACAGTATAATGCATCTCCACAGCATCTATCACAGACTACATGGAAAATGGTAGAAAATAAGAAACGAAACAGAACAAATAGTACAGATCAAAGTGTAAAACCGTTAAAACAAACAAAAATGAATGACTACTGGTTATACAAGCCAACTATGTCAAACAGATACTCATATCTAATGTCTCAACATTATCTGAGGATGACGAAACAGCTAATAATGTGTCAGATAGAAATGATGCAACAGAAAAAGTTCCTAAACCGCCACCAATTTTTGTAGCAGATGTACAATATATAACACCACTTATGCAACTGTTGAATGAAATTGCTGGAAATAAATACGAAATTAAAACCCTACAAAACGACCAAGTTATGGTCCAAGCAGAAACTCCTGAAGTGTACTCCACTATAATCAAAGCACTAAAAGAAAGGAAAATGGAATTTCACACTTATAAACTCAAGCAAGACCGTAATTTTAAAGTAGTACTGCGGGGAATACACTATTCAACTGACACAGAAGACATCAAGATAAATATCGAAAAGCATGGACATAAAGTAAGAAATATATACAACATAAAGCAAAGAGGTACCAAAAAGCAACTACCACTATTCTTCATTGAAATTGCATCATACAATAGTACTAATAAAGAAATATACAATATAAAACACCTAATGAATACAAAAATAACAATTGAACCTCCACACCCTAAAAGAGAAATGCCGCAATGCACAAAATGTCAGAGGTATGGCCACACAAAGGCTTTTTGCAACCGAACCCCACGATGTGTAAAGTGCACAGGTAATCATTTAACTATCGACTGCCAAAGGAAAGAAAGAAGTAACCATGTCAAATGTGTAAATTGCGGGCAAAACCACCCGGCCAACTACAGAGGTTGCCTTGTGCACAAGCAACTTCAAAGTAATAAATATCCTACATTAAGGAAAAAAGAAACAAATGACAATCAAACAAATCAAACAACAACTATACCACAATCACGACTTTCGAGAAGGAGAAATATCATATGCCCAAATGCTCAGAAGAAATAACAGAGACGAAAACAACCACAATGTCAATAATAATCAAATGCTACAACAAGGTACAAATACACAAGAAACAGAAGACTTCAATGACTTAAAAACGATGATGGCACGCCTCATAGATCAAATAAGTACCTTGCTCAATCTCTTAACCACAGTTATCTCTAAAACTGCTTAATGGCTCAATACATGTTAAGGATCGCCGAATGGAACGCCAATGGACTTTGCCAACATGGGCAAGAAATAAAAACATTTATAATAAACAACAACTTAGATATAGTATTAATATCTGAAGCCCACTTTGTAACATTAAATTTGCATCACGTTGTATATTTAATGTTTTCATTTATTTATTAATATAATTTTATAAAAGACATTCAAAACACACTTTTAAGATTACTCAAATCAAGGCGAGTGTGCGCGCCTCCGATAATAATCGATTAAAATTTGGTCATAGCGGCATTAGATATTTTGCACTCAGAATTTATAGCCGTGTGGCAGATTTGTGAAGTTCGCAAAATTAATTAAATAACATTCATATTAATTTTAAGTTTGGTCATCCGCAAGTTGCAGGTGAGTCCATCGTTAAAAACACACATAATTGATTTGTTTTGTTTATTGAATAAAAAATAATAACATAAATATTAGAACATATCGTATATTTTAATTATTTCCTACAGATTTGTTGTGACCAAACATTATGGAATTTTAATTTCAATGTTTACACGCATAATCAGATAATTGAGTACATTCTGAAATCTGAAATCCGCATCCTGGTATCTTGGAATCTGCAATCCGCTTCCTGGTACCTTGCAATCTGCAAACAGCATCCTGGAATCTTGCAATCTGCAATCAGGCAATTTACTAGATCATCAAGTAAGATCTTTCCTTTTGTACGGAGTTTAAATTATATGCATACCATTAAACACCATTCTATTGTTTATTAAATAATATCGATTTAGTTGGGTATATCATCAAAATAATTAAGAGTAGCTACAAGACAAAAAACATTATCAATAATAAAATTTTCTAAATTAAGTTTATGTGTTACTTACCTTTGTTAGCTTGAGGCATAGCGCTATATCACAAGTATTTTTTTATTACTATTCAACAGTAGTTATATTCAAAATAATAGATAATTATTATTGAAATTAACATATTATTGAAATTTATTGTAGCGAGTAATATAAAGAAGAAAATTTGTATTATAATAAACACAGCGATTCTTAAGTAGTTCTTTCTTATTTCTTATTTAATATTTCCGTGTTTTTTCCCAATTTATACAGGGAAGTTTTCTATGAAGGGCAAAATTGGGTGGCGCTCATTAAATATGGTAAGTGGAAGCAAGTAAGTAAGAACAATTGACCCCTGCTCTTCAGAAAAACCTGAGCTGCCGTAGCAAATTTTGGGTCCTTTTCAAAAAGAATAAGTTAAGGTCACAAAAAGTGGCGCGTCCAACGTGCTGGCCGAATTGTTCTCTTACTGCTTCTATTTATTTTTGCATTTAACGTTCATGTTAAATGGAAGTGCATCATTTATTAATGAATTTATGGTATTTAATTATGAAATTGTATTTTTAAATTTTGCCTTGATGGTAAATGAATATTTTTATTTGAAAATCTTTGTCAAGGTCTTACTTTTGCGTAGAAGTTCAAGCAGTGTTACGGCTTTTATCAATATCAGAATAGGCCGTACGAATAGCTTATCATTTATACCTTTTGTTACTGTTTTCTATTAACAACAGCATTTTAAATTTAATGGATAACTTTATTTTGAAAAATTAATAAATGAATAAGATAAAAGCATCAAAAATGTTTAAAGGCATTATACAGGGTGTACTCATAAATTATTTATGAACTGAATGTTATTTAGTTTTCCGATTTTTTTTTAATTTCAATCACTTATATACAGTGTTTGGTTTCGTATGTTTATGAATTGGCCAAATTAAATTGTATTATTGTAGTGTACACTATAGTGTGGTAAATCTAAATGATTTGTCGATTCTTTTTTGTTTTTAATATCTATAATGATATTAGCATATATAATATAAGAATTAATCTTTAATTAATCCTTTATATGAATTAATCTTTAAAAAAAGAGAAACATTTATTTGAAGATATATTAGATTAGGTCAAGGATAATTAAAATTATTTACCTATCCTGAGATAATTGGATTTTAGTTTTACTGTAGTTGCAAAACTATTGTCCGTACGTTTTTCCACAGTTTTATCAGGAATATCATTATGGAAGTAATGAAAGCGCATCATCTTTATTTAGACGAAATTAATTATGAGTTGTTAATTCGTGGTCTTAAAACTTCACGTGATGTAGCCAGTAAAAGAAAAATTTTGTCACGTTTATTAGCAAAAGATTTAGGGCGCGACTTACCGTTTCTTGTAGGCGATTTAAAATTTGAAAATGAAAAGGTCGAAATAGATAAAACTCTAGAGAGTATTAAGGCTTCAATTCCCGATTTCGATGGTCCAAAATCTGATTCTTTGTATTTAAGATTAAAAAGTAGGCTTATACACTTGTTAGGTAGGGTACAACGTATGCCCATTAACCAAGAACTGATTGAAGAGACACAAACCTATAAAGATGAAACATATGCCAGTGTTTTGCAATTGGAAGCCGAATTAGATGAAAGAGTTATATGTGAGGTTCAAGTCCAACAACCAACTCAGACTTTATTTCCTTCTATTAATCAAGCAAATCAAATACCAGTCTCTAGACCTAAATCAATACCTGTATACAAATGGAATATTCAGTTCTCGGGGGATTCTAAAAGTATAGGTGTTAATAGTTTCTTGGAAAGAGTGGATGAATTATGCTTAGCTAGAAACATTGATAAATCAGAACTTTTTGATTCCGTGATAGACCTTTTTTCAGGAAAAGCACTTATTTGGTACAGGGCAATTAGACCTAGTTTAACTGATTGGGAGTCATTAGTATTAGCTTTAAAACGCGACTTTCTTCCAAGTGATTACGAGGATCAGCTATGGAACGAAATTAGAAATCGTAGGCAAGGTGCTAACGAATCAGTAACTATTTTTGTAGCAGCAATGGAATCCTTTTTTATACGTTTTGATAGGGAAATTGCTGAAGCAACTAAAATAAAGTACATCCGCACTAATCTACTTCCTAAATATGTGGAACAATTAGCTTTAATTGATTTTCAAAATTTAAGTGAGCTATCCAAGTCATGTAAAAAATTAGAAGAGGTTTCACTAAAACAACAGTACAATCGCCCATGTACTAGTAAACAATCTATACAATTATTGGAACCAGACTTGGCTTATTTATCAGAGTCTCCTTCAACACCTCCTAGTAATTTAGAAAGCCCTAGTATACCCTTTGCTCAATACACAAATAATGATAAACGAACGTTTATTCCTAAACGAAACAATTATCAGAAAAGCAGTGTTTCTCAGCGTTATCCCAAGGGGATCATCATAATTCGCCTCGAATGTTTTATAATTCTAAAAGTAATATATCACACACGAAATCTGCAAACAATACTGATAAAATTATTGTTTGTTGGAATTGTAAGCAACCAAACCACACCTTCCAAAATTGTACTATGAAGCATGGGAAATTTTGTTTTAAATGCGGAGAAGCAAATGTTACTTCCGCTACATGTAAGAAATGTTCAAAACATATAAACAATCAGGGAAACGGGCAAAGGAGATAGTTTGCAACGGTCGACAACTATCTCCATTTTTAAAATTGACCACTAACTCTGATATTAACTGTTTTAAACACAAAACCGAAGATGAAATAAATCCCTTAAATGAGTCAGCTTCTCTGTTAGTTCAAAAACCTAATGATAATCGTCCATTTGTTTCGATTAGTCTCTTTGACAAGGAGATTATTGCTCTCTTGGATTCTGGTGCAAGCTCTGCTATAGTAGGCATTGATGGGATACCGATTATTGAAATGTTTCAACTTCGTGCAAGACCTTCCAAACATAAATTTGTCATCACAGCAGATGGCGTTCGTCAATCTGTTAACAGCATAGTAGACTTACCTCTTTGTGTCGGGAATACCTTAAAAATTATTCCTGCCTTAATAGTACCTTCGCTTAAACAGTCATTTATATTAGGGAGCGATTTTTGTCGCCAATTCTCTGTTAGCATAGATTTTAAAGATAATTCCTGGGAAATATCCAGTCTTACAGACATAAAAGTTAGTATTCCTTCACATGAGATTAACTATATAAGTGAGGACAGCCTAGGAGTCCATAATACTTTATCCGAATCTCAAAAACAAGAATTAAACGATATTATCAAAGAATTCAAAAGTCTAGCTCGAGAAGGAAAATTATCTCGAACTAATAAGTTGGTTTATAATATTGATACGGGAAATGCAACCCCAATTAAGCAGAGGCAATACTTAATGTCTCCATATATGTTAAGTCATTTAAACAAAGAACTTAATAGGATGTTAGATCTAGATGTAATACAACCTTCTAATAGTGCTTGGGCATCACCCGTGCTCTTAGTTAAAAAGAAGGACAACTCTTACAGGTTTTGTTTCGATGGCAGAAGTCTAAACTCGGTCACAAAAAAAAACTCGTACCCTCTTCCTCGAGTCGACAGGATTCTCAGTATGCTGCGGGATGCCCGTTTTATTTCATCAATTGACTTAAAAAGTGCATTCTGGCAGATTCCCTTAAACAATGAGTCAAAAGAAAAAACAGCCTTTGCCGTGCCAGGTAGAGGTCTGTTCCATTTCAACGTTCTTCCATTTGGGCTGACAAACGCAGCTCAAGCTCAGCAACGACTGATGGATACCATATTCGGCCCTGAATTTGAGCCTTACCTTTTCTGTTACTTGGATGATATAATCCTGGTTAGTCCAACTGTAGAACATCACTTTAATCTCTTACGTGAGGTCAGAAAACGACTATATGAAGCTAACTTAACAATCAATCTAGAAAAATGTGAATTTCTAAAACCTTCGCTTAAATATTTAGGCTACGTTATAGATAGTGCGACCGGCCTCCGCACAGATCCGGAAAAAGTTTTAGCGATGATTAACTATGCGCAACCCAAAACAACTACCGAGGTCAAACGTTTTGTTGGAATGTGTAGCTGGTATAGGAGGTTTATTCCTCACTTCTCGTCTCTCATGGCCCCGATCAATGACTTAATAAAGGGTAAAAGAAAGGGTGGAAAAGTCTTTTGGTCTGATAAGGCCGATGATGCGTTCATCACAATCAAGCAAGCATTAGTGTCAGCACCAATATTAGTAGCTCCCGATTTCTCACTTCCATTTACAGTACAATGCGATGCTTCCGAAGTAGGGTTAGGATGTGTTTTGACTCAAATCCATGATGGCGTTGAGAAAGTGATCGCATTTGCAAGTCGAAGTCTTTCACGGACTGAAAGAAATTATAGTGCAACAGAAAGGGAATGTCTTGCTGTTGTATTTGGAGTTGAAAAGTTTAGAGGCTACATTGAAGGAACTACCTTTACTGTTGTCACAGATCATCATTCTCTCTTGTGGCTCCATAGAATGAAAGATCCTTCCGGAAAGTTAGCCCGATGGAGTGTCAGACTACAACAATTTGATTTTAAATTAGAGCATAGGAAAGGTAAATTCAACATCGTTCCCGATGCCTTATCAAGGAGTCCTGTAGATAAACTTGACGATAATGAGCATGCCAAAGTTTGTGTAGTTCAGACAGAAAATATACATCTTCAAATTGATCTCCAAAACTTAGATAATTTTTATAAAAAAATGCAAACTAAGATTCGTGAGCAACCCTATAATTATCCCCAGTGGCGTATTAGAAACGACTACGTTTATAAATTTATTCCTTCTAAGATTCCTATCAAATCGAATATTTCAGAGTGGAAATTGTTAGTTCCAAAAGCTCAGCGTAATGCTGTTTTAAAATCTCAACATGATGCACCAACTGCAGCGCATTTAGGTTTTGCTAAAACCTTAGCTCGTGTTTCGTTATTTTATTATTGGCCGCGTATGCGTCGTGACATTCATCGTTACCTAAAAATGTGCAACATATGTAATTCTCAAAAAGCTCCCACCTCTGGTCAGTTTGGGTTGATGGGTGCTCAGAAAAAAGTAAAATTTCCATTTCAGGTAATAGCCATCGACTTAATGGGACCTTTACCGAGATCAACATCTGGAAATTCCTATCTGTTAGTTGTCTGCGATTGGCTTACTAAATTTGTTCTCCTTAAGCCACTGCGTCAAGCTACATCTTCAAATATAGTAAAATTTATAGAAAATGACGTATTTCTTATGTTTGGAGTTCCGCAGTATATCATCTGCGATAATGGAACACAATTTACTTCTTCTTCCTTTAAAGAACTAGTTAAGAGTTACCAATCTACTATCTGGTATACAGCTAGATATCATCCACAATCAAACTTTGTAGAGAGGTCTAACCGCACAATTGGTACTGCAATTCGTAGTTACATCAAATCAGATCACAAACATTGGGACAAAAACATATCTAAAATTGGTTACGCAATTAGAACCGCTCAACATGAGGTAACTGGGTTGAGTCCAGCTTTCCTTAATTTTCTTAGAATGGTTCCATGTACGGGTGATTATTATAGAAATATTCCTCTAGGTGAAATAGATCTCGCCGATCTCTATAACAAACAACCCAATTACGGGGCGCTTAAAGAAATTTTTGATAGTGTTCAAAAAATATTAGATATCGCGTACAGGCGCAATGCAAATCAGTATAATTTGAGAAAGCGCGATGTCGAGTTTAATGTTGGCGATAAGGTATGGATGAGGAACATGGTATTATCCTCTGCTCCAAATGACTTTGCAAGGAAATTAGCTCCTCGCTATGTTTTATGCACAGTAAAGAAAAAATTATCGAAATTAGTTTATCATCTTACTTATGAAGATGGTTCGGATGCGGGAGAAAAGCATATTAAACATTTAAAACCTTACTTTGGTTCTGCATCTGAATTATCACATTCCGATACTGAAAATTAACCCATTGGTTATAACTTCACTGACCGCTCCTACCTAAAAATACCTAATTATTCCATATACAGCACCCAACACCCAGACGGTACTGCTCATATAACTGCTATAATAATACGCAACACAATTAAACATACAGAACTACCTAAATACAGACACGATCATATACAAGCTACAAGTGTTAATGTAGAAGACTGGATAGGAGCCTTAAGAATTACAGCAGTATATTGCCCACCTAGGCATGTCATAAAGCAGGAACAGTTTGCCGATTTCTTCAACACACTTGGGAAACGATTTATTGCAGCAGGAGATTATAATGCCAAGCATCACCACTGGGGATCTCGGGTGATAACTTCCAAAGGAAGAGAATTGCTGAAAACAATGGACGCGAACAATTTATATGCTTTGTCCACTGGTCAACCAACCTACTGGCCCACAGATGTCAATAAACTCCCTGATCTTATTGATTTCTGTGTAGTAAAAGGCATATCCCTAAATTACCTTGGAATTGAATCAAACTTGGATCTATCATCGGATCACTCCCCTATTGTAATTACCCTCAATACTCAGGTAATTAATCACTGCAAACCTCCAACTTTATGCAACAGAAAGACTAACTGGGCAGCATTCCGAAGAATATTAGATGAAAATGTCACGCTCACAGTTCCACTCAAAACTGAGGAGGATATTTCAATATCAGTGGAACATTTAACTACAGCCATCCAACATGCTGCGTGGCACGCAACGCCTACTTCACCTCAACCTGAAACTCGTGAAAATCTTCCCATTCTTATAAAACAGAAAATAGCTGAAAGGCGCAGACTCAGAAGAAAATGGCAAAACTCAAGGACACCAGGTGATAAAACCATACTCAATGCAGCAAACAGAAACCTGAAAACACTGTTGCACAATATGAAGCAGCAAGCAATTCAAGACTATCTAAGTGCCTTGTCTCCTACGGAAGCAACGGAACATTCGCTTTGGAGAGCAACCGGGAAACTTAAACAACCACAACAATATATCCCTCCATTCAGATCGCCAAACGGAACCTGGACAAAAAGCGATCAAGAAAAGGCTGGTGTATTTGCTAACCACCTAAAAGAAGTCTTCACACCATATCCAGCTGAAATCACTCTGGAAGAAGAGAAGTTCATACATGAATATCTAGGTATCCTGTTCCAGATGGCACTTCCTCTCAAGAATATACGAGCAAGTGAAGTAAAACAAACTATACTCACTGAATTGAATCACAAAAAATCACCTGGATACGATCTAATAACAGGAGAAATCTTAAAACATCTACCAGAGACCTGCGTGAAACTAATTGCATACATCTTCAATGCTATATTAAGAACAGGGTGTTTTCCTGACCAATGGAAAGTCGCACAGATAGTACCAATCTTAAAACCTGGCAAACCACCTGAGGAAGCATCTTCTTACCGACCTATTAGTCTCCTTCCTGCCTTGTCTAAAGTGTTCGAAAAAATATTCTTAAAAAGAATAAAACCCTTCTTACAAGACATAATTCCTAAGCATCAATTTGGATTTCGAGAGCAACACGCTACTACAGAGCAAGTGCACAGACTAATCGACCAAATCCACCAAGATCAGGAAAGCAAAAGATATTGTTCTGCGGCTTTTCTAGATATTACACAAGCGTTTGACAAGGTATGGCACGAGGGGCTATTGTATAAAATTAAAACTAATCTACCTCATCCTTGCTATCTAGTCTTACAGTCATACCTGACAAACAGATCTTTTCTCGTAAAAATAAAAGATGAATACACGCCGCTCTATCCAATCAACTCCGGGGTGCCTCAAGGAAGCGTGTTAGGACCAACGCTATATTTGCTATACACCTCCGATCTTCCAACTACAAACTTAACAGTCACGGGTACCTTTGCTGATGATACAGCTATTATGGGATCCCATAACAATCCAGACATAGCATCATGCTATCTTCAACACCACTTAAATAAAATCCAAACCTGGCTCAAACAATGGCGCATCAGAGCAAACAAGACCAAATCAAGGCATGTAACCTTCACCTTGCGTAAAGAAACTTGTCCTGCAGTATACTTAAACAACCAACAGCTACCGCAAACAGAAGATGTTAAATATCTAGGCATCCATCTTGACCGAAGACTTACATGGAGGAAACATATATGGGCCAAAGGAAAACAACTTGATACGAAGTTCCGCAAGATGTACTGGCTCTTGGGTCGCCGATCGAATTTATCTCTAGAGTGCAAAGTACTCCTATATAAAGCTATACTTAAGCCAGTGTGGACCTATGGGCTGCAGCTATGGGGGTCTGCTAGTAAATCCAACGTAGCAGTACTGCAACGATTCCAATCGAAAGTCCTGCGTGCTATAATAAATGCTCCATGGTACGTGCCAAACGAGCTTATCCATCACGATCTACATATACCTGCTATTACGGAGGAAATCACCAAACACAGCATTCGCTATCGAGATAGGCTGTCCTTTCACCCTAATACCATGGCAATGGAACTTCTACATAATGACGAAGAAACGCGAAGACTCCAGCACTTTAAACCAATGGACCTACCAACCAGATTTACTCAGGATTAGTTGTAGTTCTCTATTAAGATAATAACTCTACTATAGTTATATTACTTTAAACGGCTGCGCCACTGGGTGCTACCGTACATGTTTAGTTTGTATGTTATTATTAATACTCGATGTACAATTTACTGAATGTCTAGCTACAATAAGACAGATTGTAAATAATAAACGAAGTTAATTTAAAAAAAAAAATAAATAAAATTTTTATTTGGTTCTGAATTATATCAAAACATATGTGTAACATTGTTCCCCCTCTTCCCCTACTTGCGAACATTCTAATAGAAATCCCTAACAACACCTATGAATGCTCTAAAACTGGTTATTAATCCAACAGAAAACATTTGGTTTCAGCAAGATGGTGTCATCACCCCAATTTGTATTGATTTTAATCAAGTTGGTTAAAGTTAAATTTCTGAAAGAGGTTTTTGTAGATAATCAACTTATACAATCATTCTGGTACTTCATATTAAATGTATACAAGACAGTTTTTAAATGTCAGTAATTTCAATCGTCTAGTAGCATGGCAGACCGCACATGAGCAGAATATATCAGTCCTCAATAAACTCGGCTCATTATTGTTTAAAACTTTATGGATAAAACAAAAATCTGGTTTTAATATTTCTTTACAAATTTTATTTTTCAGCAAAATAGAAAAATGTTACATGGGCCATTATAGATTCAATGTTTAATATGATGAAGGTTTTGAAATGAGAAAATAAAAGATTAATTTACTACAAAAAAATTTATAAAATTAAAATTCACATAGTAACTATACAGGTAAAAAGGTAATTTATATAAATACTTAATATTAAAATTTATGTCAACATACAAAAATATATAAAATTTATAATACAAAATTAAAACTTGTTAATTATTAATACAGGGGGATTGAAATTAAATATGTTTATGTCCGATTGCATTATAAAGTACTGTTTATTGTATTGTTTTGCGGCAGTAAACTGGCTTATTATTGTACTCGTAAAATAAAGTGGTAGTAGTAAAATAAAGTATATAGTAGTAAAATAAAGTATGGCAACTGTATATTACATGTCAAATTTTTTTTTTAAATCAAGGAAGTCAATCAAAACTTTAAATTTACAGGCAGCCCAAAATTGAGAAAACACGTTTTAAGCTTTTCTGAAAGTTTAATTATCGTTGCAATGACGCTTATCACAATAATAGCCAGCATTCTTTACTAGAGTAACATAAAACGGGTTTTGTCTGCTGACGTAGTACATGTATTATTCTTGATATAGATGACTCATGTTAATGTACATTCAGAATCATTTTTTGGTGTGAATACTAGATGGAATTAAAAACATTTAAATAACTTTTTTAGTACTTAACAGATTTAAAAAATGTCATTATCTTTGGTCATTTTTACATTTGTCAATTTAACATAAAAATGACCCAGAAAGTAGCAGTACCGGTACCCAGTGGAATAGAAATTCATATGAAAATTAGGTAACCCCAATTCTTTTTACATGCTATAATTAATACTCTAAAGTAATGCCCAATGGCATGTGATAATTATATACTATCATCATATATCATTGCCACTTTAAAATTAATAAGTAAAAGATACATCCTTTTTATAGACTTTACTTTTTGCTGATTTTTATACATTAATCAAATGTAAGATGAATTTTAAGACGAACATTTCCTTTGTACGGCGTACGAAAATTACATTCTTTTCATGTACCTTATGTTTATTAAGTTCCTGAAGATATAATTTGTAGCATGCAAAATTCATATAATTTTCATGTAAAATCACTACTTAGGTAAATTGTTAGTAGTCAAGAGTAGATTTTTTTTAACTAAAAAATGATGTTGTGCCATCTAGTATCCATATCAGTATATACATTAACTTAGTCATGAATATATTTAACACGAGCCATCTGTATATGAAAGATAACATGATCTTTGATACTATTTTAAGTTTAAAAAAGATATAACTGCGTTTTTACCATTATTTATATATTTTACTACTTTTTAAATTCACATATTACATTTCAATCCATGTTTTTAATATAAAATAAATTAAAAATCAATGACAAATATTTCAATTTGTCAATTATTAAAAATCAATTATAATACTAACATTATTGTCGTTGCATTAAAGATTATCTAATTCTATATCTATTTAATCACTTACTGATGAATCAGGCACTTGAAATGTTGATCCTTGGAAACCCATAGCTGCCTCATACTGAAAATACAGAAGTAAAAATATATTACTCTTTATTTAAACACCAAAAATTGGGTTGAGTATATTTGCCTTTCTAGTTACTGCCCCGCAGAATTAAAATGTCACGAACAAAACTTACATTTGAAGTACTTAAATTATGCGGTAATCTTGATAACGTAGCGTAATCAGCCATGTCATCTACTAGTGATAAAGTCGCTGTATGGGTAGAACCCCTTCGATTTGGGTGTTGAATTGTAGCATATGTATTGTCATCCTAAAAGTTTACAGTGATTGTAACGAAACTATTAAGAAATATATTTGTCTTTTACAAACTTACTGGTGTAAAATCACCACTATTCCTTTGCTCTAATGCAGCTTGTTCGGGTTCATTGAAAACTTGCATGCTTAATTCTTGTTCTTCATATATTTTTAATTTTCTACAAGATAAAAAAAACATATAATTGCTTAAAGTTTGTTACCTTTTTAAAACTATCATTTTCCAAACTCTTTTACGATTATTTTTACAACATGATTCTGAATAATCTTATACTGTCATATCTTTGTGAAAAGTTCCTAACTGACATTTTATGTAGTTAAATAACTGCACCTAGTGATTTAAGTATTGCACCACTATTGAAAGCATGACAACTGTGAATTTTATTTTATTATAGTATAGAAATCAGAGACAAAGTTGAATCCCAAATCAATAGGTTAATTTCACATCATCATCGTCACATCTATTTATTCCTAAGAATAAAAGACTAAAGAAAGGAGTCTATGCTACCTAAAACAATGTTTACAAGATGATGGAAGTGAAATCATTGAAGGTCACTTCAATTCAGAGTCTAAGCTTCACATGATATATGGTGACATTTGATATTATGTGTATATCAACTCAGACTGAGTCTGAATTTAGTTTCAAAAATCTGAAGGAAGCCATGTTGTAACTTTCTGATTCTCTTGAGGTTTATTCCATTGAAGAAAGAAGAAAAATGAAAGACGCACTGTGGGAAAAGGTAAAGGGCCCAGGTGGAAAACGGAAATAAGTAATAGATCTACTGCTTCCTTTTCAACTAAGATATTGACACTAGACTGGACGCAATTGATGCAGGCTTGAGTGATAGTTTAGAATTAATAAAAGAAATGAAGACGTCACTCCATTTTGATTCGTGCTGAAAAACCGAAACTTTAGCTATCATCCCTTGAAAAACCTTCAATCATTATTACCAGCTAGCCAACAACTACACATCAGTGAAAAGGATTGGATCTCACAGTGGAAACCACATTCTTTTAACAAAGAGTTTATCATGGCAAAAAACAGAAGCTGAGTGGACAAAGATGAAAGAAGATATTCTTTGTTTTTGGCACGAAGAAACTATTCCAAAGCTCATCAAGTCAATCTCATTTTCCCTCACCCAAGATCTTCCTGATTCCAGAGCCTGGGTTCTCTTGAACAATCTCGCATACAAAATAATTAGCAATATCTATGTTATGAAATGCATCTTACACAACCAAATTTTAGAAGATAATCATAAATTAAATCATTTTGTATGTGAAACTTTTGGAATGAGTTGAAAATATAGGTTGAGAAGCTATTGCAGCACTTAAGGCATACAAGAAAGTACCAGTGGTTGCAGTAGATGAATGTCAATAAACTGTATTCATTGTATTTCATTAGTGCATAAATGATATTCACATTCCAAACATACACTAAGTTGTATAAACATGTTCCTCTTTTTCTAGCCATACCACTTCCCAAGTACGTAAATTCATTAACACTTTCTATTATTCCACCATTTATAGTTAATTGTTTTAGTGTGTCTATATTTATGCATATGCATATTATCCGTCCTTTTTCTTTATCAACTATCAGTTATTTGGGGCACTTTCTGCCATTTGCTGTTTAACAAGCTTCTTCGCATCATTGTTTCAAAGCACCACCTCTCCCTCTTTGATCATTTTTTGGTACCCTACTTTGACCGCCAAACCTTTTTGTTAATCTTGCATAGCAGTATTATGACATTCTTTGAACTTGGTAAGTACCTGTGCAATCAAACTTCTAATACTTCCATTTATTTCTATCCTTTGCTTCTTCCAATTTTTTATTTTTATTGTTTTTATTTATATCTTCCATAACTTGATTTATTCATCGTGTTCTTAGTCTACCTTTTGGTCATTTGTTTAGCAGGTTTCATTCTAATATTATCTTGGGAAATCTTCTTTTATCCATTCTTTGAAGATGTTCAAACCATCTTAGCCGTTGAGATTTGATAGATTTTACGATGTTCTGGTTATTTATTATTAGTCTCTCGATTTCTTTATTTGTTCCAGATATCATTATTATCTTTTATACCCCCATATATTTTTCGTATTATTTCCTTTCAAATTTAAATAGTAACTGCTTTTCGAATTTATTCAACATCCACAATTCGGAACCATATATTATTGTTGGCTTTATTTGGTAAATCGTTAGTTTGGCTTTTTTTGTTATTAACTTTGGAGTCATTAACTTTTTGTATTTATAGAAACATTTGTTATCTAGTTGTATTCAGTTTATTTCTTCTCTTATGCTGTTGTTCTTTGTAATTCGTGTACCTAAGTAAGTAAAACTTTCCACTTGTTCATAAGGGTTGTTCCCTATTTGTAACTGATTTGTGATATGGGCTTTGGGTTCTTTAATTCTTGTCGTTTACATTCCATGTACTTTGTTTTTTGTGTATTTATTATTAATCCTAGCTTTTGTGATTCGTATTCTAATGTTGTCACTACTACATTTCTTCCTGTAATAAGCATTTAGTTGAGTGGTTTTTGTCATTATAGTGTCGTTGATATATGTTTGTATTTCTTATTATTACTTCCATTCCTAAATTGAATAATATTGCTGACAGATTATCTCCTTGTCTGGCCCCTCTTAGTGTCTTAAAAGGTTTGGGTTTCTTTCCCGTTTACTAATACTTTTGCTTTAGAGCCATATAAGGTCATACGTACTAGATTTATAAGTTTTGCATTTTTGTTTTCCAGAGATCTTCCAGGTGCCTAGGTGGACTTTCTTATGTTGAAAAACCGTTGAGCTAATTAGTGGATTGTTACTTGAAGCTAGTTCTCACATTCTTAAGTACATTAGCGATAGAATGCTCCTATAACGTAAATTTTCCGGTAACATTTTCTATATTTTTTTCTTTCCTTATCTTAGCATTGCAATCGCCTATAAGGATTTTCATAGCATGTGCAGGTAATTTGTTTAGTGCTTCTTGTCGAAGAATTCTGTTTTTATCTCGTCTTCACTGTTGGGGCATATAAATTCACAATGCTTATGATGTAAAATTTGCCTCTAATTCTCATCTTGCTTAGTCTATCGCTTATTGGTGCGAAATCTAGAATAGCACTTTTAATTGAATTCTTCACCATAAATTCTTACCGTTATTTCCCTATTGCGCAGCTCCGCTATAATAGAAGGTCATTTTATACTTTTCTACTTTTTCATGGTTTTTCCATCTTATCTCTTGAATTGCAGTTATGTCCATTTTCCATTTATCTAAGTCATCCATAACTTCATTCATTTTTCCTGCTTGAAGCAGTGTCTTTACATTCAAGGATCCTAGCTTTAAATAGGGTATTTTTACTTTGCTCTTTTATTGTGTCTTTTGTTTGTTATTTAATTGCTTTCTCGCAGTATTTTTTACGATGGTCGCTTGCCGGTCTGTCTACAGTTCTAATGTACAAATTGTTTTTGGTGTTTATTTGTTTGATACGTTTTTTCTGAATTGTTGATGAGTACATTTTCTTAGCTTTAGTTGTGTAGTCGTTTGTGGAGTTCGGTCCGTTACTTTTTAATGCTCGGTTCATTATGTAAATTTGATTTTCTTTGGTGTGTAGTTGTTTTGTTTTATTATTTAGGTTCGTTAGTAAATTTTGCGTCCATATTCTGCCATTTTTTGATCTCCCTTCTTCAGATGTTTTATTCACTTGGATTCTATTTTGTTCTATTTCTATCTCAATTGACTCATAGAATCGTTAATTTACAGTTCTTTTCTTTTCTTGATCCTGCTTATCTTCTTTGTTTTCATTGTTAAAGTCCTTTGCATAATATTTTTCCCCATTAATTATAATAAAGTTATAGTTTAGTTTTGAGTATACCCTTTAGTTCTAGCTTGTTTCCGGTGACTCTTTAAGATCTTTTTTTCCTCTACCATTTCCTTCGTGTAGTCTTCTTCGATATAGTAATTTGTTCGCGACAGGTCTTTTGTTTTTTTAAAATTGCCATTCTCTTTTGTTGTGTTATTATTAATTTAGGTTGGTTTCTGTTTTCAATAGGTTGGCCTAATCTTTTTATATCATCTATTTCTGTTTTTTCGATCAGGTTGATATTTATTATTTGTAATATATTTTTAATTTTCTCTAATAATTTTTCATCCTGTCTTCTTCCTTCTCTTCAGGAACCCCTTCTATTATTAGTTTTTTTCTTTTTAGTTCTTTGTCAATTTTTTCATTTTGCTTTGTGTTGTAATTTTTTATAGTCCTGTTTCAATTCCGCTATTTCTGGCTGGATTATGATTAATTTTTTTTCCCAGTTTCTTTTGTATATCTTGGAACATAGTTTTTATCTCCTCTAGGTTTTTGCTTATCTTTTATTCTTAATTAATTAATAATTAATTTAATTAACTTTCTCAGTTGATGTTTGTTTAATTAAATTTAGCACGTCCCTGTTAACAGCTGACGTCGTATCTCGTGTTTCTGGTGCCGTGATTGCAAAGCATGCACAATGCTGCTTTGACCATGTTTCATCAGTTTGATGTTTTCTTATCACAATGATTTTGATTTTAATTTCACAATTTATGTATTTACACTTTTTTTAAATTATTTGTTAAATATTAATAATTCATGGGTTATTCACTTTATATTACACGCACTTTTGCTATTTAAAGATTTATTTAGGCACTGTTTTCACTCAAATTTATACATGCTCACATATGTATGTACGCTTGTTTTATTCACTTCCAGAACCAAACTCCCATGTTAGACTTGATTAATACAATTAAAGCGATTCCAGGTTTTTAAAGTGTAACAAAATATAAAAAGTAAACCAACTGTTCAACAATTCTTTATCGTAGAATAAATTATGCAAAAAATTAATGCATATAAGGTTTAATATTTTCCATATCTATAATTTAAATTATAGTTTTTTCTACTTCTACCTGTAAATCACCCGTTTTCTTCACGTTTCGCGCAATGGAAATGTATGCAATTCCAGTAAGGTGTACGGATATAATTTCATATCCGTACAGTGTACGGATATGAAAACAACCAATCAACGTAGTCCAGCTTGACACTTCTTTATTTATAATTAATTTATTGACAACTCCTGTCATAAATACAGAAGTAAAAGTAAGTTAAATCAATGTTTCCTTCTTTCAATAACACTTAAAGCATTTGAAAATAACGTGATTTGTGAAATTGTAGCTTTAACAATTATACTTTTATAATAAAAAATACATAAATATTAAATCATTTAAATAAGTACAACCTACTTTTATAATAAGTAATAGTAGACAGTTTGTGATGGAGTTTGATAGCTCAGTCTATAGAAGCTAGGTATCAATAAACTGAAGCTGACCGACGCAGGTTCAATTCCAGCTGGGAGAATAATTCTTTTTTATTTTTTTTATAAAACAAAAATTAAAAAAATAATTTTCTCTTTGAAAATGTTAATTTCTGTAAAGTTTTAATAATTCTCTTAAAAATTCTACAATGATAGGAGGATTTTACAAATCATATTTTAGCATGGATAAAAGTATAAGTTAATCCTAATATTCGATTTCTCAAGGAGACATGCAATCTATTTTGCAATTGTTTTGCTTAGTCGAAGAAAAAAGATACTGTACAACTTGGGTGGAATGCCTACATCGCCTTTGGCGTCGTGCCTCAAACTTCGTCCTCGTGCGATATAGGCATCATATCCACCCTTGTTGCACAAACTACTATTTCCACCTACTCAGCCCTTTGCATGCACATAAGTGCAGGAATTCTTTAAGATATATAAATTTCAAAACTTAAATCAATTTTCGAGAATAAACATTCTGTCTACTCAATTAAAAAGTTAGTTAAAAAACAGGTCGCTACATTTTGTTTTAACAAAGATGCAATAATTTAAAACATGTAGATTGGCGTCGTCGTCTCGTCGAGTAATGTAAAATAATGTAGAACAAAGAATTTCAAATAAACGTAAAACTTGTATAAGATACTTACTGTTCAATCCATAATGGATTTTCTGTAGTATTTAAGTCATCAATTATTGCTTTATTTATAAGTGTATCTTTCTTTTTCAAGTTAGATGGGGAAATAATTCTACGCATACAACAACAAACTACAATAAATGTTACTATTCCCACTACTAATACTAATAATAATGCAATTAAAGCAGATATGGCAGGATCAAATGACTCTTCAGGTTCCGTTATAAATGCAGGAACAACATTCATAATGGCAAATCCTGTGTAGTAATCTTTCAAATAATCATATTTTGCATCAATAATTCTCAAGATATCATACACAGGCTGTATGGTTTGTGAAGTGGGATCTACCACTAAAATATACATGTCACACCTAAAAAAAAAATAAAAAGAATAATACATTATAATAAAGTTAATGAAGTGGAATTTGCTAACCATTCTTTATTCTTGTGTCCATTTTCTTTTGTGTGATCTTTAATTTCAGTAATAATTACAACACTATTAGTAACATTACTTAACTCAGCTATTATTTCCTCTTTTTCTTTTAAGACTTCTTGCATTGGTCTGGATAATATTATACGAATGAGTTGTTCTGGTTCAAATATCCACACCTAGAAAACATACTCCATTAGTAACAGCAATAATAGTAACTTTTTTTTTAATTAAAGAAAGAAAATTACACACCAGAACTGTACCCGATACTTCCCTTTGTGGAAGTGCAATTTCTTTTGCGACAACATCAACAACAAAACGATGTTGATTATTCTCAGTTAAAGATGTAGCAGTAAATAACTGGCCATCTTGTGTTACATTAAATGGTGAAGGCACCACAGAACCTGAACTTTTATTTGATCCGTACTTATACAAATTTGAAGTCTTAACATAATATGTAATAGATCCAAAATCGCCAGAATCAAGATCTACTGCTGATACATTTGTAAAGAATGTATTTATACTAGCCATGGAATTTACAGCCCCATAAAATACTGGTTTTTCAAATTTGGGTGCATTATCATTCTGATCGATAAGGTTCACTTTTACTTTTGCAACAATTCCATTGTGGGCAGTTTTATTGTACAATATTTCATTTTGTTCTTTGGTCGTGAGATAAAAATCAGGTTCATTGTTAGCTAGTACTAACAAATTGTATTCACTATTTTCTTCGCTGTCTAATACTTTATTTGCAAATAAGCTCCCGTTTAATTTATCAATGTAAAATGTATTATTTTCATTTCCAGATATTATATAGTAATAAACTTTAGCAAGTCTGTCTTCTTTTGAAGGGAATGCCCAAACTTGACCTGAAACATAATAGTATTTAAGTAAGTAATTTGAAGATTTTAAATCTAAGATTCTAATAAATCTTTTTAATAGTGTTTCCTGCTCAGTTTACATTTATATGTAAATATTAGGTATTTGCGAACAGTTCCTGGCAACTTTCTGTTCGGATTAGCCATACAATACTGTAAATTGATAACCATGAAAATGTAACAAATACAGACCACTGTAGTAAAAAAATAATTAAAATAGTTGAAATACTTTTTCATAAGAGGAATCTGATTATTTGCTAAAAAAGTAATCCAGTTACTTTTTTTAATTGCAGCTCTCCCAACTCCCCTCCGAGCAATGTGGCTGTCTAAATTAAAACAAGCAGATTGCTCAGGCCTTCTGCTAATCTCCATATGTCCATCCACGAAGCCATATGTGGAAAATAATTAATGTAATTTTGTTTGTAGGTATGGGAAGAAGAGAAATAAATACTATTACAGTTTCAGATCCTGATAGATTGTTAGACTAAACAACAGGATTCCAACTCTTAAGATTAACTTTAATTTCCAAAAATGTGTTTAAAGTTTTGAAAGGAAATTTGTTTAAAACTTTAGGAACGTAATAGCTTGATTAGGCTGTACCGTAATGATTATTAAATCTTGGGAGTTAAATATGAACTTCTACTCCATGGAGATAATTATGTTGTGTTGTTTATTGTTTCCAGCCTTACTTTGTGGAACTCCATAATCATGAAATAAATAAAGATTAGTAAAAAGTTTCACAGTATTTATTAAAATATAACCTGACAATATTGTTTCGACAGCTAAGCTGTCATTATCAAAGGTAATATAAATATAAACAAACACGTCGCTAAGGTAGATACAAAATAGGTAACTAGATAAAAAGATAAAAATAATAATAATCAGAATTAAATATCTAACACTTCCAGTAACGGAGAATTACTGAGCTCAAGTTGTTCATTCATTAAAGGTACCTTGAGTTTGTGTTTGTATATTTCAAAGGCTTCTAAAATGTCTAATTTGCATTTGTTATTACAAAAATGTAGGAATTTAATATTATTTTGAGGAGCCATTGTGTGATTTTGTCCTAAAAGGTGTTTTGCATAATTAGATTTTTCAGGATGTTTATTTTTGTAATGACGTACGTGTTCTTTATATCTTATGTCAAAATTTCGATGTGTTTGCCCAATATATACCGAACTACAAAAAGAACAATTTAAGCGGTAAATGCCGGATTTCATGATATCATGTGTTCTGTCTTTAGCATTAAATAAAAATAAAAAAGTGTTAGTGTTGGTTTTTCTTAGTATATGTGCAATTTTTTCTGATATTTTGCCAAAATATGGTATAGATATGTAATTTGTGTCTTCTGTTTGATTGTCAATGGGATATATTCTTTTGATAGCTAACCAATAATCTTTTTGTTTAATTAAAGTGTCAATCATGTTCGGATTGTAATGATTTGCATGTGCTATTTGTTTAATGGTTGATATCTCTTTGCTAAAATCTGGCTTTGTTAGTGGAATAGTTAAAGCTCTGTGTACTAATGATCTGTAGGCTGCTATTTTATGTGCTTTATGGTAACAAGATTCATTTGGTATTGTTATGTCCGTTTGTGTTGGTTTTCTGTATATGGAAAATTCAAATAGATTGTGTGCGTTAATCTTGATATTTAAGTCTAGGAAGTTTATAGCGCTGTTTTGTTCTGTTTCTACTGTAAAATTTATGTTTTGGTGAATACTATTAATAAGAATTAAAAATTCATTGATAACCTCAAACGAACTGGCAAAACAAGCTAAAATGTCATTAACATAACGAAACCAGAAGATAATGTGTTTAGAGAGGTTTAATTCAAATATTTGATCTTCTAACTTGTCCATAAATATGTTACCTAATAGAGGACTTAGAGAATTACCCATAGGTAAACCATCTTTTTGTAAATAAATTATGTTATTAAAAGTGAAATAATTTTGACTTATACAAAGGTCAAATAATTGAATTAACTCTAACTTTTTAACTAATTTTATATTACTATTAATCAAGAAACTGGCTAATAAAGGAATACATTCTTGTGGAGGATGATATCCTGGAGAACATGTTACAAATATCAAAACTAACAAGTTTTGAATGTGGTGGAAGATGTGTTTTGTAGCTTATCTACTAACTCTAATGAATTTCTAACAGAGTATTTTGATTTGTAACCTATCGTGTTAATAATCTGGTTGTTTTTTGGATAAAATGTGATTAGGTGCATTGATGTATGATACAACTGGTCTTATAGGGATATTCTGTTTATGTGTTTTGACGAGTCCATACAGTTTAGGGGGTTGTGGGTTTTATTTATGATTTGTTGCTTTTCTAATTCTGAAAAGCAGATATTGCAGTTTTCTAAAGCTTGTTTTATTTCTTTTTGGAATTTTGTGGTTGGGTTTTTGTTTAAAGTTTCTAAATTTTCTTTATTAATAAATCCATTAACTTTTTGTAGGTAAATATCTTTCGAAAGAATTACCAAAGTGTTACCCTTATCTGCTTTAACAGAAATTAGATTGTTCTCTGTGATTTTGTGTTTTATAGATTGAAGAAGTGATATGTTAGATGTTGTGTTGTACATTTTGTCCTGTTTCAAAGACATCTCTTTCAACAAACTCGAAGTTTGGAATTTTGCATAGTCAAAACACATAAACAGAATATGCCTATAAGACCAGTTGTATCATACATCAACGCACCTAATCACATTTTATCCAAAAAAACTGAACCAGATTATTAACACGATAGGTTGCAAATTGAAATACTCTGTTAGAAATTCATTAGAATTAGTAGATAAACTACAAAACATACATCTTCCACCACATTCAAAACTTGTTAGTTTTGATATTTGTAACATGTTCTCCAGGATACCCCCACAAGAATGTATTCCTTTATTAGACAGTTTCTTGATTAATAGTAATATATAATTAGTTAAAAGGTTAGAGCTAATTCAATTATTTGACCTTTGTATAAGTCAAGATTATTTCACTTTTAATAACATAATTTATTTACAAAAAGATGGTTTACCTATGGTAATTCTCTAAGTCCTCTATTAGCTAACATATTTATGGACAAGTTAGAAGATCAAATATTTGAATTAAACCTCTCTAAACACAATGGGCCATATTCTCATGTCACTATTAAAGGTGTATTTAACTAAAGTTATGATTAAGATCAACAAGAAAAGAGACAAGACAAGATCAACAGAAAACCAACACAAACGGACATAACAATACCAAATGAATCTTGTCACCATAAAGCACATAAAATAGCAGCCTACAGATCATTAGTACACGGAGCTTTAACTATTCCACTAACAAAGCCAGATTTTAGCAAAGAGATATCAACCATTAAACAACTAGTACATGCAAATCATTACAATCCGAACATGATTGACACTTTAATTAAACAAAAAGATTATAGGTTAGCTCATAGATAAAATATACTTATAGATAAGAAAGTCACTGTATATATTTCGTTCAAATGAACCGCGCAATCTCGTGGGTCTAGTCACGAACTACATTAATTTTAAATGCAGTCTTCTGTTTTATACTGTAATATTCCTTGTAAAATATAAATTTATTTTATTAAAAAGAAAATGCCAATATAGTATATTGGCATTTTCTTTTTAATAAAATAAATTTAAATTTTACAAGGAATATAATAATACAAAACAGAAACTGCATTTAATATGTTAATAAATTACTATGATTGACATCATAAGTAGTTTTATTTAAGATTACCTTACCTATTACTGAACCGACATAGGGGTGGCAAGTTACATACCTACATTAAAGATATGGCTTCACACCTAGTATCCTTGCTGGACGTGGATACGCAAATAATACTACAAATAATAAAGAACTGTATTCTTGTTTGTACTGTTGTGAATGGCTCACAACTTGCATTCATTGCGTAGATACGGAATGGTACTAGGCAACGGGAATAATAAACAAGTCGAATAAATATCTCATAAAAGTTATTACTTGTGTTTTATTACCTCCTACAAGAGATATATATATATAAGTAGCCCTAACACTACATTGGTGTTAAACCATCGCTACAGTACTTAAAATAGAATGTCGAACGGAACAAAAGGCACCATGTACTTATAAAACTTGTATTGAATTAGATACAATGCAAATACATAATAATAAAATGATTGGCAAAGGATCTTCCAAGATAGTCTCAACTAGGTGGGGTGATAATGCAAATTGCTACAATAATACAATTTGGTAATATGAACTTCTGATCGCGCATAAGCAATGGCTGACTTACCAAAAGAGCATTTACCATAAAAAGGGACACTTCAAATTCCTTGCAAGTAGGTTGCAGCTCCAAACAATTTTGTCAATGTAAGTTGGCGGAGGCTACAACAATTGGACAACCATTCCTGAATTAAAATACCATAAATTGTGGTCACAGAAAGTCTTCTTCAAAGAGATATGTCCATGAGCAACGTACTTTTTGCTATACTCGGTAATATTGAGGGTTTTTATTAGGTTTGACTTGACGTGTCTTTTACCATCAAAATTTGTAATGACTAACGCTCTCTTGGATTGCGCGATTTTGAATTATTTTATATACATGAAGACGGAACAATTACATTATAACAATATGGCTAACACTATATTTTTCAAATATCATCCACGCTTTCAAGTTTAAATGCACAAAAGTAATTAAGAGACCCTTTCTCTAGGTTATAACACAATTATAAGATTTATAAAAGTCCATCTGTTTATAGTGTCGATGTGTCGAGTTGATGCGAGAATACTTCTATTCCTCTTTTAAATACAACTTTTTAGTCACAAATAGAAATTTTACAAATATACACGCAATTCATAAAATCTAAATAGCAAACTAATAAAAATGTGACATTGTCAACCACAAGGTTTTTCGCGGTCAGCAGTTTTTAAAGTTGCAATAGATTTCTACCACCTTTTTTATCGACAGTAGAAGCAACATCGGCATCTCGTATGTCTAGTCATGAACCATAATTTGTTATTCCCGCGCGAGTCATTTGTACGGCCTTGATCATAAGACTTTCCTACTCATGGGTTAGCTATCAAAAGAATATATCCCACTGACAATCAAACAGAAGACACAAATTATATATCTATACCATATTTTGGCAAAGTATCAGAAAAAAATTGCACATATACTAAGAAAAACCAACAATTATAAAATAACATTTAAAACCAACACTAACACTTTTTCATTTTTATTTAATGCTAAAGACAGAACACATGATATCATGAAATCGGGCATCTACCGTTTAAATTGTTCTTTTTGTAGTTCGGTATATATTGGGCAAACACTTCGAAATTTTGACATAAGATATAAAGAACACGTACGTCATTACAAAAATAAACATCCTGAAAAATCTAATTATGCAAAACACCTTTTAGAACAAAATCACACAATGACTCCTCAAAATAATATTAAATTCCTACATTTTTGTAATAACAAACGCAAATTAGACATTTTAGAAGCCTTTGAGATATACAAACACAAACCCAGGGTACCTTTAATGAATGAACAACTTGAGTTCAGTAATTCTCCGTTACTGGAAGTGTTAGATATTTAATTCTGATTATTATTAATTTTATCTTTTTATCTAGTTACTATTTTGTATCTACCTTAACGACGTGTTTGTTTATATTTATATTACCTTTGATAATGACAGCTTAGCTATCGAAACAATATTGTCAGGTTATATTTTAATAAATACTGTGAAACTTTTTACTAATCTTTATTTATTTCATAATTATGTTGTGGGTATACTAAGTATTTTTTTTATTAAAATAGTGTTTTATTTAAAAAAAAATTAAACATGCCGAGAGTGTTATAACAAGTATTCAATGTAAAATCAAATGATTCGGAATTTTGTACGTTAATACAGGATTTTATCATATTCTTTTGAAGTCTTGGTAAGCTGTTAAAGGTGAATACATAGCATGTTGATCTATATCCGATCATTGATTCAGCAAGGGACTGATAAATTAACCCTTTTATCTGTACAGAAAATCTAAATCTACACAAGTGATACAATTTCAATGCTATAACATGTAATATTTTTAAAATCTGGCCGATATGTGATTCCAATTACATATTTGAATCAAAAGTTAAACCCAGATGACGTAAGTTAAATATTTACAAGAGCAGTTTACAAGATTTTTCTGTAAGCAATTACTAGTTAATAAAAATGGGGTTTATTGGAAAACTTCTCCGTAGATCCTCCTATAAGGTATTTGTTTCTTAAAAAAATTATTCAGACACTAATCTATTACTTAAGTTACTATTTGAATATTTATTAAATTAGCTTAAATTATACAACATGTAACTTACCTATAAAGGTATTCTTTTCTGAGTTTTCTACTGCATAAAAATCAAACGAATTAGAGCTTCTGTCAAATGTAGCTTCATTATTGCTAGCATTTTCAAAAAGAACAGTTACAAAACATATTGTTTCAAACCAAACTGGTGATCCATGATCTCTTGCTGCTAAAGTCAACTGCAAGAAAATTCAAATTTAAGATAATCAAATGTTGCACTTAACATCATTGCAACTTAATTACTCTATAGTTATCAATTGTAGAGTCCAGAAATTTATCTCACAGAAATATTATCAAAAGTTGTATCGTATTGTAAATGTAACATGTATAGCTTTTCTGTCAGATATTATGAAGTCTGGGATAGATAACTGTATAAACTCACCAAGTATAGGCAATATAAACAAATATATACCTGGTATTTTTCTTGAATACTGTGATCCAATATTACTTTGGTTTTTAATTCTCCAGTGTCAGGATTAATTACAAATTCATCAGTTTCTTGAACATTCTTGTCATTAACTCTAAAATGGTACGTCACTCTTCCACTTTCTCCATTATCTTTATCAACAGCTTTCACAGTTAAAATTAAATAATCAGCTAATGCAGTCTTCTGAAAATAAAAGTTTGATATAACATTTCTTATAATCCTGGATCTAGCTGCACTTCTGTTGTATGTAATGTTTAGAGTAGGGATGGGCAACTTATCCAAATTTTATCCGGCCCATATCTAACCAGCTCAAATTAGTACTGTTATGTAGGTTGGTTGTAGGAGATAAAACACTCGAATGTACATTTTATTGCAAAATTCACAAAAACGTAAAGTCCGCCACTGTCTGTAGATGTTTTTTGAGCACATCGGTGGGGTATAAATACACGCACGGAATCTGACAATAGTTAGCTTTTGGCTAAGCAAGCAAGGCGATACCTCTCAAGTGATAACGATAAAGTTTGTCCCCATTCTTAATAGTATTATGCAGCATAAACAAACTCGTCCGTCAAAATGACTAAAACCTTGACTTTATCAAAAAACTTTATTAATATTTTTGTCCCAAATGCTATCAGGACTGCACCGGTCAAGTCTGGTGCGGGAACTATAAAACACCCTGTATATAACAATAAAACAATAATATTATTTGCATGATTTCATTTTGGCCCTCCGCAAATTTTTATCCTTTCAATTTGGCTCACCACTGAAAAAGTTTACCCATCTCTGGTTTACAGGGTCCTTTAAGGATAATTTTCAACTTGGATGTTTCGCCATCATCATGACTGTGAAATTTCCAGAAATGGCATCGTGAAAGATGGTAGGAGAGAGAGATTTTGACCTGACAAGATTTATCAGCTATACATACTATCATTGCTATTTTTATTTTATTATATATTTATATTTTATTTTTATCATTATATGATTTTTTTAAGATGGAAAGTGTAGATGACACCGAATTTGGTGAGGCATTTATGATTAGACTGAGAAATTAATTTTAGAGATATAACAAAACAGTATAAAAATGCTGATAGCTTTGAAATAGAAAACTTATTATATAAATTGGTAAAGACTCAAAAGCTGAATCATATAAAATATAAATATACAGAGTGTCCCATTTGAGATTTTCATGTTCAAATGTTTGTATCTTTGGTATAATGATTTGAACACACCGTATATTAATCAACAATAAATTTATAAAAAGCATTGAATTAGGTATATACAGTGTGTGCCATAAAGTTGGATCCATATGGAAAAAAACTTTGGTTGGCAATCACTTCTGCTTTCAAAAATACTTGAAGTATGCCATATCAAAGTAGACAGGTGACATTAGGTATCTGTCAAATTCGCTAACCTTTTTTTTAAATCGGTGACATTAATTTGTTAAAATATGAAGATTTTATTTTAAAAAATGTTTCTGTAGGAATGAGTAAAAAATAATATGTATTAATATTTGAAAAAAAAAGTTGATTGGCATTTGTCAGAAATTGTAGAATGAGGTTGTTTTGTAGCCTTTAGAACCATATGTTACTGGGTTTTTAGTAGCCATAGCAAAATGACTCATCCTGTATGTACAAAAATATTAGAAAATTAAAATTTGTTTTATGCAACTCGTAACTCTTACAGTTTCCAAGGTACGAATTTGCACTTCCTTCTTTTGAAAAATTACCACTGAAAGATTTATTTGAGATAAACCTAAATATTTGACCTGTACTTCACTCTTACGGCTTAGGATTAGATAAAAATGTTTCTGGGCCTATTTTGTAGCCATAATTTTCTTAGAAAACTGCTATTTACAGCATTGAGATAGAATAAATAAAAGACGAGATATCTGAGTTTGCAGAAATAAAAATTAAAAAAATTAAAATAATAATCATCTTAGACTATCACAATGGTAAAGTTATTGTCTTAAAAAATCAATTTTTTTAAATTTATGAAGCAACAGTACCGGACCCTTGCTATGGATTGATCCTGCATTGAATTCTCGATGGGTAAACAAATTAGACTGATTAGGCCAGTAGGCCCCATTGACGCCAGTCCAACACTGCCTATATCTTAGATGAAGTCATTTATGTAGAAGAGGGCAACATCATTATGGCATCATCTAATCAAATGTAACTCAAATAAAAAATGTAATTTAACGTTATTATATATTCATTAAACAGGTGTGAATTGCCACAGTGTTAAGTGTAATACTTTTAGAGCAACTATTTAAACATCATTATGGAGCCAACGAAATTTAGTTATAGAGTATGATAATGCCATAGGCATTCAAGACTACTCGTCTCTACAATTCTTTATAAATAAAAAGTTTATAGCTGCAACAGTAACGATGGTATAGCTGATAAAATCTTTCTAAAAATTCTGGAAATTGTACCTGTTGATGGTAAAAATACCCAAATTGAAAGTCATCCATATGGCGTCCTCTAAATATCTCATCAAAGAAATGGCACCTATGTAACTTTCCCTATATAAGTGTAGCCAGATTCAGGGCTATTAAAGATCATTATTCTAGAATATTTTACCTCGGTTACTACAACTGTAGAATTTAATGTTCCAGGTGTAATAAAGGATGGCTTATGTTCATTTACATTCACAACAATAACATTAATTGTGGCGTTATCTGCAAATCTTCCATTACCAGCTTCATCTCTTGCTTCTATTTCTAAAATAAACTGGCGTGTTTTCCCTGCAAGGGATTTATGAACATAAAGAATTCCTGTATCTTCACCCAATAAAAATATATCTGAAAGTATAAGATATTAATCAACAACAATTGATTATAAATAACAGAAAATCTTGCATCTGCATGTTATTTAATAATCAAAATTTAAATCTTCAAAAGCAACAGTTTACTTTTACAAGAACTGCATGAGAGCATCTAAACAATTTGAAAAACTTTTTATATTTTACATATTTTTAAACAGTAAATTGTTGCAAACTATTACAGTGAAGACTCGTTGATCCGAATCTACGTTAATCCGAATACCACTATAATCCGGACCAGCAATTTATTTACATTGATTACATTGCAATCCGGATTTAAGGTTTTGATAATCCGAACCTTAGAATTAACTGTTTTTATTCATCAAGTCTTGTTTATAGTAACAAATGCAATGGGTATTCATCTGTGTAATTTGATACAAAACTATCGTTGTGCATGAGCTAAATAAGATTTTATTTTATTTATGTTTACGTTATATTTATGTCTGACAAATTCTTATTATAAAAAGTCACATATTTTTTAAAAGTGATTACATTGCAACTTTATAATTTATATTTGTTACAGAGGTTTAAGTTAAAAAAGAACTGATACTTCTTTTACGAATTACGACTTTATGTATCTCCGGCATACTACATATAAAAAGATTCTGTGCTAAATTTAAAAATTGTTAAATGTAAAAAAACGGCATTTTAAGTTTAAATAACATTTCCAGATTCATTACAAAATCTGAAGGATCATATAACAACGTTAAAAAAACCGTTAAAACCTGCGGAATATCCGGAGATGGAAGAAAAGTTGTTTGCATGGTTTTAAATATGTCACCGATATCTTCCGAATAACTTTGGCCGAAAAGACAAAGCATCTATCCAGCAGTGTGTGGTGTATACGAAACAGTGGAAGCAGTCGCGATACGACGTATATACGCTATCACGCTCGTAAGCTTTGTGTACGAGCGTGATAGCACATACGTCGTATCGCGACTCGTTCCACTGTTTCGTATTTTCTGCATGGTGCTGTGACTTTATAAAAGATGTTTTCAAAACAATCACATAAGGGCAAGTAAAGATTTGATACTTAATTTTAAAATCGCGAGAGAAAAGCTGTTCAAAGATTCGCACGCAGTGAGCCCTTTAAGAAACAGTTGCAAAGCGGTGGCTTTGCAATTGGCGGTAGAAATAATTGTGATGCCGGAAGATTAAAAAAAAATCATATCTAACGTATTAAGTTCAAAAAACACGAAACAAGCAAAAATCACAGCCTTTTTTGGTTAACAACATATTAATGCGGAATATAATTTTTTTTGTTTTTAAAACAGTTTTTGCATAAATATTTTTGTAATTTTATTTATTTTTAAATAAATGTTTTTGCAGAATGTCTTAATTGCATTTATGTACAAATAAAACATTGTACTCTGTAGACGCAGTAATCCAGAAACCGCGATGGTTCGGATTACCCCGGTTTTAATTAGTCCGGATTAGCGAGACTTCACTACTATATTAACTGTTTAACTTCCAAATACCAATCTGTTTTATAATAACTGCTACAGATAAAATCTATAAAATTACCATTTTGATTTCCTGACAAGATCTTGTAATGGATGTTTCCATTTAAGCCCTCATCATCATCCATAGCAAACACTTGGAGAACAGGAACAGGCGGATTAAATCGTGCATTTTCACTAATTGTCACATTATAATGACTCTGATTAAATTTTGGTGCATTATCATTCACATCTGTAATTGAAATGTGAACTGGTACACTGACATTACGTTTGAAATTCCCAGGTGCACCATCACTTGCTACAATTTGGATTATAGTTTCATTTAATAACTCATGATCTAGAAATTTAGGGTTTGCTACAGATATCTCTCCTGTTTGAGAAGAAATGTGGAAATTTTCACTGTGTTGTCCTGTTAGACTGTATGATATAAGTCCATACTCATCTGCATCTAAATCTGTTGCCTTTACTGTAATGATGTTAGTGCCATTAGGAGAATTTTCTCTAACTGTTGCATTATATATTTTAACAGAGAATTCTGGTGAATTGTCATTTAAATTTACTACTATAATGTTAACAGTCGCAGTTGCATTTAGTTGAGGGATTCCAGAATCATATGCTACTATTGTAAAATTTAGATTGCTTATTTTTTCATAATCTATTCTTTCTTTTATTTGTAAAATTCCTAAAAATATTTATTTAAATCAAAGTTTATTAAAATAATGTTTATTAGCATATGCAATACCTGTGCCATTATTTATTTCAAAGTATCTACTTTCTGGTTTAATATAATAGCCTGCAATAGCAGAATCTTCATCTACTGCCATATATGTAGCAACTATTGTCCCAACAGGTAATTCTTCTTGTACTTGTAGAGTATATTCTGGTTTTTCTATTGTCCATGGTGGAGAAAACCTAGGAGGCTGATCATTAATATCAGTTATCGTAATTATCAGCGTTCCTGCAAAAAGTGTTTGTGTGAACTTTAATTGCATTCCATTATTCTGTTTTTAATTTTCTAGACTTTCAAAGTTACCTTCTCCTTGCTGTACAGTAGGAGCCATTATATCTGTAACTAATACAGTAATACGAACAATTGCAGCAATATTTCTTTGTAAAGGATTAAGTATTGTAACTTTCCCAGTATTTTTGTCAATAGAAAAGAATTCTTTATAAATGTCATTGTTTACAACCATTTGTCCATATTTATCTATAGCTGTAATTGGTTCAGTAGCTGCAAAATTAAGAGCTTCTGATGAATTTACATCTGGATCAATTGCTATTAATGTGTGAACAATTGTTCCTACTTCTGCATTTTTCATTATCTGTAAAACATAAGATATTGAAAAAATGTATTAAATATCATTTCATAAAAATTATTACCTCTGCTTTTTGTGTAATTGGAACAAAATATGGAGCTTTATTATTAATATTTGCTATATGAATTGTCAAAGTGGTTGTTCCAATTAAGCTAGGAGAGCCGTGATCTTCAGCAATGATTTCCATGTTATATGTATTGCGACGATCATAATCCAATGGTGATGCAACAGAAACAACTCCAGAAGCATTGTTAATTATAAAATCATTAAATGCTCCTCTTTTAATAAGATATGTTATTTCTGCATTTACACCAGAATCCAGGTCTTCTGCATTTAATTGTACCACACTTGTTCCTATAAAACGGTTATAATTTATAATTGCAAAATAAAAATAACTACTAATTGTTTCAGTCTAGTCAGAACAATTAAGGAGCAGACTTTCAAAATGAGTTTTGTTCAAAATGTGAAATTTTTAGTTAGTGATGGCGTTGCATAGGTTGTATAAATCTGATCATAGACTTGCAAAGTTTACTTAGACTTTCATAATGCGTCCACTGAACCCGGACAAACAAAATGCATTTTGTTCCTAAGATAAGGACGTACTGCATTTCGTGTGTCTGACAGCTCAGTTTACGTTTCATAGTGTAAGTGAACAAGTAAAAATAAATATTTGTAATGTTTAATGTCTGTTTGGGGGGTCATCCTTAAATTATGTAACGCTTGAAGGGGAAGGAGAGAGTCTTTGATAGATTTACGGAGTGTTACAAGGATGATGGGGTATTAAATGTAGCGTTACATAACTCATAAATTTTTTTTCTAAAAATAGAATTATTTAAGTTTTAAATTGCAAATTGGTTTAAAACGATAGATGAATATTATTTTAACAAATTGAGTTTTTTTTGGTGGTGATGCGTTACCGACTGGTCGGGCATGTCACACTACGAGTTTGAAGTGAGATTTTTCGGGTGTTAGGAGAGGTCAGTGCAGTGGAAAAGTGCATAAACAGTGAGGCAACGAGAAAGTAGAAAGTTGAAGTGAAAAATCAAGGAGACAAAAATATACGGAAACAAACAGCAAAACTCAAGAGTCCAAAGAGATAACATACGGGTGAGAATCACACTGTGGGGCACAAGTGAACAAGAGACAACAACAAATGCACGCACAACATAACAAAGTGCGGATTGGTGCATTGTAAAGGCAAGGACAAACTCGCGCAGCACGCAAATTTATACTAGCGGCGGAATGAGAAGCAGGGAACAGCGGGCGAATATCGAAATAACTACAAATAGATGATAACGAACCATTAGATAAAACGCGAAGAAAAAATGGAAAAAGAGATAATAAGGATGATTGAAGCGATGCAGCTAGAAAGAAGAGAATTACAAGCAGAATTGAAAAAAAGTACATCTGAAATGACGAAACTTGCGACTGAATTAAGAAGAAAAGAAGAAGCCTTGAACCAAGAAAGAAAAATATTATGCCAGAAGTTAGAAAAAATGAGTAAGACACAGAAACAACCAGAAAACCAACGAAAAATCAGTAACAAAAATAAAATAAAATAATCATTGGAGAAACTTGGACAACTATCCAAGGTTAGAACAGAAGGAAAGCAAATAAAAAATACTATTAAAAGGATAAATGAGTTAGGAATCAGAAAAGAAAAAAGAAACATTGTAAAAATCGCAACTTGGAATGTACGAGGCACTTTTGAAGAGGGAGCACAAAAAATATTGGTAAACAAAATGAATAAATATGGAATAGATGTACTAGCGTTACAAGAAACAAAGCAAAAGGAAAACGCTACAGTGGAAGTAGGAGACGATCTGCTCTTCAACAGCGGCGGTACAAATAGAATATTAGGTACAGGTTTCCTGGTTGGAAAAAAGTTGAAATAAGCAGTCATAAAATTTTCACCAGTCTCAGACAGGTTATATGTATTAAGACTAAAAGGAAGTAACAGAAACCTCACTATTTTAAATATACATGCACCTTCAGAAGTTAAGATGATAGAAAAGAAAGAAGAATTTTATGAGATTGCAGATAGATGTTACAAGATATTACCAAAATAGACCAACAGTTGGCATACATAGCAAACACAGAGATAGTAACGAAAATGGACGGTTGTTAATAGAATTTGCAATGGAACATAAACTTGTTATACGGAGTACACAATTCCAACATAAGGAAATATATAAAGGTACCTGGACAACACCATCAGGAAACATAACTAATCAAATAGATCATGTTCTAATTGAAGCCAGAGATGTTAAACATGTCAAAGACATAAGAAGTTATAGAAGAGCAGAAGCACATTCGGATCACTTCCTAGTAATAGCCAAAACTGAAACCGACATACCACACTTAAACAAGGGTAACAAGGAAAGAAAACGTAAGCAGCACTTTAGTGCACTAAAAGAACAAGAAATACAGGAAAGATATGTGCTAAATGTCAATGAAGGCCTAAACAATAAAGCAAGAAAACAAGAAAGTCAAGCGGAATAGAAAGAAATACAAACTATACTAAATGAAGCAGTAGAAAAGACAATTAGAGAAAAAATAACAATAACAAGGGAATGGTATGATGAGGAATGCACTTAGTAGAAGAAAGAAGAAAGGCAAAAGACAAGATGTTAAGCGAAAACTCAGACAGGAATAGGGAAGAGTATAAAATACAAAATAGAAGAGTAAAAAGTAATTGCAGAAAAAAGAAGAGAGAATCCCTGGAAGCGAAAATGAGAACAATAGAAGAAAAATACAAAGAAAAAGAAATACAGAATTTTTATCAAGAAATAACTTAATAGGAAACATAAATAAAAGGCTGGAGAGAGTATTTTGGAGAATTGCTAAATAGTGATGATGATGATGACAAGGAAGTAACAGAAAAGGAAGAAGCAGAGGAGAGGGAAGAAGAAGAGAACGAAATAAATCCACCAACAGAAGAAGTCATAAAAATAATAAACAAATTTAAAAATAATAAAAGCCCAGGAGGAAGCGGAATAACAGCCGAAATGTTAAAATATGGAGGCCAGAACTTACACCACAGACTATGTAAACTCATACAAACAATATGGACAACAGAAAAAATACCAAACGAATGGTCAGAAGCACCAGTCCATGAGAAAGGAAATGTAGCTGAATGTGGAAATTTCAGAGAGATAGCCCTAATAGACGTAGTTTATAAAATATTAGCAAACTGTATAGAAGATCGTCTAAGCATATATATTGAAGAAGAAACCGAAGAATACCAGTGTGGATTCAGAGGTAATAGATCCATGTCAGACCAAATATTCTCGCTCAAAGTTATCCAGAACAACTGCTATGAACATAAGACAATTTTACATATAGCATTTATCGACTTTAAACAGGCGTATGACCAATCAAAAGAGACAAATTGTATGAAGCGATTCAACAGCTGAAGATCCCAAAGAAGATAGAACTTGTAAAAATGACTTTACAAAGAAAGATAAACAGAGTATGGATAGAAGAAAAAACATCGGAAAAGTTTGAGATCAATAGAGTACTGTTTAACCTGACATTAGAAAAGATAATCAATAAGAGATGGAATAAGAGAGTGGAATAAATAGACAAGGTGCAATATATAATAACGAACACCGATGCCTAGCATACACTGATGATATTGTAATACTAGCAAAATCAGAGAAAGAATTAAGGAAAGTAATGAGAAATTAGAAAAAGATGCAAAAAAAATAAAAAAAACAAAATATATGTTGATGGGAGGGGCAGAAGCTGAAAATATAAGACACTTTCAAAATAAAGCTAGAAAATAACAGAGAACTAAACCTCGAGAACGTACAAAAATATACATACCTGGGTGCACTGATAACAAGAGACAATCACAATGGCGCAGAAATCCAAGCAAGACTAGCAAAAGGAAATAAAACAGTAGGAGCCTTGGGATCAATAATATATTCTAAAATACTATAAACAGTACAAAAAACGGATATATAACACGGTAATAAGACCTACAGTGTTATATGCCTGTGAAACATGGGTTTTAAATAAAAAAGAGCAACACATTTTGGAGAGATGGGAACGGAAGGTACTGCGGAAGATATATGAAGGAAAAAAAGTTGAAAAAGTTTGGAGGAGAAAAACAAATGAAGAAGTATATGCACTGTACAACGAATTGGATATCATAACCAGAATTAAACAGCAACAATTAAGATGGCTTGGACATGTAGAGAGACTGACCCCAAACAGGATACCAAAAATAGTATTGCGACGATTAATAGGTATTAGACGAAGAAAAAGGCCCTGAAGAAGATGGCTAGAAGTAACGGAAGAGGAGATGAAGGAATTCGGGAGGAGGGCCAGCTCCTTTTCTGTGTACAACCGAGTTGCAACCTCGTTCAAATACATTATACCACCTATAAACCGTAGCTAATGATGATGCGAGATCCCTAAATGCCAATTTCAAACTTTCCTCCTAGTACTACTCATATGCGTTCAAATCTTTCTTGAAATCATAGTAAATCATTATCCAAAAGTTCTCTCATGACAATTCCATTTTTTCGATAAAGAAGCTTATTCAGTGGGTTATTTCTCAAATACTATACACCCGAATTTCACAAACTAAACTGACATTGACAGATAAAATAATGCACTATTTAATAAACAACAATTTGTTTTGCATGGTTAACTAGATTTCTTTATTCTCAATAATTGTAGCTTGACCTTCGTAGCATTTTGTAGTTTTCAAAACGTTTGTGGCGTCATTTGGACTGAAAAATCTTTTCTGCAATAACATTAAACATCTCTGGACTAATTTGTAGATGATTATTCAATACTGAAGATATTACTTTCCTGCAAAAACACTAAGACATGTTCTCACTAATTTTTTAACAAACACACCAGATTACTTATTAAATAATATAATTTTTCTTTTTTTGATTTTACGTAGATTGAAAGATTTATAGAGGCAAAAGTCTAGCCATTATTTACACAAATTCATCAATTCTTCCAATTTCAACTTTGTGTAAAAAGAACCACCAATACCATACAATAAAAACTAAACAAGTGTTTACATGGTATGTTTTGGATTAGTTTGAACAACATTGTTGTTTAAATTACACTGAATTACCTACCTACTTCTGCATCTTCTGCTATAGAAATCAGGTAATTTTCTTTATCGAACTTTGGAGCATTATTATTTATGTCATGAATGTTGATATTTACAAGGGTACTTGCTGTAAATGTTCCATCAGATACCTGAAATTTAAAGTTATTCTACTATTTACTGCTAGTAGCATTTTCCTTACTTACCGCAACTGTCAAAACAATAGTGTTCTTGCTATGTTCATTACTAAAAGATAGTACTTTGTTACTTGCAATTCTCATTTTTCCTGTTTTGGAATCAATATCAAAGATACCATCCTCATTTCCAGCAATGATTGAATAAGTTGTATGTGAAGCTTTGTCTGGATCTTTAGCTTCTATTATTAGATCAGGTTTAAATCTTGCTACACCTTCATTAATGAAAACATTATAAATAGGTTGGATAAATTCTGGAGGATTATCATTGCTGTCTTCAAGCATAACTCTAAGGGGAACCATTGTGGTTTGCCCTTTACCATCATCATCTGTTGCCTAAAATAATGTTATTAACATATTGTAACCTTTTGATAAAATTTCTACTTTACCTTAAAAGATAATAAATACTCTTGTTTAGTCTCATAATCTAAACATTCTAAACGACCAGGGGTATCACAGTCATTAACAGTTATTGCTCCAGTGCGATTATTAACAATGAATTTTTCTGAACCTTCACCTGTAAGTTGATAAACAATACCATTTTCTCCAAATTTCCCAGTATCTCTATCTTTAGCAACAATAGTGACTACTAATGTTCCACCAGATGCCATCTCAGAAACAACACCCGAGTATGAAGGCATGTCAAAAGTAGGTGGATTATCATTTGCATCAGTAACCGTTACTGTAACAGTAGCTGTTGAAGAAAGTTGAGGATTTGTATACAGCTCTTTAGCAATTACGAGAATTATAAACTTTCTTTGATTTGGATCTTCATAATCTAATGAATTATTTGCTACTCTTATTGTAACATCGCTTGATCCTACTACAATTTCAGGTTCTACTGAAAATGTATGTGATATATCATCTAAAGTAAGCGTAAACACTGAATTATTTCCCTAAAATTAAATAATGATAACAATATTCCATTTTTGTAATACAGTGAAACTTCCATATTACGAACTTCTATATAGCGAATCTCTCTATATAACGAATTTTTGTGCTGTACACTGCCCTTTTAGAAAAAATAGATATAAAAGTGTCTTTAAATAACGAAGTAAAATTTCTATATAACGAATTTTTTAGGCCAAACTAAAATAGATTTTTCCAGGTAAATGTATGTATTATGCATCAATCTTTCTTTCTTAGCAGCAGTAAGATTATAATTTTACCCATCTTCCAAGAAGCCTGCACACATTTTTAACAACCTGTAAACCTTTCAAAAGGATTTTGTAAATTTTTTAAATGGAAGTTCTAAGAAGGGTTAAAATTTCATTAAAAGGCCTCCTATAACTGGTTTATCTTTACATTCTTACTTTTTCACCTGGGATTTCCGAGAATTTGCCTGAATGCGAGTTCTAGGAAAGATTCAACTTCCATGCATTATACACATTGTTACTTGTCTAAATGGAGATAAGAAAGATTAAAATTCAATTAGCATTTACGTAAAGTTAAAAACTTGCATTGCAAGTTTTTATTTTAACTTTCGTTTTGTGAGTGAACAGCCCTGCACTGTAGCTGTAGTACAAAAACTCAAAGCGAAAGTGTTAAACCATTACTGAGAAAATCAGCGTGTTCCGGGAAATTGAGAACAGTGTACAAAAGACATCGCGGCAAAGTTTGGAATTCCTGCCAGTAGTTTATAGATTATAATAAAAAATCGCGAATCAATTTTAAAATCAGTTAGTGAACTTACAGCAAAACGTGCTAGAACTTATGTTTACGACGACGTAGATGAAGCAGTTTTAAAGTGGGTGCATTTAATTGGCGACAAAAATTCACCATTATCAAGACAATTAGTTAAACACAAGTCGTTACAGTTTACGGAATCACTCGAATTAAAATTAACACATTAAGATAATATTTACAAAAGGTGATATTTCTTTCTCTTTATAACGAAATTTCCCTATAACGAATTTTTTTTTCGGGATTTACCGACTTCGTTATATAGAAGTTCGACTGTATTTTTAATAATAACTTACTACATCAGGATCATTTACAGTCATAGATAGATTTGGAAATGCATAACCATATTCAGCATCTTCAGAAATCTCAACAAAATATTCGTCTTTATTGAATGAGGGTGGTTCATCATTAACATCTTTTATGACAACAGTTACTTCTGCATCTGTTACAGTTAACGGGTCATTTCCTTTTTCGCCATTTATTAATTCACTGGCCTAAAAACAAGATTATTTCTTGAAATAAATAAAGATTATTAAAAGTCTCACAGTTTTATTAAAATATACAAGATTATTTCTATTGTAACAACCAATACATCTAAGTTTCTATACTATAAACTTATTATGATTAAGTGCTTAAAATAGAACTTGTCCTTTTGACTGAAAATGCAAAATGGGGTAGCTAGCAGAACAAGGGTTATTGTGCAATGGTTGCATTAGATGTCCACACAATGCATTCAACACTGTTTTCTGAACTAGGATAATAAGAGAAATGGAAAAGAGAAATTTAAGCAGATAAACTTGATTCAACTGATCCAAAGTTATTTAACAAACAAATAACTAATTATAAATGAAACCTGAATAATGCAATTGACTTTTGGAGTTCCACAGAGGTCGATCTTAGGACCACTTCTATGGAACATTTACTATGATCCTGTTCTGAAGATTGAAATCCCCAATGGCATCACTGCCATCGCGTATGCCGACGACATAGTCATTGTAGGATGCCAAAAGTCGATCAAATTGCTAGAGATCAGACTCAACATTGCTACTAACAGAATAAGTAATTGGATGAAAGAAAATCACCTGACTATAGCGTCCAAAGAAAGCAGCAGTAATTTTGAAGGAAAGACGGAAACTAAGTACCCTACAACTTAAATTGGATTCCTAAATACAAATAATGAATTTCATAAAATATCTAGAAGTGGAATTCAACAGAAATTCAACTATGACATCACATACAGTGAGATCAAGATTGATTGTCCTGATCCTACACTACTTTCCATCACCTTGATATCAATATTTACATCCAATTTATAAATAAAACTAGTGATATAAAGAATTCTGGGGAATTTATTAGATGTCCCTAGATGTCAATCTGTCAAAATTGTTTCTGTTGTTAACTCACTGCCGTGTGTTGTTAATTCCGTTTATTTCTTTATTCTTTTCGTTGTTTAATTATTTCTATACATAAAAGTCTTTTGCAAGACTACCACTGAGTGCACCATATTGAGTGCAAGGTAAATAAAAAATATTTTTATTGTTGTTATAAAGTTATTATATGTAGAAATTGAGAATTACAGGTTACAGGTCAATAACCTCTATCAAAATGCCCTTTTCTCTTGAACAAGAGAAATTTATTATAGAAACTTATTTTCGCAACGGTGAACGAGATGGTAATGCAGAATGGAAATATTCTCCAACGCTTTGTGCAGAAGAATGGATAAATCGCTTCCCTGATATGGAAATTGATGAAGAAACTTTAATTCGACATATACACCGGATTGTGCACCATTTTCGAGAAACAGGGAGTGTTAGTAAGGGGAAGTCAAGTGGTCGTGGTACTGCACTTACGGAAGATGTTGTTGCAGATGTGCGTACTCATGTAGAACGTAGTCCAAACAAACCATTACGCCAACTTGCTCAACAAACAGGTAATCGTAACAGTTATATGAAAATTACTTTGAAATATTAAATGAAAATTATTTTAGGTTTACCATATGGTACAGCTCACAAGGCAGTAAAGAAAATACTACACTTCCATCCATATAAAGTTACTGTCGTGCAAGAGTTACTTCCCCCTGATTATGAAAGACGAATTCAATATTGTAACTGGTGTAATGCAAATCTTCGCAATGATGATTTATTGGATCTCACATTCTTTTCCGATGAATCGTGGTTTCATTTGTCTGGATACATTAATTCACAAAATTATTCGAAAATATGAAAAAACGAGTAGATACTTGTCTGGCTGTACATGGAGGTCATTTTGAACACATACTATAAATCTATTGTAATAATTTTAATTGTAAATTGTTTAATTGTGTTAATTTGTGTAATTTTAATTGTTTATTAAATGAAATCTTTTGTATTTACTTCTTATTTTTGATCGAAACTGATCTTAATGATAATAATTGATAATAATAGTATTGGTTACCAATACTGTGGCAAGAGAAATTGACACGTCTTGTTATTTCTGTTATCAATGGTAACACATAAAACAGTAAAATATTTCAATTAGCATTCAGTAATTCTTTTAGATTCCTGATATTTATTTTGCATGAAAAGGATAAACTTTTGCATAGTTCAAATGAGAGAAAATAAACAATCCTTATAACCATTTCAATATATTTTTTAATTAAAAACGAACTTGTTTTTCATGTTTTTAATTTCATACAAACCAAAGTGTTTCGAAGTTTTTGTACATTACTTTGGAAGTTAGTTTTTTTGAATGTCATCCGCACACCACTGCTTTTGTCCTGACTCTCAGGTGATGGATGTAAATATTGATATCAAGCTCGTGGAAAGTAGTGTAGGATCAGGACATTCAATCTTGATCTCCTTGTATAATTAAAATATCTTGAAAAGCAGAGCTGACAGCAGCAAAGATTGTTCATGCAATGACAACTTGCGCATGAGAGAACAGCGAATGATTTCGCAAGAGTTCGTGGCTGTGACCGCCATTTTGTAATTTATACATAGTTTGCTGTGTAAATAAATAAAAAAACAATAGATATAAATAGATCTAAAAAATCTCATTTTTGAAAGTTGACAAAAATTATTTATTTATTAATTAAATATTTGCCCTATAAAGTTTTGTTTAGTTATTTTAAACCAATAATAATTCATTAAGAATTGTTATAGACGGAGAGCCAGCAACGTATTTCGAGTTGTCATTTCAACAGTCGTGAAAATTTGGGTACTAAATCTTATATACCTGCTGAACACTAAAAGTCGATTCTGGCAGCCCCCTGCGGCCGGGTTATACTACCCCAAAATTACTAAGAGGGTGAGAAATAAGATTCAATTTATTTAAAGTAACAGTCATGAAATTTCAGGAGGTTACTTTCGATAGTATTCTTTATTTATAAAAAATATTGCCAGAACATTTCCTTCCCTTCTAAATGTTGCCAGAACGCTGTAAATGATATTTAAAAAAGTGACATTTTTGTTATTTTAAAAGTCTTGGAATTTTGACACAATAAATAAAGTAGGTATATGTAGGTTTACATGTTAGTGAGAGCGAGACAGTTATATAGCGGCCTGCGGGTTAGAGAGAGAATCTTATTTCTCACCCTCTTAGTAATTTTGGGGTAGTATAACCCGGCCGCAGGGGACTGCCACAATTGACTTTTAGTGTTCAGCAGGTATATAAGATTTAGTACCCAAATTTCCACGACTGTTGAAATGACAACTCGAAATACGTTGCTGGCTCTTGGTCTATTATTTAGTGTTATTTGATTACATATTTGCGAGTAGTAAAAGGATTTGAAAATTTGGAATATTTGGAAAACGTCAAAAAAATGGGGCAGTGGGAAATGATTTAACTATTTCGAACACCATCCGGGGAGCTAAATATTAGCAATTTGGGTTTGAACGGGAAGAAACTTGGGTAGAAGAGACAATTAAAAGTAAGTCCCTTTGTTGGGGTTTTAATTAATTAACTTCTGAATCCTTTTATTACATCGTACTTTGTTATTTCGAATACAGTCCAGTTCCAATTTGTCGTTTGTAATTCAAATTCGTATTTTGGGAATTCGTAACCTAAACATAGATTTCCCGAATAATAATTAAAACGGCCACATGGACCAAAATTTGTTAAAAGAAAATTATTCTCCATAGTTATAACCTCGATCATTCTATATGCAGCTCCGATATGGCACAAAACAATGAAAAAAAAGAAATATGAAAATCTCTTAAAAAAAAAGTTAAAGGAAGACATTGATAGGAACATGTTTTAGCTTACAGGACATACCCTAGGGGAGCTCTACATATTATCTCAGGTATTCCCCCAATAGATATGCTTGTCGAAAAAGAGATGTAGAAGATACAATAATAATGAACAAATAATGATCATAATAATTCAGCAGAAGAAGCATGGAAGCAATTAGGAAATGGTAAAATAGGTGGAATGAGCATACAGATAAACCTGCACGGACTACAGAGCAGGCTGTGCTTCGTTGTTTTCCATACCCACTTAAGGAGATCTTCTTCGCGTCCCAGCCACATCTGGACCTGGTAGTATATCCTCAGGAAGTGCTGATGAGCAGCAGCCTGAGTCATGGAAAGAGACGCCAGGTTAATGTTGGCTTAGTTATTGTTTTGGTGCAGTAGTCGTATCGTATTGTGTTCAATAAAGTTTGACTTTTTCGCGTAATGCTCGGTCTTCATGGACAGCCATATGACAAAAAATCGAAAATTTGTAAAATTGTCTTTTGACCGGCAATTTTGACCATACCACTGGACCGACTTTAAAGGGTTGGCTACTCATTCGACGTAGAATTTAATGCTCTTTAATTCTTTAGTGAGTTATAAGCAAAAAACTGAAAAAGTCCGAAAATTTTACTATTTTACTGGCTTATTAGGCGATATGTCAAAGTAATTGTCAAGCAACTAATAGGTTGTGTTAATTAATGGTTTCGTGACAGTCTATGAAACTTTATAACAATGGATGTTGCTGTAAATTCACAATATGCAATAATTTTCTTTTTGTGGAAAGAAGGTGTTAAAACATCAGAAATAGTTGTGTAATTGCAAGCTGTATTTAGTAAGGCTGCAGAATTCAAAAGTACAGTGTATCGCTGGATTGATCGTTTTAATAAAGAACTCGAGCTTTAAATTTCACTGCATTCTCTACATTTTTACATTTCACTGTATCCTCCTTAAAATACCTTACATACATAATAAATTAGCAAAGAATAAAATCATAGCAACAGATCTAACAAAAGTTAAAAAAACTACTTCATAAATTCATTCCCATTTGATTAACATTTCTAGTAAAATTAAGTAACTTCAATTTATTTTAATTCTTTTATGCAGCTCATGCAAAAAATACTAATCATTACGAACGTTAAGGGTTGTCGGTATCAAAATCTATGAATTCTGTGTAATCAGGTGAAATCTGTGTGTATTCTGCAGCGAAATCTGTGTAATCCTGTGGTTTAAGTAGTGTAATTTGGTGTACAGACTTCATCTGCGATTTAGCCATGGAGACTACAACAGAAAAAATTTGAAGCAAACAAGCATTCTTTAAAATTCTCTAATTTTTTTTATTTTCCAGATAAATATTAAAACTACCTTAACTACCTACATGGAAAACCTTTTGAGATCTAACACAAGCTGTTAGCAATTATTAGTTTACAGCATAAACAACAAATTTTGTAATTAAATGAAACCAGATATTTCTGTTTTTTTTTCATTCTGATAAATATATCAAAACATAAAAAGAAATCATCAGAATTAACTTACCCTTATTTTAAAGTTTATTTTCCCTGAAGGATTCTCCACAGCTTCTTTATCTAATGGTCTTGCTGTTCGTATTTCACCAGAATTACTATTAATTAGGAAATAATCCAAAGGATCTAGAAATACAGATAGAAATAAAAATGTAAAAAAATACTGTAAGAAAAGTACATACTGTTAATTAATTCATAAAAAATAGATCTAGGCATTCCTGTATCTCCATCTTCAGCATGAGCTGTTAATATTAGAGTGTTAATAGGTGCATCTTCACTAACTTCTGCAAATAAAGGACTTGTAAATATGGGCGGGGTATTTTGTACATCTTCAACTTTTACTGTAACTGTTGTAGTGCTATTTAGATCTCCATCCTAAAATTAAAATACATTAAGATTTCATGAGAAGAAATAAATTCAACTGTAATATTATAAAAATGAATTTGCTGTAATAAAAGTGCTCTTTAGGCTATTAATTATATTTTAAAATATAACATAATATAATATAAATACGTTATAACATTTATAATAACATAAACAAATTGAAATCGGAAGAGTCTATTATAATTTAATATTATTACAGTAAGATAAAAACTGGTAGATTTCAAGTCTTGCAAGGCTTTTTTTTAAAGAAAACTAACTTTAATATTAATACTTAAGTAAATAACCACAAAATAAAGAGTTATTCATGTTTTAAAAAATATTCATAAATTAACCAGTACTTCTGACAATATTAAAAATTTAAAATTACAAATTAGTTAAAAATTGGCATTTTTATTAAAATCCTGTGTCATTCCATGCCAAATCATCACAAAAAAATAAACTTTTCAACCCGACCATCTCAGATTTTCGTGAAATTTGGTAGGATGGTAGAGGACATAAAGTAACTTACGTATCTAAACTAATAGCCCTCAGTGATACACAGTATTTCTATAACAGGGCTGTAAACATGATAAAAAATATAAGATTTATGCTTACAAGGTGAACAAAACAATTCATAACCCTGCTTCTAATTATTGTAGAACTTTCATCTTAGGTTTGTTTTAAAGACAAAAGAGCATAGTTTTCATAAAAAATTGTTTTATTATATTGAATTTTTCACTCCAAGGTCACACAAAGAATTTGTTAAATATGGTAATTAAACACTTCATACACAAAACATGCATCTGGCAGTTCAGACCAGAGTATTGTATCAGGTATATAGTATATGGGCCATTATGCCAAACCTGTGCACTTTCAGCCTGACGAAAAATTAAAATTAAGATTAAAACACTTCAAAGGTTAAAACTATCATTTGTTGAAAATTGAAGCAAATTATTGTCTATTTCATGGAGAAACATATTGTCTATCTCTTCAAGGTTGTTAAATGTAAATGTTTGGGAAGAGACCTTTAACGGATCTTTTAAAATAGAAAAGACTCCTTCAACTTCGGGTTTTTGAACATCTTTCGGCGATGCCCATATAAAATTTCTAGAAGGCTGGTGCTGTAGAAAATCGACAATAATTCTATTTCCTGTTTTATTTCTGCACCTAGCCAGCATACTAATACTATTCATGTGTGAATTATGTGACCGTCCTGAGTGTGACGGTCTCGAAACCTAATGAATAAATCTCCCGCTAAAAACTAAGTACAGATGTATTTGGTGTTTTTAGGTTAGAATTAGTAACCTCTACTTAAAGACAAAACAATACTTCAAGAAAACTCTTACTAACATTAACAAAAGACGCAATAACTATAGTGAGGGACTAGAAGAAAGTAAATATACGAAACAAAAAAATGTCTTTAAAACTTCACTATTTGTTTTACGAAAAGCTACATGTTTTCATCACATGCAATACACCTCTGGCTTTGAAGAAATTTGTTATTAAGGAATGAAGAATTATACCATGAAGAAATGGCGTGCTTTTTGAAATCAGATTTTACTATGTGACGGTCCTGAGTCATGTCATGGTTACAACAATAAATATGCATTGTAAAAAAGAGTAGACATAAAGTAGCCTTTAAAATCTGTTGTATCCTAAATTCGTTTGAGTCTTTTTTTAGTTTTGCCTTTCTAAATAATCTCGTTTACACTTCGTTTCGTCAGAGTACTTACTTGTCAACTAGTGGTGTTATGCGTGACGGTCCTTAGTTTTAGCATCTTTAAATCAATATAAAAATACAAATAATAGTTTTGGTTATAGTTTTTTTACTTGAACTTCATCAACAATAATTATCGGAACTATCGAAATATAACAAAACTTACATAGTTTAGCAAATAGTTTGGCTGCAAGTGGCTGGATACCGGAAATGCACGGTTTCGGGATAATGGCCCATAGATCTGTGCAGATACCTGGGAATTTCATCTACTAAGACAAGTATAGGTATAATGTACCTGTACCTGCAGACACGGGTAGCTATACAGAGCGTCCCAGTCAAAAATGAAACATTTTAACATCGAAAACTGACTAAACAAAATAAATTATGCCATTTTCACGATTAAATTTTATTTTGCACTGGTTTTTTTTCAGATTTGCTTCAATTTTCTCCCCACTGCTACGGAATGTTATAAAATAATTGGCCTATTTTCAAAGTTAAACTCTTCATATGTACTTTTACAAAAGTACATAAATGTACTTAAGTTCATAAGTACAGGGTGATCCACTTAACTTTCCCCCCTACTTTTCTCTGTTATTTCTGCAGTTACAAAAGTTGTAGGGCTTTTTCTAAAGTTTTTAAATATGACATCCAAAAAACAATGGAAAAATAAATGCCGAAGTTATATATATATATATATATAAATTGAATTTTTTTAAATGGAACACCCTGTATTTTATTGCCTTGTTCGACGTAGAATTTCAGTCTGATTTCAACAATATATGTAGAATATATACTACTTTCTTTTAACAGTTTTCGAAATATTTGCTTTTAAATATATAAATTACACACTATCGCATATTCAATCGAGTATGCTGTGATTTTAAAAACATTTACTTTGAATTGTTACTTTGACATTTCTAACAATAAAATAAATGGGCATTAGTGAATTTATGAGTTTATACTGTAAAAATGTAAAATTATTGTTAAGTGTTATTATTTAATATTATTTATTTATATATTTCAACGTAAATAATTTGGAAAGTATTAGAAGTAAATACTATGTGTTCTATATTGTTGAAATCAGAGTGAAATTCTACGTCGAACAAGGCAATAAAATACAGGGTGTTCCATTTAACAAAATTCAATTTATATATATAACTTTGGCATTTATTTTTCAATTGTTTTTTGGATGTCATATTTAAAAACTTTAAAAAAGCCCTACAACTTTTGTTAGAATAATTTTTTTGTAACTACAGAAATAACAGAGAAAAGTAGGGGAGAAAGTTAAGTGGGTCACCCTGTACATATGTACAAGTACATAAGTATATATGTACAAGTACATAAGTATATATGCACAAGTACATAAGTATATATGTACAAGTACATAAGTATATACTGCCGTGCTAAGCGAAAACAACCTATCTGCAAAACTGCAATGTAGAAATGTACTATATAGAATGTAAATGTGAGCTAAGAAAATATTTGGTATATTTCTGAGTTGATGTTTTGCAGATAGGTTGATTTCGCTTAGCACGGCAGTATATGTACAAGCACATAAGTACAGCAAAACCCACATAAGTTTGCAGGTCAGTTGCGCAGAAGATAGACAGAGAGGAGGATCGAGCAAAAAAAAGTCCCTAGTGACACAAGCACGTGTAGTCCCTATACTCTGCGCCACAGTAACAGTGAGTACCTCTGAAGTGCATTTGTAAATAAATTGTGGAAGGTATACTTTGCGCTTTCTTTATTTGAAACTGAATAATTCGGTAAACACATACCTCTAAGAAATACCACTTGTTATATACGATCTCTTACTATTATGTATTATTGCTACATACAAATCACAAACAATTTTTTATAGTGGGAACTTTCTTTTCGGTAATGTCATAATTTACGATAATACGTTGCAAAAGCTCTCTATCGAAATCATCCAGGTTGGTCTTCGTATGAATATTTCTCCTCTTTTTATTTAAGCTTGAAAAACTAGCTGCTGCACCTTCCTCTATTTCAGTGGTGGTGAACCTATGACCCACGGGTCAGGCACTGATCCACGAAGGCTTTTTAAATAACCCACGCGTTGATTTTTATAAACTTATTTTTTATATCATAAAAGAGAGAACAGATAATCGAGAATATTAAAAAAGTAAAGTATTGAGATGATATAGAATCATCAGGTTGAAAATTTACTTAACGAATTGTAATTTCAGACCATTTTAAAGGTTACAATTTGATTGTAAGCTCAGATTTAATAAATTCATGAAATAAGAGAAAGATAGACATGCTAGGATACTAGGTTTATTTAATCTAAAGGCTATAGGCTAGGTTACAGATAGATTTATCAATTTTAAATAGAATTTATAGAAGGAAGAGGATATTGCAGACTTAACCTCAATTTTCACAAAAGGTATTGAATTTATAAAAAGGATATAATTCAATTGTTGTTTTATAGTAGAACAGGTTGTATGTAACCTGGTTACATGTTTTGAATAGTTTATTCACGTTTCTAGAAGGTTTTATCTTCTTATTAGATTTGAGATTTGTCGTTGAGTAACGCAAAACAAGTTTTTGTTTGCAAATAAGGCTAAGTCAGTTTCCGGTACATATTTCACTGGAAATAGTTAAATCAGATCAATACTTTGATGTTTATAATGTTACAATTTACTTACTAATTCTTGTATGTGAAAGATTTGAGGTCAAATATGTCGAGATATCAGCTGTGCTGATATTCTTAGGTTTTTTCCAAATTTTGAGTTTATTTTGATATTTTGTACTATTGTTTGGATGCAGGCACCTGGAGTACTGTATTCTGGACAAGTTTAATTCACATTTAAATTCATTTATGTTCTTATTTATTCTATACTTGCAAAAGCATTGCTTGTTATCTGAAACATTGTGAACAGATTTTTAATTTAAGTTTTTTTTAGTATGTAATTTAATTTGTGTAAACTTCATATGTTTGGGGTACCTTGTGTAACTATGTAAATAGTTAATATACAGGGATAGCTGGAGAGTGATGGGTTTTCAATGTAATTTGGTTTTTATGAGATCAGTGACAGCTGATTGTTTAAAATGACATAAGTGTCTTATGTCATTTGAATCGTCCCTTTGACAGCTACCTTTCTGTCTTTGTAGAATTAAGATTAGTGTTAATTATAAACAAATGTTCAGATTAGTGACGTCATGATAAATGTTATGTTCAAGTGTTTTTGAAAATTTTGTTGTGCCGTCAAATATTTGGCGAAAAGATATAAATGGACCTCGGAAAAAGAACAAATTCAGTTGACCAAACGCTTTGGTTGAAACCACGCTTGGCTCGTATCGAAATCCTAAAAATAAAGTTAGGTTATGAAGAATCATATGTTTTTCCATTATTTGTAAACAAACTTCGATTATATTAGATTTAGATATCTCCTGTTATATAAATCAAAGAAGATTATTTTTATTTTTCAAAACAAATATTTAGAATTGTGTTCGAATATATCGTCGGTCTAATTCTAATACCTCGTAACCCCCAAATCTCAATTTTTCAGGAGAACAAGAAAATGTCACCAAATGTAAAACAAAACTTTTTTAAATGGTTTGAATTCCTGAAATTTTGTTAATTAAATTTAAACAGATAAATGTATTAATTTATCGCACGATTAAGCATGCATACATTATTAAAAAGTAGGTTACCCATATCCCAAAAACTGTACCAGGTTGGGATACGAGGTATTTTTTTAAATTGCTATAAAATAAAACTGGAAGCGCTGTGGTTTACGAGGAGTTTACTAATCGACTCAGCGCACTTTTTACCATGGGAATAGCTCATAACCCCAAAATCGCAAAAAAATGGGTTACGAGGTATTAGAATTAGACCGACGATATATTATTTTAAAAACGAGAAAGATTTTAATATTGGAAAAGTTTTTATATCGATGTGTATGGATTTGGTTATCGACTGATATGGATTTTTTAAGAACAGTGATTGGAATGAACACTGTTTTACCGATCATACAACAGTTTAAACATTTTTAAGTGGATTCATTGACATTTGGTGTGTCAGTTTACATATACAAGGTTGGTCGAAATAAGAATTGTTGCCCATTGGGAATAATTTATTAAAACAATTTTATTTCATTTTTAAAAATTTTTAAGAAGTTATTTGTGACTAAAATTTGTTGTTTTAACAAAAATTTAAAATCAATTACTCATTTGTAAATATTGTTCTTGGTTGTTTATTGAATTAAATTTATTTGCTGCTAGTCTGTTTAAATGAATGTGGCTGCAACCTCCGTTGTCAGGTTAGCAGCTACCAAAATTTAATTTAAACGAACTAAAGGAAGATTTTCCTTAATGATTTTTCCTGAAGGAATTTAGTTTCATTTTGATAAAATATTTATTTATGTGTTTAATAAAATAAAGATCTGTGGTTTTTAATTTGTAAATGTGTTTATTTTATTTTGATGTGGATGCAACTATAAACTTATTTATAGAGTTTAAAACTACTGCTTGTCCAGGTGTGGAATTTCAAGTGCAGTGGTAGTAAGTTTTTCTTTCCGGAAACAGGTATCATTAAGATCAATAATTTGCTTATCTCATGCTCAATCGAGACAAAGCTGAGTCAGTCTATTGGGTAAAAGAAAAGCTTTGGGTTGTTATATTTTCATTTTTATTAATGTTAGCCAAAATCAAATAAAACATTTATTTTATTTATTTAGAAATTTCATCTCATAGTTTGTTTGCCCAGAACATAAGGCTTTCTTAAATATTATTCATATCAGAATATAACATTTCAGTATAAATATCTAATGTCGAAATTTGCTCTTCACTTGCAAAAGTAAAAGTTGAAAAACAAAAAGCTAATGTAAACCTGTTTAAAAAGATTTTAAAAGTGGGAACCAAAAAAGGGTCAACTGTCAAGTTTTTCTGTTAACAAATTTTCGGTGTTTTCAAATTATTGGTACCCTTTTTACCCCCCCTCCTAGTGACGCCACTGACTTAGTGACCCACGGGCTAGTATTTAAAAAAATAATGAACAAAATTTGACCCACTTCTCAAAAAGGTTCGCCATCACTGCTCTATTTGCTTTGTTTCCTTCACTATGTTTTGAACGGTATTCTTAAACCTTTGTAAGACAAATGATCGGTTTACCAGCCTCACGTTCCTCTCATGTGAATCTTAAAACGGCACCTATAATTTCCCGGCTTTAGCCACGGAGCATTTTGTTCTTCTCTTTAGATTTAAAATCCATATTTTACAAATGTAAAAAAAACAGCAATAATAATAACGAAAAGAATAACAATAACGAAATAAATAACTATAACGACACAAGTAATAATAACAAATACAAATTAAATACAACAAACATAAAACAACTTGATACTTTTTCACAGACTAGACGTCGGGTGTGACCTTGGAATGAAAAACTCAATATTTTATTATAAAACAATTTCTTATGAAAACTATGCTCATTTAGCTTTAAAACAAGCCTAAGGTTCTACAATAATTAGCAGTTATAAATTTTTTTTGTAAGCATAAATTTTACATTTTTTGATCATGTTTGCGACACTGCTATATAAATACTGTGCGTCACTGAAGGCTATAACTTCACATACATAAGTTACTTTATACCCTCTACCATCCTACCAAATTTCACAAAAATGTAAGATGGTTGGGTTGTGAGCTGTAATGATTTGGCAGGGAATAACCCTCCTGTTAAACTTCTTTAATAAAATGCTAAAGCTGGTCCATGGAAAAATTTGCTCAAGTAGCATCTACCTTACAGTTGCTCTGTTTCAAGAATTCCTACTTTACAACTGATTTAACCAGATATATAAGATATTTCATTGCCCAATATGTTTTATGTTTTTAAATATCTTGGATGCTTTGCTACAGCCGAATGAAAAATAAATAGAAAAGACAAAGGTATTATAACAAGAGATAGTTTTTACATACCGTTGCTTTTAATAAAAATTGATATTCTTCTTGAGTCCTAAAATCTAACTTTCCGTTTAATACTAGACCACCATGATAACTACTTTGTGCAGAATCACGAGTAACAACATCAAAAATACTGCAGGTATTACTGTAACTAGGAAGTTCTATGCATTCTACTTCTATAGAATTACCAACAGTATCTGCATCTGTTACTACAATATCAGAAAATACAGTTGTGCCAATGGGAGTATCTTCTTTAATTGATACTGTATATGGAGCCTATAAAAACAGGAAAAGAAACACAAGTAGTTAGTTTTTTATTATTTTTTTTAGATAAGATAATCAAATAGATTTCTCAGGTTTGTTTATTAAATTTACTTACATTTTTAAACACTGGAGCATTATCATTTTCATCAAGTATAATTACAGTAACAGGTACTTTAACAATATTATTTCCACCTACTGGGGCATCTTGAACTTCATCTTCGATAGTAACAAAAAATTTAAGAGTGCTATTAATCTAGAAAAAATCCATAAAGTTAAAAACAAAGAGAAATAACTATGTACAAGATAAGATTTTACCTCATGATCTAAAGGCTTAACTATTCTTACTTCACCAGTATTTTCATTAACTTTAAACAGATCTGTGCCAAGAAGTCCAAAATGAACAGACGAGTTTTCAGGATCTGTGCCTTCTAGAGTAAAGATTATTTCTCCAACTGGTGTATTTTCTGATAGAACCAAATTGTTCATATCATGTGTAAATGAAGGAGGTAGATTAGTGCAGTATACTAAAAATAAATATATACTAGCAGTTAAAATAATTTATTACGATCGAGGGCATAATAAAAAAAGAAAATATTCAAGAAAAGATATTTTTATTCATTTTGGCTTAACACAATTCATTCATTCATTAGTCCCAGGATTAAAACAGTATTAATAATTAAAGATAAGATTACATTGGCATAATCATCAGTAATTAAATCAAAATTTATGGCAATTCATTTTAAATATTAGTGGATAATCAGTTCTTAAAGTGTTGTGTTTCATAAGATTTTAAAATGTTAATTTTTATATAAAATCTTTATAAAGACAAAAGATTCATGAACATAATGACTCTTATTTATATAAGTTTTGTAAGCTAAATTTCTTAAATTCCGTTTTTAATTAAATCAACAATGTTTTTCAAATTGATGACTGATACCAATCAACTTACTAGTGGAAGAACATATAAGATTAGCTACTATCCATTTTTTTCTAGAGTCCTCTGACTTTGAAAGCATATTGCTCGGGAACTACTGAACCAAATTAAATATTTTAAAAACGAGCAAATAGTAAATTTATTTCTACATACAACAGTAAAATATTATATTTCTAACTGGTATACTTTTGTTTTTATCGGACGATACGCAATAAAAGGTACGCATTTTTAGGAACAATTTAATTGAGAGTAAGTTAAATATTTTTTTCTCAGAAAGTATATGTTATATATCTATGAGATTTTTGTAGGGGTTAGAAAGAAACCTTGCGGTTGTTATCCTATTAATTTTCGGACGAAAAAGTTTTTATTTAAGATTTATATGAAAACATAGCGAATTATGCGTTCTTGTTTGTTAATGGAAATAGCGTCAAATTTTTTTCGCTAAATTAACACTTTTCATATGTAGACATTACTTTCTTTAAACAAATATTCCGAATTTTAACAATAAAAGTGCAAAACAAAAAACCGTTTTCTGTCGAAACCGCTAGTCATCAAAAATCGTTTTGTTTCCGCATTTTTATTATTAAAATTAGGAATATTTTTTTGAAAAAAATAATGTCTACACATGAAAAGTGTTTGTTTAGCGAAAAAATTTTGACGCTATCTCTATTAATAAATAAGAACGCATAGTTCGCTATTTTTTCGCATAAATCTTAAATAAAACGCTTTTTTGTCTGAAAATTAATAACATAAGAACCGCAAGGTTTCTTTCTAACCCCTACAAAAATTTGATAGATATATGACATACACTTTCTGAGAAAAAAAATACTTAACTTACTTTCAATGAAATTGTCCCTAAAAATGGGTACCTTTTATTGCGTATCGTTCGATAAAAACAAAAGTATACCAGTTAGAAATATAATATTGTACTGTTCTAAGTAGACATAAATTTACCATTTGCTCGTTTTTAAAATATTTAATTTGGTTCAATAGTTACCGAGCAATACGCTTCCAAAGTCAGAGGACTCTAGAAAAAAAATGGATAGTAGATCAGATAATCCTGAAAAAAAAGAGAGCGACAACGCGACAAGACACTATCATAAATAGCAAGAGAGATGGGAACAAAGTGAAAAAAGTATGTGGAACAAAAGACTAATACATAGAGTAAGAAGGGGCAAAAAGACCGCAGTTTTTACATAAAAGTTGATTTTTGGTCACAAAGACTCCTAAATCCGACGCCGAAAAGCAAAAGGATAAGAGAAGAGGAAGAATTAAATCAGCAAGCTTTTCAAAATTAATCAAAGTACAAGAACACAAAGATTTATTTATTGACTTTTACTTGCAGATTTGTAACAAGCCAAATTATATTAAATCACATTTCAATTTGTTTTTAATGCATAAACACCTATTATTGTGGAATCATTTTAGACAAGAACATTTCCTACAGTTCTGACCAGTTTCCACCAAGCTAGTGATGGGTAAATCTCAAAATTTATTTTTTGAGGAATATTCCTGGGGATTCCCAAAGTTCCTATTTTATCAAAAATTTTACTTTAAAAAAAGCTCTACCATAAGAAAATTGTTTGAAAGAAATTTGATTTGGAAATACACGAAATGTTGCATTTTATTACATGCTGGTGCTGCTTGGTAGTATTGGCAAAAACATAGTTGACCTCACAATATGTTTTTGCATTGTATAAAGTGGCTAGTGGCTACGCATCAGTTTATCTTGTTTTCTGTCCATTACACAGTTAAAACACGTAATAATAGCTATAAATCACTGCACCTGAGATAAATTTACACTAAACTCAAAGCTAGAACCAGCCACATGTCTGTAACAGGTCTTAGCTTCCAAATGCCACAAACTCGCTTGCGTTTCATTCATTGGAATATAAAAAATAAATTCCCATTTCTCTGGAATTTATCAGTGATTTTTATAAATTATCTACTTTGTTAAACTTTCACTCTTATGCTGGTTTCTTTAAATAATAATAATAATTCTGCAAACTCTGCATTTGTTCTTTTTCTCCAGCTTCTATTTTCTTTAATGCCCCCAAGAATTTGTCTCAATGTTTTTCTTTCCAATACCCATACCTGTTAAGTATCTCTTAACATTTTCTGTTGTTAACACGCATGTTTCACATGCAAACAACACTACTGAACGTATTATGTTTTATACACTTTCAATTTTAAATTTACTGACAGGTTTCTTTCACTTAACAGGTTATTTAATGCACCTGCACTTCTGTATCTAGCAGCAATTCTTTTGTTGTGATTCCCATCGCTTATTATTTCTATACCTAGATATACTGTACTGTTTGTTAGTTTCAAAACATATTCTATTCATATCTAAAGAGGTTACTTACAGACCTGCATGAGGCTACCAATAATAGAGTATACTAGTCAACAATTCTAAACATTCACATTTTTACTGTATTTGTTTGATAATGAATATATGTAGCAAGGCCTATAAGTTTAAAAAATTGTACTTACTGTTTTTTCAATATAATCTCCCTTAAGTTCAATACATTTATTACATATATATATATATATATATATATAGGCTTTTTAATGATGAGCTTTTGATTTTCTCCATTCCATTGACTCACTGGAACAGAGGGTCATTATACTGGGTGGGGCAATAGTGTGAGGAAGTCTGATAGCTCCTAAACGGTAACAGCTAGAAAAATCGTTCTAATACGGATGTAAACAGTGGATAGAGGCGCAACTAGAGAAATTATTTTCAAATATACAGAGTGTTGCAGAAAAGGGTGGCATGCTTAAAGTAATTTCTTTTAAATAGAATGCCCCAAATATTTTTGCATATTTAACACCTCTCTTGGCAGGTCTATTCATATCTAAAATTTTAGCGCCATCTAATGAACGGTTTAGAAGTTATAAATTTTTTTTTCAAAAAAATTGAGTTTTACATGATCCCACTTAACAGTTTACCGCTTTCACGGCTGCAACTGTGAAGACGAATTTAAGTAGGGATTTTGTTGCTGGGCCTTATAGGGTGCTCTTCTTTAAAAGAAAATGGACCCACCATGTACAGCGTGTTCAAAATTAATTTTTAAATTTAGAGAACTTAACAGCTAAAATTCAGTCCATGCAAATGGGCAACATATGGAGCATTTGTTATAGTTTTTTTCTTTTGTTTTATTTGAAAAACCCTGATTTTTTAAATAAATAATTTTTTAATTGTGTACTTCTTGCAGTTTTTTCTCAATAAATCAAAAGTGGTTACAGATAGCTATAGGGACGTACCTACAAAAAATGTTGGTTATTTAATTCTGCATCAAAAAGGTACAAAATATACAGGGTGTTCCATTTGAAAAAGTTGTGAATTTTAGCTTTGAAGTTCTCTAAATTTAAAAATAATCTTGAACACCCTGTACATGGTGGGTCCCTTTTCTTTTAAAGAAGAGCACCCTACAAGCCCCTGCAACAAAATCCCTACTTAAATTCGTCTTCAGAGTTGCAGCCGTGAAAGCGGTAAACTGTTAAGTGGGATAATGTAAAACTTAATTAATAATAAATTATATAACTTCTAAACCGGTCATTAGATGGCGCTAGAATTTTAGATATGAATAAACCTGCCAAGAGAGGTGTTAAATATGCAAAAATATTTGGGGTATTCTATTTAAAACACCCTGTATATTTGAAAATAATTTCTCTAGATGCGCCTATATCCACTGCTTACATCCGTATTAGAACGATTTTTCTAGCTGTTACCGTTTAGGAGTTATCGGACTTCCCCACACTATTGCCCCACCCGGTATAGGACCATAGTCTCATTTCCAGTGACAATTGATTCCAGATTCACACGCTTTTTTTTTTATGCAACAGAAAGAAGTCGCAGAACCCACATTGTCATTCATATGTAAATGTTCTTTAACAGTCGTGGCCAGAGCATACGAAAACACGGGGCCGTCACAATGCAACACAGCCCCGGATTTGACATATGCATCGACAGCAACTGTTTTTTAATGATCCTGATTATGATTGTATTAGAGAGTTATAGCCTTGCTAAAAGCTTTTTCAAATGGTGATCACTGGACAATTCAGCCTTCACAAGATCAATGGTTTCCAAAGTGAAGGCTTCTACAAGCTGTCCGGCCAGGTTGAAGAGATTTCCCACTTTTAAATCCGGCCTAATATTGACTTACTTCTTGTTCACTTTCTTTTTGCAACATTATCTAAATTATGCTCACCAACACTTTATAAAATAAGATTTAGCAGGGATATTGGTCTATAATTGTCAAGCACATGCTTACTACCTTTTTTATGCACTGGATGGATTATTGCCAGTAAGACAGGCAGTGTTTATTCAGTAGTCATACACTTCCTAATGTGAGATCTTTAAAATAGTTTCTAATTCAACTCTCTAGCTTGCTTTACTAATTTTAAAAATATTTCAGTTTTTGTGGACATTTGAATTAGTCAGAATTCACATGATAGAAACATGGTTTTAACAGCAAAGTAGTAGGAAGAAATAAAATTAAAAATATAAAGTATTTTTTAAAGGTATTTGCAACAATAGTGGGCTTGATTTAATTAAAAAATGTTTGTTAAACAACATCTCTTTGTGGGTAAACATTAAATATTGTTTTACATACATATTTTAGTAGGAAGAAATTAAGGAGCTAGATTTATTATAATTGGAAATAAGTCTATAAAGTATGATGGTTTTTTGAGTAGGTGATTTCATATGAAATGACCCAGAATGAGCTCAGAAAAACTAAGATTTGATGAGAAGGTGCTTTCCTACATTGAAAACTATCGAAGGATGAATACCTGAGCCACTGCACATGCAATGCGCAGATCACATGAGTATCTGACGGGACCTGCATAAGCAACAGCTCCATCCCTATCATCCTTAGAGAGTTTAAGCATACATTCCAGCTGATTTTGTGGCACAGATTGAACTCTGTCACTGGTGCCCACAACATTGTCTAAAATTGTCTCAGTTTCTGCAGTTCAATCTATTCAGTGATGAAGCTTCATTCTTAGAGATGATTTCATAACAGTCATAAATAAGCATGCGAAAGCCATCACACCACTAACCAGAGCATACGAGAACAAGCATGGTGTCTACATGTGAGTGGCCACCAACAGTGCTTATTTGATAAAACCGTTCTTCCACTGTGGCTGAATGGATCCATTCACTTGACCTTCTTGGAAGAAATATTCCCAGAGTTGTTTGACAATATGCTATTTAATATTTGCCCACAAATGTGGTTTGAAAATGATGAAGAACCAACAGATCTCCCAGACGTACAATAAGCAACTTTTCTGCCGCTCCAGGCCATCTCGGCAGGTCACTTCACTCACTTCGACCATTATATATATGTACTACGGGATTCAGGCACAATCCAGTAGTTATAAACTTTACTTTGTAAGCATAATTATTAATGCTAAATAGTTAAATTGGGAATATCTCTCCAAATTATGTCGTGGTTATTTTATATTAATCTGGTTTTTAATCAGTGTGACTAAGAAATACCATTTCAGTTAGCAATAAAAGATTTTACTTGAAATTGGTAGGCATATAACCTATATTAAGTGTTCTTAAAAAGTGTATTATATTTACTGCTTACTGTACTATATTATCCTTACCATTTAAATATAATGTTGCCAATGTGATGTGAAGCAATAGATGTCCATACGAGTGCATATTCTGAAACATACCAGAAAGAATAAATATAACATTTCACATAGATGTGTAACACTGTAAGTTGGTGAAAATTTGTACATGTTGCTCATGATCAGATATCCAACAAAGATATGTTGTAAATTTGTATACAATGCTATTAAATTAACAAGCAATATGCTCCATATTGCATTTAAAAATAATCAGGCCAATGCATTAAGTTAAATTCGAGGTTAAATTGATTGATTGTGACAAGTACGTATGCACTTTACCAGAACAGACATGGTTGTTATAAAAAGTACACTTGCATCTTTTATTTTACAATAAATGGTATTTTTATTTACGTTTTTAAAAAACTCAATTAGTATTAAATTATCCTTAATTGAAATGAAAGGTTAAACGGCTAGCGCATTTTGAGTGCTTGTGTATTGTTGGTTGCATAATCAGAAAATACAATGGTTTGAGATGATTACAGTAGGAACTCCATAATCCGAACATCCAGCAACATTTACAAGCTATAATCCGAACAAACCTCTTTAATCCTAAATCCTCTTTAATTCGAACAAATCTCTTTAATCCGAACAGGAAAGTCCTTTGTGCAAACTAAAATTGAGTATGTAGCGTTCTTGGAACGTGAGTATTAATTATAAATGAGATTATAGCAGATTGCTGATGCAGTTTTTGGCTGATACTGTTACGACCTGACGGGTGTAAACTAATTCTACGAAGATTAACAAACGCTTTTGTTCTTAATATAAAGAGTAATAAAACTCCTGAAGGCTACATATGTAAAAAAATTAGCTATAAATATAGTAATGATACCATCACAAAGACGCCCTAAACATTTTGACATTGCAGTTTTGCCACAATTGTTTGTAGTATAATGACAACATTAGCTACCTTAAAATCTTTTTCTTTCAATTTTGTTAATACACAATTTGTATTCGTGACGTTCAAAATTCAATTAAAAAATGCCAAAACAAAAACACACATTATTAAAACTATTAGAAAAATTATTCAACAATTAAATGTTGGGTTAGTGTTTAGCGATTGCTTTAAAATATGGTGTTGGAAAATAGACAGTCAGCGATATAAAGAAAAACAAAACTAAAATCCTCTGGAATATATCTCGTCTGCTGACAAAGGTACAGAAAATAGAAAAACACTGAAACTAAGGCCATGAAATGAGGGCACATCGCTATAAAAGGAGAAAAAAAACTTAAAGCAAACAAATTACTGATTTTCTTAATTAAAAATAAAACGTTTGTAATAAAAATTAAATTAGTAAATTACATAAGCTAAGTTCTTTATAATAAAGTACCATGGTATAAAGTAATGTTTATATTCGTACATCCAGTTATCCGAATTCCTCGTTAATACGAATTATTAAAAGGTTGATTCAGACCGGCGGTAGCGCAGCGGAAGCAGATCCGCTCCCAAATCGCTTTCCTTAGTTTTAAATGGGATGATTCGAAGTAAAACCGCGCGCGAAGAAATCCAGGCAGCGGTGAGCCGGCGACTGAGAGCGGAGCGGTTTGAATCGATTTAGAAGCGATTTTTAGCAAGAAACCGCGCGGTTAGAAAAGGGTAGAATTATGTTTTTGACTGAAACAACGCTATTCAGTGCAGTCCATTAAGACTGCTGGTGTTGCAAATTGAAAAGTAACAAAACACCGTACGTAAATGTAAATAACGTAAGCATTTCATTGTAATTAGTTTTTTTATTATTACGAGGGTCATTTTTTAAGTAAGAATCGATTGCGCATCGTGTCTGCGCATTCAGTCAGGTGACGCCAGTTCAAGGTCAGCAACTCTTGGCCGGTCCTCCACTACACCGCCATTACGTTTCACGTCTCTGCCAGTGCTGGTTGTGTGGTTATACTGCGTAGTTTGTCGCCATGTCTATCAGTAATCCCGCCGATTGTGAAGTGCGTGCCGTTATTCGGTTTTTGAATGCAAAAAACGTTCGTCCTGCTGAAACTCACCGGCAGCTAGTTGAAGTTTATGGTGAAGGTGTAATGAATGATGGTAATTAAATAGTGTAGGCGTTTCAATGAAAGGAGGACAAATGTTCATGATGAAGAACGATCTGGAAGGCCAACTGTCATGAGTCATGAAGAATTGACACAAAACGATGATGAGGAAATCCGCCGAAACAGGCGCTTCACAATTGACGAGCTTCATCAGAAATTCCCTCAGGTTTCAAGATCGGTAATTTATCACATTGTTAGTGACAAACTTCACTACAAAAAAATGTGTGCGAGATGGGTGCCAAAAATGTTGACAGAAGAACACAAACAAAAGCGAATAGCACATTCTTTGTCCTTTTTGGAGCGCTACCACAAGGATGGTGACAATTTTTTGAGTAACATTGTGACTGGAGATGAAACGTGGATTGCGTACTACACTCCAGAGACAAAACGTCAATCCAGTGAATGGCATCATTCAAACTCCCCGTCACGCCCACGGAAGTTCAAACAAGAGCCTTCAACACGAAAAATCATGGCCACGGTGTTTTGGGACCGGAAAGGCATTCTTCTGATAGACTTTTTGCCAAGAGGAATGACAATAAATGCCGAGAGATATTGTGAAACACTGTTAAAGCTTAGGCGCGCTGTTCAAAATCGCCGGCGGAGACTACTTTCTAGCGGCGTCGTTCTGCTTCACGACAACGCTCGGCCTCACGTTGCAGCAAGAACAGAAACGCAACTGGACAATTTTCACTGGGAAGTACTGGATCATCCGCCTTACAGCCCAGACTTGGTACCATCAGACTTTCATCTCTTTCTAAAACTTAAGGAATTTCTCAGTGGGAAGCGTTTGGACAATGATGACAAGCTTAAAGAAACAGTTACGAACTGGTTTAATAGTCAGGCGGCAGAGTTCTTTGATGAAGGGATCCAAAAGCTGGTGCTACGGCTTGACAAATGCTTGAACGTTGATGGCGACTATGTTGAAAAGTGAAAAAATGTTCATATTTTAGTTTTTGATATAATTTGTGTTATTAAATAAAGTTTCTTTTACTCCATTATAAAACGATTCTTACTTAAAAAATGACCCTCGTACATTGAAAAGAAATAAAATTAAAAATATAAAGTATTTTTTAAAGGTATTTGCAACAATAGTGGGCTTGATTTAATTAAAAAATGTTTGTTAAACAACATCTCTTTGTGGGTAAACATTAAATATTGTTTTACATACATATTTTAGTAGGAAGAAATTAAGGAGCTAGATTTATTATAATTGGAAATAAGTCTATAAAGTATGATGGTTTTTTGAGTAGGTGATTTCATATGAAATGACCCAGAATGAGCTCAGAAAAACTAAGATTTGATGAGAAGGTGCTTTCCTACATTGAAAACTATCGAAGGATGAATACCTGAGCCACTGCACATGCAATGCGCAGATCACATGAGTATCTGACGGGACCTGCATAAGCAACAGCTCCATCCCTATCATCCTTAGAGAGTTTAAGCATACATTCCAGCTGATTTTGTGGCACAGATTGAACTCTGTCACTGGTGCCCACAACATTGTCTAAAATTGTCTCAGTTTCTGCAGTTCAATCTATTCAGTGATGAAGCTTCATTCTTAGAGATGATTTCATAACAGTCATAAATAAGCATGCGAAAGCCATCACACCACTAACCAGAGCATACGAGAACAAGCATGGTGTCTACATGTGAGTGGCCACCAACAGTGCTTATTTGATAAAACCGTTCTTCCACTGTGGCGAGATGTGTGCCAAAAATGTTGACAGAAGAACACAAACAAAAGCGAATAGCACATTCTTTGTCCTTTTTGGAGCGCTACCACAAGGATGGTGACAATTTTTTGAGTAACATTGTGACTGGAGATGAAACGTGGATTGCGTACTACACTCCAGAGACAAAACGTCAATCCAGTGAATGGCATCATTCAAACTCCCCGTCACGCCCACGGAAGTTCAAACAAGAGCCTTCAACACGAAAAATCATGGCCACGGTGTTTTGGGACCGGAAAGGCATTCTTCTGATAGACTTTTTGCCAAGAGGAATGACAATAAATGCCGAGAGATATTGTGAAACACTGTTAAAGCTTAGGCGCGCTGTTCAAAATCGCCGGCGGAGACTACTTTCTAGCGGCGTCGTTCTGCTTCACGACAACGCTCGGCCTCACGTTGCAGCAAGAACAGAAACGCAACTGGACAATTTTCACTGGGAAGTACTGGATCATCCGCCTTACAGCCCAGACTTGGTACCATCAGACTTTCATCTCTTTCTAAAACTTAAGGAATTTCTCAGTGGGAAGCGTTTGGACAATGATGACAAGCTTAAAGAAACAGTTACGAACTGGTTTAATAGTCAGGCGGCAGAGTTCTTTGATGAAGGGATCCAAAAGCTGGTGCTACGGCTTGACAAATGCTTGAACGTTGATGGCGACTATGTTGAAAAGTGAAAAAATGTTCATATTTTAGTTTTTGATATAATTTGTGTTATTAAATAAAGTTTCTTTTACTCCATTATAAAACGATTCTTACTTAAAAAATGACCCTCGTACATTGAAAAGGACACTCAGTTTTTAGTGAATACTTAATAAACTAGAAACTACTTAATTAACTCAATATCGCTTAAAATTTATTATTTATTAAATATTATTAAACATTTATATTCAGATATTTGTTATATAGGGTGTCACATTTTTGATGGGTTTAATGAATGGAAAGCTCTTATATTCAACTTTGCATTCATTAAACAATACATATAACCATATGAAAAACGGATTTTACATTATTAGGGACACATGCACGACTATGAATGTCTGCACTGCAAAACCGTCGCCGTACCGCTACCGCGGGCAGTATGACTGCTCCAAAGCGGAAACCGCTCAGAAACCGATCCGCCACCGCCGGTCTGAATCAACCTTTATTAGCCTTGCATTTATAGGTTCGGATTAAAGTGTTTCTACTGTATTTTAATTTGCAACATACAAACTACACCAGCATATTGCATTTTAATTTAATTGCTTTTAGAACAAAGTGCTACGACTTATAGTGAATGCACCATGGTACGTCCCCAGCATAGTGATACATAGTGATTTGTGTGTAATATCGGTACAAGACGAAATCAAAAAGACAAGTGTTAGGTACAGTGACAGAGTGAAAGCACATCCAAATAAACTGGTAGATAAAGTTATGGACACATCGGATGAATTAAGACTAAAACGATTCAAACCTTCAGATCTGCCAAACAGATTTGATTAAAACCTAATCCTAGTAAATAGATTTAATGCATATACATTGTATTGTAACATAGTACGAGGGGAACTAGAATAATTATCTACCTAGCCATGACTGAAACAACTGACAATCTTCAGCGTTTAATGTCAAATAGTGGCAAGTCTTTTATAATTGTATCTGAAGTTTCAGTGAAATTGACCTGTTACTTTTTGTTTTGTGCGCGATTAGTTGACAAAAAATGAGTGTTTTGAAATTGGAGCATAGGAGTGTGATTAAGTTTCTCACAAAAGAAGGCAATGGTCCAAAATTTATAAGAGAACGTATGATTGCCGTATATGGAGATGATGCCCCATCATATTTTACGATTAAGTTTTGGTCAAAACAGTTTCGTTGGGGACGTGAATCCATAGAGGATGACCCTAGAAGTGGAAGGCCACTTGAGGCAACCAACAGTGAAATGTGTGACAAAGTGGAAGCTATGGTTCTTGAGGATCGCCGCATGAAGGTCTCCACCATTGCTACTGCTCTGGGAATATCAGAACCAGTTTTCTATATACCTATATACCAGATGTCTATATACCTGCCGCGTTTGATGTCCTTGTTATGAGCCCCCCCTTGTATTTTTACTCTTGTATATGATTATTTACATTTATCATTTACATTCTTTAATTAACTATTTAATATGATAAGTTTTGTTAATTGTTCTGTAATTGTAATTGTTGTTCTAATAAGTTTTATTTTTGTTAATTAACACATTGTTCTGATGCTGGATCTTACACAATACATTTAATGAATTTTCTTGCTAAGTTTGAGTATTTCTAAATATAAATGCGAATTTGTGTGTTTATATTTATATGTATGTTTAATATATGCTTAAATACAAGAAATATATGTTTTATTTAAAAATAATTCAAGCTGGCATTATTACCTTTAATAAACATTAAAAAAGAAATTTGCAGTTCTCTTGTTTTTCATTTTTATTTAAAAAAATATTAAATAATTGGAAACTCTAATAAATTGAATAGCTAAGCATGGCTATAAGGAATATCGTGGCAAAAAACCAGAACATTCAGTTGCATCTTTTACGACTGGAAGCTAATTATCTGAATAGGTGGCGTTATTACCTCCAGTTACCTAGAGTCCCTCTATAATAATATTAAATAATAAGAATAAGAGTTGGGACATGTACGATGCAGCGGCGGCTCGCCAGGTGAAGTTAGTGAAGTGCCACTTCACTGAATTTTTTCGCCTTACACAATGTTTACAATCAGCTCAAAAATCTATTTTTACAAGATCAACAAATGCAAAAAATTGAGAAATAAAATCTCTGAATAAAAATCTCAATGCCACAATGCATTGCTTTATTGCGGGTTGCGGTCATGAAACGAAGCGGCGACTTGTTCGACACGTGCAGTTGAAGTGAAGTGCTGCAGTATTCAGACATTTAACTCCGTCGCGTTGCTATGGCAACGCTGACGTCACAGCTTTTCTTGGATCCACTTGTTCATTAATTTGGAGGGGCAAGTGCAGTTATTTTATTCGAGCGCCCGAAAACTTCAGTTGAATTTTGTTAACGGAACAAATGTATTGAACTGTGTTGTGTTTGTTAATAAATTTTTTGTGGTTCTGAATTAAAAACGTATAATTACTAACTTAACCATGGATCAACCCGTTAATGACACTGTGTGTAGTTTATTAGAAACTCCGTTTAATCGCTGGAGGGAGGAAGACAAAAGGGACCTTTTAAATGTAGGACGCCCTACAGGAACTTTATCTGTCTCCGCAAAAAAAGGTTTGAATAAAAGCTCAAAATCCTACACCCTCAAATTTAAAGATTCTTGGTTTACCGAATATAAATGGCTTTGTAGCAGCCAAATTCTTCAAAAATTATTTTGTTGGCCATGTTTGCTTTTTTGTAACAAACAATCCGTTTGGAATAAAGGAGGTTTTGCAGATTTATTGAATATTTCAAGAGCACTCCATAAACAGTCTGACTCTAAGGAGCATTTAATTTGTGCACTAAAATTAAAAAATTTCGAAAAGAATAAGAATACAATAGCCGACGCGTTAAAAGAAAATGCCAGACTTTTTAAAGTGCAGTTTAATGAAAATGTTCGACTTAATAGACTTTTTCTGCAGTATGTTATAGATGCAGTTTTGTTTCTTAGTAAGCAAGAGTTGGCATTTCGTGGCCATAACGAAGGCAGTAGCTCAGTAAACAGGGGGAATTTTAAAGAATTGTTGACAGTACTAATTTCAAGAAGTCCTAAAGAAATCAAGGATCATTATGAAAAAATTAAAAATGTTTTCAGTGGCGATTCTAAAACCATACAGAATGAGTTAATTCATTGTATTTCCGGTTACATCGATGAGCATGTCAGGAGTGAAATAAATAATACTCATTTTTTTTCTATTCAAGTCGATGATACGACAGATATTACCCAGACATCTCAGTGTTCTTTAATCATAAGATTTGTAGATTCAGAAGGATCAGTAGTGGAACGTTTTTTAGGATTTTATGATATGAGTGCGGATAGAACTTCAACGGCCTTATTTGACTTGTTATGTCCAATCCTAAAACAATTTAATTTTGAAAATAAATTAATTGGTCAGTGTTACGACGGAGCAAGCGTGATGTCCGGGCACTTAAATGGGCTTCAGCAAAAAATTAAAGAACAGGCGCCCCAAGCTGTTTTTGTGCACTGCCTAGCACATCGCCTAAACCTCGTCTTACAACAAAGCTTTACAAAAATTTCAAAATGTCGAATTTTTTTTGCAAGCCTTAGTGGAATCCCTTCTTTCTTCCATCATTCTGCCAAACGATCTTTCGTACTTACCTCAATCAATGTAAGACATATACCGACTGTTACCGAAACTAGATGGTCTTCTAATTCTAAATTGATAGGTGTAATTGTTGAAGACTGGCATAAGCTGAAAGAAGTATTCGAATTTATAATAGCTTCTAAAGATTCCGATAAAACTTCAATTCAGCATGCGAGGGGATTTTTATATGAAATGAACAATTTTGAGTTCACTTTTTTAGCAGTTATATTCAATGATCTTTTTACTTCTACAAGTGTATTATTTGATGTTCTTAAAAAAAAATCACTTGATATTAACTTTTGCATTGCTCAAATTAAAAGAACTCGCGAAATATTTAGAAATAAAAGAAACGACCAATTCTTTCGCTCACTCTTAGATAAGGCCAATATCTTGACGGAAATAGAGTATTCTAAGAGAGAATATGCCAGTCTCACAAAAGGTGAAGTCGCTTTGAAATTTAAAGCATTATTTTACGAAATTATGGACCACCTTCTAATGGAAATGGACACAAGATTTCAAGATTGTGATAAGTTGCAGTTTGTGTCTTTAGCTGATGCTTCAAAATTTGAGCAGTATAATTTACACTTTCCTTTTGAGGTCGTTGAAAATTTAGGACAGTTTTATGGCAAAATATTCACCAAAAAGCAACGGCTCATAAATGAACTGAGCCTTCTTTATGCTAATGAATCTTATCGCAGTATGTCTGTGCAAGAATTGCTCCACAATCTTCACGAGAATAGAGACATTTTTACGGAAGCTTATAGATTATTTTGTCTTATTTTAACGATTCCATCTACAAGTGCATCAGTGGAAAGAAGTTTTTCCTGTCTTAAGAGAGTAAAGACCTATGTGCGAAATACTGTTTCCCAAGAAAGACTGTCTTCTTTGGTGAATATTTCAATTCAAAAAGAATTATTAGTGAATTTAATCAAGAAACAACCATTTTATGAAGACATCATTGATAAATTCGCTTCTTTGAAGGATCGAAGAATCGACCTGATTTACAAAAAATAAGTAAGTATGTATTCAAATAGAATTAGTATTGTTTCTATGTTTGTATATTTGACTCGGTTAATAGCACTTCACCTATTTTTTGACCCACGAGCCGCCACTGGTACGATGCCAGATTTTAATTGGCTGGATCCAATGTCAAAGATTACATGATCTTAATAGTCTGGCACTTTGTTTTTTAAATTGTATAACAACATTTGCATTACTTTACATCCTAATACACATTTTCTTTATGAAATTAAATTTTCTTAATATAATATATGTATTTTTTATAAGTAAATAAATTATTATAATAATGTTGAATCGAAAGACTTATTGACATCTATATACATAGTTTGTCAAGAAACAATTTGTCAAATCAAACAACTGAAAATTGATAGGTGAAAATACTTTATGAGAAATCAAGTTGTTCTTGACATTGGATCCACATGTCCTAACTCTTATCTTAAATAACCTATTATTATTATATAGGAACTCTACAGTTACCATACTAGTTTTTCTCAAAATTCAAAAACTGTGAGGTTGGAAGGAAACTGACAACAGGTATATACATGTAATCGACACCAGAGAGTTCAAGATCGTTGTCAGCTTTACAACATTAAATTTAAAAATTAAAGTTAAACTAGGGAAACCTCGTCAAGACATAACGGTCAAAAGCATTGAAGGATTTCTCTATATAAAACATTCGATGTGTGATTACAATCCATCAGATTTTCGTGAATGATTATTTAAATAAACGCAACCAAACATAACCAGTTGAAAATTCTAAGCCTAGCACTCCTCTCTCCCAGCTTACTCTTCTCTCTTCCGACATATTATGTTCCTCTCTGGCTTACTCCACCCCGCCGGTTTATTCTACATACATACGGAAATTCTACCTTACGAAATGATAGAATAAAATCAAAAATCGATCTTGTTTAAAACATCCTTAAAAACGTCTATTAGTACATATTTCAAAAACATGACATAAACATAGTGTTGGCATATTTCCTGCGTTTTATACAAACAATATGAAACTGCTTTGAATAAGCAATTGCCATCAGCTATTATTTGTATGTATAATTTGTCTGTTGCCCATAATTTTCAACTATGCGGGTTTTGTCTACGCAACCTAACAATTTTTTAAACATTAACCGCTTATTAATGATGGTAGAGGATAGCTGCATCACCCTTTTATATTTGTAAGTGGGAGTAGTTACGAGACTCACCACCGTAGAAAGTGAGAGGGCGCCCCAAGTGAATGTTCGATTCATCTGTCTCAAATTAAACATTTTAGAGTTTTTCAAATTAAAAATATAAACATTAAAAAAATATAAAAATTAAGTAGTGTTGACTAATCTACACAGCGAAACTTTAATATAAAAAAGAATCGCTTAGATCGGCCCGGTGGAACTCTCAAACGAACTGGAACAAAAATAAGCCTTGTGCTTTAAATATATAGATTAGTATAAAATGCCTATTTCCTAATTATTAAATAATTAAGGTTCGAAAACGCCAAATATTAGCTTTGTAAGTATCTACTAAACAGTAGGAAGAAGAGGACCAAGCGCATACTTTCTCAGAATCTGGTTTAAGGAAAACTGGAATGGCTAGACAGATGTGTCAGCCAGTATTAATGAAGCTGGCCATAATTAGTACATAGAAATGTTTAAACTATTTCTACTAGGTGCCACAATGTGAACAATTTAAATGTGTCAAGGTGCCAACTTACAGCAGTTCCATTTTAATGTGGACGTACTTATGCAGAAAGAAATCAAGCCACAAATTTCAATATCTTAGAAATAAAGTGCCAAAGTTAAATCTTTATTATTAATATCTTATGTTGGTTGGTCTATCAGTTCAATTAATATATCAAAATCAGAGTTGCAAGCTGTAAAGTGGCGCTATTACACGTGCCCGTATATGTAACCCATTTTTGAATTTTTGCAGATTCATCCATAGTGTTGTGACCAAAAAAAGTTCGGTCAGAAAGTTGAAGAATTTCATGGAAAAGTTGCAAATATTCACTAGGTAACGATTTTTCAATAATTTTCGGTAATTTTCCTTTAGTGCTTAGTAAGTACTTTGTTCATGCAATTCATAACTAGACTCCAGTGGCACCAATCTGTTTTGGATGTATGCAAGGGATAATCATTAAATATTGGCAACCAAAACTTATTTAATTAAAATATTTAAAAATTGTTTACATTCGTCATAATTTGAAGCTGCTAACGAGCCATACATCTTAATCAGGTAGCATTGGGGTGCCTGTCGCAATTCCGAGAAAAAGGTTCGCAAGCTCAAAGTCACACCGAATTCCTGCTAAACGAAGCAAACACAATGACAAAGGAAAACGAAGAATAAGAAGAAAGTTCGACAGATGAAGAGGAAACTACTACCAGTAATAGTCACGCCATCAACATTCAAGATGTTATTGAGATGATAATGCTTAGCAATTAATATTATATTTACATAATTTACACCATAATATTACTAAAAAATTTTCATACTTCTCACATGTTGATATGTTTTATAGGATATAAATTAACTTTTTCAACTTTCAATTTTTTTAGCATTATTAAAATTCTTCCCCTATTTTAACTACAAACTATGTATTCAAACAATCATGCTAAAGACCTGGGAATGATCTCATTGGAATGGTACTTTTGTCTATACTAACCACATAAAAAGTCAACATTGACATTTTGACATGATAGGTCCCTTTTCGAAGATGTATCAGTATATCACAATGCAGCAATTTAGAAGAAATAAAGAAAAAAAAACTAAAGTTATTTAATTATAAGACAACCTATATTCCCGTATCAATACATTTTGACGTATTAAGACCTATGGATGTGTATAAATATACAGGGTGTCATGAGATAGAAGGCATTAATTTTAAGGTGTGATAGAAGACATCAAAAGGAACAAAAAAGTTTTAATAATTTTTTTTCTATGTTAATAGGCTTTCGAGTAATTTAGAAAAAACCATTGCCATATCTGGCAACCTTGCTTAAGTATAATCGCATTCTGCAACTGAAGGTCTTGAACTTGTTTTAGAATTAAGATCGGTTAGTCTAAACAAACGTAGATGACAGCCGTTGTTTTGCTGAAAAAGCTAAATGAAGCACGTTTTATAGCTTTTTATTACAAAAGGTTTTTAAAAACAGTAAATAAGAAATCTAGGTCACGATATGATCAACATCTGTGTAAATATGAGTTCAGATCAGATTACAAGCAGCACTTTTCTCTGGTGTTAATTTGAAATAAATAATAACGCCAGCGGCAGCGTTATACGGATGAATACTTACTCCCAAATAACGGGTTAACTAAAAATGCAATTGTTTTAAGTGTCATAGTGCAATGAAGCCATTTAAAGAAACATTTGTAATTGCGTATTAAAAAACAGGGGGAATACAGAAATCAATTTAACGAAAACAATACCGCATCTGATTATGCAATTTGTTAATTAACATGTATTAAGTTATGGGAATTTTTAGAGCAATATTCAGTAAGCGCAATTAATAGTTTCCAATTAAGAACTTACGTAATATTTTTAAGTCGGCATTTATAAACGAGATTACCATCCCTTAAGAAATAACAGTACTTATAACGTTTTACAATAATTGCCAATATTTCATTCGTAAATAATCTCCATTTTACTAAAAGGTATCAATCATGCTGTTTGTTATGAGTTATGATGCTTTCAGCTTTGTTAAATTTTTATTGCAGTTATTATAAAACCGCATTCTTCGAACGTAGGGATCATGGTAACACTTAAAAAAGCCAACTTCTTAAGGCGTGGTATTTAGTTGTTTCTAACAGTTGAGATAAAGGGTGCAAAAACACAATGTTGCATCATCAACAACTATGCCTGGAATAATATGAATAATACCGGTAAATATTTCTTGCAGTGCCTACAATAACGGCTTTTAACTTTTTAAGTTGGTTCGAGTTGGATTTGGTTTTTGTATGAAAATAACCAGCATGCTTTGGCTCTTTCTTTAACAAAAATTTTAAAGCGGGGATATGCGGGCGTTTTTTTACAACTCCAACAGAATTTGAATTTTAGCAAGAAAAAGCTCTTACAATTTAGGATTTTTTAAAATAAAAGCTACAACACATGTTCATGTTTTTTTAAGTTATGTAGCTGCAAATACTATCATTTTTAATTTTGGTTTCAATAAGGTCCATACAAGCAGTGTCGGACTGGGCCGCCGGGCAACAGGGCAAATGCCCGGTGGGCCCCCCTGGAGACCGAAAAGTGGGCCCCCAAGACCAATTTACAAAATACAGATTTTATTAACTTTTGACGAATAGCCAACCATCGTGTATACAAGAATATAACTGTTTGTTAAAAATTATAATTAAATTAAAAGTTAAATAGGTAGTAATAGTTGTTGAAATTGAATAAAACTTCATAGGATTCAGTCCTCAAATTAATTTTTTACAAATTCATTAAGACGTTTCGATAACGATTTGTTTTCTTTATCAAGACCTAGAATATACAAATTACAAAAAATTAGACCATTAGTTCTTCTTCTTAATTCTATGCTTTTCTATCGTTAAGTGTAAGGCCATATGTACTTTACTGTTTTTTCGTGCACTTTTCTCTCCATTCTTTTCTATCTTATTTTATTTGTCTGATTTCTTTCCATGCGTTTCCATCTCTGTTTGTCTCTTCTTTGATTCCCTCATTCCAGTCTTCCCTTTCAGTTCTCACCATATTTACTCCATATATTCTTCTGGTTCCCAAACCATCTCAATTGTCCTACTAACTTTTCATATATTGGTTTGATTTTGAATTGTTCTCTGATGGTTTCGTTCTTAAATCTGTCTCTTCTTGTTTTGTTTTCTATTTTCCTTAAAAATGTCATGTCCATTGCATATTAGATCCTTGATTTATTCCTATTTGTTATTTATTGTCCATGTTTCGTTGCTATATAGTATTGTCTATCTTAGTATTTTCTTGATAACTTGTGTTTTTATATGTTTTGGTACTTCTCTTTTACCCAAAACTGTTGTTTTCATTATCTTGTATACTCTCCCTGCTTTTCCCAGATTTTCATTTATTTCTTTGTCCATATTACCATTTTCTTCTATTACTGATCCTAAATACTTATAGCTTATTCAATTCTTTTTCCATGTATTTGTACGTTATGTGTTTTTTTATGCTTGCTATTATCATGTTCTTTGCTTTGCCCACATTTATTTCCATACTATACTTTCTGGTTTAATACGTTAGATTAAATTTTAAATTGTAATTTAATTTACTTATTTTACTTTAATTAACTCATCCATAACTAACGTAAACAATAGGGGGCTGAGGACACATCCCTGCTTCACTCCTTTTTCTGTTGCAAAATTCTTTGATTCTTCATTGTTTGTTCTTAGTGTATTTCTTATTTTGAACGTACGACTTTTGACTCTTTTTTTTTGTATTTTTCATAATGTCCGGTCTGTCTTGTACTTAGGTATTTTATAATTCTTTTCACTTCTTTATACCATGATTCCGTTCTTTTTACATTTGTCTTTACTATTTTTGGTATTCTAAGGCACTCTAGCCGACTCTACCACATTTTCTTAAATTTTTTCCCATTTCTCTTCTATTCCTTTTTCTTCAAATTGTTCTTTTAATTTCTTATTTTCTCTTTCCTGGCATTTCTTTCTAATTTCTTCGTTTTTCAATTTATAACTCCTAATCTTATACTATTTTCATTCTTTTGTCACTTTGTATCTTTTTATGTTTTTAAAACTATGTATTAGTTAATTTACAAATGGTTTAATTCTTTGTAATTTGTTTTTGCATATTTTATTGGGCAAAAGTAAGAGGGAATGTTGTTGAATATTAGCTGTGTATAAACACCGTGATGATATTCAATGACGATTCTTAAAAATTGAATTTAATTCTATGAATGAAATAAAGTTAACTCAACTTCTTTTTGATTTCTGGAAACTATATAAACTAATAAATAAAGATCTTAGAAAACCAACAAAACAAAATTGTCAAATGATAGAGAATACCAAAGCACAATAAAAATTATTTAACATATGCTATTAATTTTCATAATTCTTCATCTACAGGAACCTTGTCTGAAACAGCGCTTTAATTCCAGAATGCACTACGTATCACTCTTTTTGCTAAATCTTGATAATTTTGCAAAAAGAACCGTAATATTTATTATGTTATTGAAGCGATTTGACATATGTTCCAAGTTACTAACAAAAGAAAGTGAGGCCCTCCTCCGCTGTTTGCCCGGTGGGCCCCAATGTCGCCAGTCCGACGCTGCATACAAGAAAAGTAATTTAATTTTAAATCTCAGCCTGGAAATGTCGAGAAATTGTTAGTTCAAAGTAGTGACAACTTTATGCATCAAAGTTTTTATTAATAACATATATACATACATAATATTTTACTTCTTATACCTTTCGGTGTCGAAGTGTAGGACACACCGAGCTTCAGAGTGGATTATAACAAAGATTTTTAACTTTTGTCACCGATTCTAGATGCCCTGAACATTTTATAATCAAACGCCAATATATTTTTTATTCTTTACACAAGTTGGATTTTTACCTCATTGCACGGTTTTTGTTGTCCGACAGTGACCGGTTGCCATTGCAAAATTACTGATTCTGAAATTCGTTAATTATTCTCCTCAAAAACATCAATTAATTTAATACGACATTCAGTTAATTCTATAAAATTATTATTACATTAATTAATTTAATCAGCCAAGATATACCGGACGCCTATGATTTAAAGAGCTTTTTTGACAAAGTGTTTATCTTATCTCGCTCTAAAATGGTACTAAAAACTGTTATTAAATAAACAAACTCGTGCATTGACAAATCATTCCAAGTTCAAAAACCTAAAACTCAGCATTATAGCATTAAACGGGTATTATTTATACAACAATCAGGAACTGACCCAAATAATCTTAAGAAACGTGCTTTTTTCAAGTTCAAGAAACATCCACATCAACATTTTGTGTAAACTGGCGCATATGGTTTACAATTTTTACAGGGTTGTCACGTTTCTTAATTGAGTAAAATGAATTTGTAATTGTAAAAAGAATTCAATTTTACGCGGAAACGACATACGATAGGATCAAACGTTATTAAGGTATGTTGTTGTGATAGATGAGATACATCTGCCGATAAAGCCCCATACTTAAAGTGCTATTATTAACGCGGCAAAATGATGTTAAAGTTTCCAACTTTCTTATTTTTTTCTGAAAAAGTGGTACGTTCTAGAACAAAGTTGTATAAGACTTTTTTGTTCCTTTTGGTGTCTTCTATCACCCCTTAAAGTTAATGCGTTCTATCTCCGGACACGCTGTATATATATCGCCCCATAATTAAGTATTATTTATCAACAAATATGAGAAAGTGAAACAATAATAAAAAATAAGCAGCAATCATAAAATACAATGGTATTTTGTTTTTCATTTAATTAAAGTTTTAGTAACGCTATTTGCTTAACGTTATAATAAATTAAAACAATTCGTAAAAGGTTTTGTAGTTATTATTTAGTTATCTGACAATTATGTCAACACTTCTATTATTAGGCATTTACAAAAATTGATCGAGTTGATCAGATTACTGTTTCTGTCATTGTTATTGACATTTAAAAAAAAAGATACACATAGCGATCTGATTCAATTTTTGTAAACCCCTATTTAGTCCAGTCGCCAAGTATGTACATAATGCCTCGCAAAAGGTTGTGTAGTTTTGATTTTTGGGTATGTTGTAGTTACCTAGGTACTAATTAAAAACCCAAATTTCTGACCTTCTCGTACATGTGCGGGCTTTGGTATGGCAGAAAACTATTAAAGAACACCGAGTTTGTCTTTTAACTTTGATCTTTTAGGTTCATATAGAGTATCACCTTCATCCCTTTCTATAACCAAACTATAATCTTCAATGTCTTCATTCACTTAGGCGATCATTTGATCAATTATAGAAACCTCTTCTTTCTCAGTGTCATCCTCGCTTAGAATAATCTCAGGAACATTTTTACATGATTGTCCAGAACAATGCTTACAAATATTAGAGCACTTCAAACCAGCCTTTTTGCAACTACAGACCCTAGTACACCCTTTCTTACATTGGCAAGAAGTAAATTGCAACAAATACTCTGGTGTTGCATTTTTGTAGTTTTAGACGGAATGAGCCCTTGTGTGCTTGTCGTACAGCCCAGATCCAAAAGATTCTTTTTTCTCCCCAACCATGTTTGGACTTGATGGTAGGTGTGGAATGCCATGATACCTGGCTGCGTCCCGTGTTGGTGGCAGTCTGGCAAGGTGAAACTTACTTTTTATCACTGATTTTACAAATAGCTGATAGCGAAGATCATCCAGTGTTTGATTATTAATGCCCCCACCGTACAAAGCGACAAGAAATTTCCACCTGCTTCAGCAATTTGGTCAGAAGTAGCTTCTGGTTCTTTGAATACACTGACTATGTTAATTAAATGAGGGTGTTTCTGAATAGCACTGCATAATTTCGTCTTCCTTGTCCAAATGGTACTCTATATGAACCCAAAAGATCAAAGTTAAGTGACAAAGACTCTTTTGAAGGATTTTCGTACAATTGGAACTCTGTACTTCGGTGCATATGAGGTTTGGAAGAAAAAATGTTATAAGGATAAATTGAAACAAACTTCCTGAAGTACAAAAAAGTTAAGAATAATTTTCTTTGTAAGAATGGTAATGACCAAGGGCAACCACATGGTTGCTGAATGGGTAGTTAAGCGCACAATTTCGTGTAGTCACGTGTATACCTAACCGTACCGTAACCTACCGTAATTTTATACCTATACATTCGACTACACGAAATTGTGCAATTAACTACCCATTCAGCACCCAGTTGGTTGGGCTTGGTAATGACTAATGAGTTAGTGAGCAAAAACCAAAAAGTCTAAAGATTTTGGGTTTTTTGCTGTACTGAAGCACGCACATGTGCGAGAAGGTCGAAAACTTGGATTTTTAAATAGTGCCTAGGTACAGTCATTTTCAAATGTCTTGTCCCGAGTAGGAGCGCTGCTGCTTTAAGAATCGAAATACCCCTTATACTGTGTACGAAAGAGACCGAATTAGACAGAGATAAACAACTACCTGGCCAAAATATTTAAAATCTTTAAAGTTTGTTTTGAAGACATGCTTGTAAATCTATTGTTACTCATTCTATTCAAAATTTCTTCGACACACTTTATAAAATAGCCTTTTTAAACGGAAGCATTTACTAGTTACCCTAAGTTGTATATAGTATTTAGGTTTGATTCTTTACCTTATTAAAAATAACTAAAGAGTGAATCTACTGAACCTAGTTTACTCCCGTTAATGTTTGTAGTAATTTTTATTAGCATTAAAATTAAAAACTTTTACTTTTGCAATTTTATATTAAAAGTGTCTTTATTAAGTAGATGAACGTAGTAATTCAAACCTGAAACTTTTGCATATTAAACAACTGCAAACAAATGCATATTAAAATAAATTTAGTAGGAAATGTGTAAATAACTGTTATTTTTTACCTGCAACGTAAATTCATATGCTTCAGAGAAAAACTCAAAAACTTATTTTTTGCTTGAACAAATGAACAGTTATAATTTTATAATCTTTTCATTCATGAATTGACAAGAAACTTTCATTCCCAGGGTGAAACTTTTCATTCATTTGTAAGGATTTGAAAATACCAAATCTGCACTGACAAAACCTTTACCCTCTTCTTTTAAACTAAAACGGTAAAATTAAACTGTAAGATAACAACAAACTGAAATATTTGTAAGCAGTTTTGCATATGCCGTGGTCGTGTAATTATATTCCGGGTTATTTGTGTTTTTTCATTTAAAGATTTCCTTATTAAACATATATTGTATTTATACAACATATAAATATTATAGTAAATGTTTAAATATGCCTCGTTTGTATGGCCAATCTGATTCCACTTTGGAAACTCGGGGAATGATTATTAGTTTGTGGGAAGCTGGAATCTCCAAGAATGAAATATCCGAACGCGTGAATTTATCGGTAAGTTTTTATTTATTATTAGTATTACCAGTATTATATAATTATCATCATCATTATTATTATCATATTTATTAAATCATAACTACTTAGCCTAAGAGCTAATAAGATATTTTTGGCAATCTACTCAAAATTTTAAAATAAATCTGAAAACTACATTTCACAAACGAACATTTTTTATCGGATTGTATAAATAAGATTTAATGTTCCTTTGCAAGCCGTAATATACATTTGGTAAATAAAGTCCTTATAAAATTAAAATTTTTTGTATTATCACTGTTCGAAAGAAAAGCTCGGACACGTCAATTTTATTTCTCCTGTGGATTTTATGGGCGTCAATTTTAATTTTTTAGTTTACTACTGTGGAACCTATGACGTCATCGACTTTTTTTTAATGGAACTCCTTATTTTTTGCTAGAAATAAAAAGTATATTTCTTTCCGAATTCAGCAATACCCCATATTAATCCTTCAGTTCTAATGATTATTTCCGTGAAAGTTATCACATTTGGTCATGTTTCAAAAAAATACTAATTTTAAATACCACATATGGAGTATTGTCTAGACGTCATAGGTCACACAGTAGTAAACTAAAAAATTAAAATTGACGTCTATAAAATCCGTAGGAAAAAATAAAATTGACTTGTCCAAGCTTTTCTTCCAAACAGTGATAATCAAAAAATATTAATTTTATTCCTTACTTTATTTACAGACTGTATAATAAATCACCAATTAAGTACATATTTTTCTTGTAGTTGTTATAATGATAATTTATGTGTGTAGGTGCGTCAAGTTAACAGATGGATTCGAAAATACCAAGAAGGAGCAGAAAACGATCGACCGTTGATGAATCGACCGCGGACTGGTCGGCCAGGAATTTTAAACAATGAACAAAAGGATGCTGTGACCCAGTTCGTGAGCCAAACACCATTTGCCTCTTCCACAATTATTAGAGACCAACTACAATTACCGTGTAGCATATCGACGGTCATTCGAACGCTGCATAAAAGTGGAGTTCATTGTAGAGTTCCAGCCAGAAAGCCGGAAATCACAGAAGCACATGCTACCCGGAGGCTTCATTTTGCAGAAGAGTATCTGAACTTTAACTGGGAGAATGTGATATTTAGTGACGAGAAAGTATTTTGCTCTTCACAAGATTATAAAAAAACTTTGTGGAGACCAAACAATACTAGATATGACAGGAACCATATTCAGGTTGCAACCCGGAGTGGTCGTATAAGCGGTGCATATTGGGGATGGATGTCGAGCGCAGGGCCAGGTGAACTTGTACGGGTCAATCCTCGTTTTAATTCAAGGGAATATATAAATATACTACAAAATGTAATGTTGCCATCGGTCCGAGTAATGTATCCTGAAGGAAACATTATTTTCGTTCAGGACAACTCCCCAGTTCATACTGCTCACATTGTTAGGAGGTGGTTTCGCGAGCACCCAGAGATTCAAGTTTTAGAGTGGCCTTCTAGATCTCCTGATATAAATCCGATTGAAAATCTTTGGGCGGCAGCAGTAAGAAATTGGGAAATTGAAGGAAATATTAGAACTGTAGAACAACTTCATGCAAATGTGATGTTGGTTTGGGAGAGGCTAAGAGGCACCAACATGTGCGAAAACTTAGTATCGTCTATGTCACGCAGACTTGAGGACTGCATAAATCGTAATGGTTTTTATATTAAATACTGATGCAAAAACCACTAATTTATCAGTTTTTGTTTAGTAGGGGAGAGTTCCCTACAATGGGCACTCTTATAGTTATCAGTTTATTAGAACGTTGTAATATTTTTATATTAATTTATTTGTTTTGCAAATAGTAAGTGATAAATCATTTATTCAACCAAAACAGAACTTGGCGTTAGAGATGCATTATTTGCAATGCTTAATGCTTGTCTAACGCCAAGTTCTGTTTTGGTGAGGCAAAATCGGCTCAGTCGGTCTATCGGGAATATTAGCGAATCATATTATGATACTGTGTTTAGTACTGAATCATTTGTAACAGCAGAAGGTGTTAGCAATAATAATTCTGTTGATTTTAGTAAACATTATTCTTTTTTATTATAGTTATGTAGTTAGTATAGGTTTTAATTTCTACGATTTTTAATTTTTCACTATTATAATGCTGCTTGAACACGTTTTTTATATATAATATTCCTTTTTGTGCTATTTGTATTTTTGATGTGTGTGTGTGTAGACCTATTTTTGTGTATTTTATATTAATGTGTTTATTATTTATTATTTTTAGTAATTTTTACAATAAAAACTTATTACAGTTACTACTAAAAATTTAGTTTTTTTTAGTGTTTACAAAATAATTAAACTTTGTAAATAAATAAGCATACGATATTTATTTCTTAAAATAGAAGTAACGATGCTAGAAGTGAAACGGCTGTTTTGTACACCAGTAAAATAAGAAACTAACTTGAAAATATATATTTTTATAACACCATTGTTGTTATAAAAAGCGTAACGAAAATAATAATGAAAACAATCATCAAAAAATAGAGGTTTAGGAGTATTTTAGATAATTAAATAATCGCAGAAATTAATGTAAGCGATAAGTAATAATATAAACATTTATTTATGTAAATACGTTAAAATTTTAAAAAGTTATTAAATATTCACTTGTTTTAATAAAAATAGTACAAACTAAGAAAAAACTAGAAACATAGATATAGTCAGTACTAAAAACAAAACAGTCACAAAACAAAAATTAAGAAATACCCTTGGCAAAGTATAGAACCTTAGATCATATATATCATTAATATCTGTTTATCTAAAATTTTTAGAATATATTTATGAAAGATTACATATTTTTTTAAATCCCGCCTCCTTTTAAGTAGTTTAGTCGATGAGTTTAACTTTTCTCTCTAACACATTATTCTGTCAATTACCCATCTCTCTCTCTCTTGCATGTGTTACCTGAGTGCAAAAGTTGGACACTTTCCATAACATTCCACTAACTACTTTCAAGATATAATCCTGTGAATATACCCAAACTGTATTTATTATTAAACTTAATTCATTTGACCGGCAACTACTGGAAATTTTACCTGAAGGTGAATAAACCGGCCCTTAATGTTTAAATATGCCTCGTTTGTATGCCCAATCTGATTCTACTTTGAAAACTCGGGGAATGATTATTAGTTTCGATTATTTATTATTTTTACTAATTTTTACAATAAAAACTTATTACAGTTAAAAATTTAGTTTTTTTAGTGTTTACAAAATAATTAAACCATGTAAATAAACAAATCAAACTCGTAAATAAATTAATAGAGTTTATAATAAAGTAGAAAAAGCATACGATATTTATTTCTTAAAATAGAAGAAACGATAGTAGAAGTGAAACGGCTGTTTTGTATTCCAGTAAAATGAGAAACTTACTTGAAAATAGCAGTTTTTATTACTCTATTGTTGTTATACAAAGCCACTCTAGGTAGGGTAGCAACCTTTAAAACTGGTTGTATTTGTGGGTTGTTTGTAAACAAAAGAAACTATGCTCCGAAACGTACCAGAATTGTTAAATGTGTTGCCTACTCGGGACAAGACATTTGCAAATGACTGTACATACAACATCGAACCTAAAATCGAAACTACACGACCTTTTGCGATACAAGGTGTATTTTTACGACCTGGCAACTGAACTAATAATTATCAAAGGTAAAAGAAAAATAAGAACATTCAAAAATTTTACAACTTGGTATACATTTGATAAACCCTTTGAAGTTTCAACATAAGATACAAAAAACATATCACCCATTCTACGAAAAAGTCAACCCTAGCATAAAAATTGAAAACGTTTTGTGCGAGTCAAGATTTATTTCACGTTTAATATTGTATGGGCCATCTAAACACTAATTTTTGAAATCTACTTTCAAAACATTATTTTTTAAGTAAAAAATGACACTCTTTTTAAATATTAAATATCAGTTCCTAAAATAATAGAGAGTACTTAGGAAATACCCTCTATATTGCTGTTACCAGGAATAGTGTAGATCAGCGGACTGCAACCATAGGGTATCGAGTCACGACCCTAAATTGGATTTAAAAATGGGTCACATAAATATTTATTTGTATTATATCATTTAGCTTCATGTTAAAAATATGTGCTATAAGGTCCTGTAATTTTAACTAACCTTATAATTTTATTGATATTTCTGGATCGCTAGATAAAAAAGGTTCTGGAATGCTAGTCTAGATTCTTGATGTTATTGAGTGAAATAGTCCATGACAATAAAATTGATCATGTTCCATTTGAAAGAATATTATCACAGCAGTCGTTATCAATCTACCCTAATGCTATATTGGCTTTAGCAACCATGTATTTATTTATGCTCTATATAATACAAGAATACAATACTTTTCTATTAAAAAAATAATTACAGCCATAAATCAATCATGGTTGACTATTGTAAGATTTTAGAATTATTGCACATTGTCGACTGTATAATTAATAAAACAATACAAAATAAATTTAAACAGATATGAAATATTTAGGACTTCAGGTAAAGCAGTTGGTTAAATAATTACAATGATAAAAAATCATAACCGCCGGTTTTCCAGATTTTTGTACAATGTAAATGTAAGTTTATTATATGGTATTCAAAAAACATTTCATTTTTTAACATTATAATTTCCCAGTTCATAAATCAAGTTGAGTTACTGCGTACATTTTACAAAAAACTGAAAAACCAGCTATCACTATTTATTCATCGTTCCTTAGCGAATGATCGCAACTGTACATATATTTAATAAAATACCCTGCTTAAAAATCAATAAATAATATTAACAATTTTTTTTCTCTAAAATTATTAGCTCAACATAATCTACATTCTTTTTCAATCTTTTAAGCAAACCTTATTTATTTATTTAAAATACATTATTATTACTAAAAAAAAAAGTTTTAACTTTTTTTTATGGTACAAAACTCATGGATGTGCTGCTGTATTAATATTTGTTTACATTCTCGCACAACAAGAGAAAAGAAAAATTAAATAGGTAGTATGTATCAGAACAGTAAAATTAGTAAATTTTATTACTCCTTGCAAAAACAAAAAAGAAGACAGTGGAAAATAGATTTCCGTAGATATAAAGAGAATGATAAGCGTTAATGCATAGATTGCAGAAAATAACCTACCTTTATCAGATGTGAAACGGAAGATTCAGCCCCAGGTAATAATTTATCCTTACAACAATTAACACCGCAAGAATAGGCCAGTAAGAGAAAACAGAAATAGCGCTGAGCAATACAGGGCAAGAAAAAAACAAAAATATATGATCAGAAAACTTAAAGTGAAATGAAATATAATCAAGATTATTGTTGTTTAAAGAAGCGGCAGTCTGAAACAAAAATTAAAAATAGGAATAGTCTGAAACAAAAATTAAAAATAGGAATAGTCCAAAACCCCAAATCAGACCTTGGACCTTGAGAAATTAGATCCATAGAATCCAGCTTACAAAAAAAACAAGCATGAAGAGAAATTCTGGTGGAACAAATTTCCAGAAAATACTGTTTGTTAAGCCAAATATGTACCAAAAATTTCATGAATATTTCAAAAGAAAGATTCGTAGTATGCTTTCTACAAAAATGATAAAACAACAAAATTGCTATAGTAAGATTTTTAAAATTGGAGTTTTGTAGTCGCACTTATCCAAAAAAAAAGAATATGATACTTAAAATAATGGATGATACAAAAGGGGAATAATTAGAGTAGTTGTTCTAATGGACGATTTTAACACTAAAGTAGATGTGAATAATGAGGGTTTTGAATCTGTTATGGAACAGGTCCAAATAAGTGAAAGTGATGAAAATGGAGATTTATTAATAGAGTTTTGTTGTATTCATCAATGGAGAATAGAGGTACATTATTTATGCATAAAGAGTGCCACAAAGTCACATGGATTTCTCCAAATAGAAAAGTACAAAACGAAATACAGGGTGGAAATAAATGATTTTCATCAAGTTACCATTGCATTCCCCATGTAAAAGCACGACGTGCCGCTCTACGAAAATAGAGAAGGCAGTACCATAACCTCAAAATATACAACAAAATAATTTGTGTAATATTAATTTATTAATATTACAAAACAATTCTATGAATTGTTTGACAGATTGATTTCATTTATTGACAGAACTAATTTAGTACTAAATCAAAAAGAGTAGAGCGGTACAGAAAAATTTACATGTGAAAAAATTCCAAATGGAACTTGATGAAAATCATTTATTTCCACGCTGTAGATCACATATGTGCAAAAAAACATGACAGGACACAGGTTGCTAGACGCTGAGCATTAGCTATTAACTGCAAAAGTCATGCTGGAATTAGTGAACATAAAAGAAAAAATATATAACAGATACAGAAGATTTAACCATGACATGACAAAAACTCAAGTCTCAAGACTCTATACCAGGTCGGTAGAAGACATATGGAAATGTGCAAAGAATTACTGAAGCTAGAATTAACAACAAAAAACCAATGGATAACAGAATATATGTGGAAGAAGATTAAAGAGAAGAGAGAGCTGAAGAGAAAAGGATCGAATAAAGAAAGAGAGAAAAAATAAAACAAAGCCTGTAGAAAAGACAAAAAAGAGCACTAGCTCAAAATGTAGCTAGTAGAGAAAATTAAAAAAAAAATTATTTGCAAAAGTAAGGAAGTGGAAGGCGAAGAATAAACACAGTAATTAAAGAGAAGAGAGCCCATACTATGCACAGTAGAACAATAGTTAGCATGTTGGGCAGAATATCTCGGAGAGGCAATGAATAAAAACAAACAAGTGATGATGATGATAGATAATAGAGGTGGAGAGGAAACAAGAAATGCAAATAAACACTAATATACCAAAAATAGAAGAATAGTAGAAGCCATTAAGCAGATAAAGAAAGGAAAAGCTACACAAATACACCAAATTCATCTGACGGACCGGAGACATTTACCAATAAGTCCCGGGAATCTCAGGTAGTACTTTTACAATTTTACATATAGACCAAGAGCCAGCTTATTTCTCACCTTCTTAGTAATTTTGGGGTAGTATCCCGGCCGCAGGGGGCTGCCAGAATCGACTTTTAGTGTTCAGTAGGTACATAAGATTTAGTACCCAAATTTGCACGACTGTTGAAATGACAACTCGAAATACGTTGCTGGCTCTCCGTCTAATAGCAACTTACAATAATTCAAATCTCCATTTTTTAAAACCACTTTAACCTATCTTCTAATCACTTTACCACAAAAGTTACCATTTGAAAAATAACTGTAAGTATATTTAATAAAAAGCACAGCAGATGCATAATCTTTTATCATAAGATTATTTTTTCTTTTATCGTAAAACCTTTCTTGTTTAGCGTTCAGCCAAGCAAGTATTATTTCAAAAATCTATTTGAAGTTCCAAATAAAGCCTTAAATTCATTCTTCCCAGTAAACCACTTTGTTAATTCCTAAACGAAGTACCTGTTATTGCACCCACATCTTTTATTATTTCTTTTTTCTCTAGGTTTATTGAATGGTCCTGAATATTTATTGATGTAATTACCAGATTTTCAATTTCAAGGCAGTTGAAAGAAACTCATTCGCCTTTTGAAAATCATTACCTCTTAACCTGATCAAGACCATATTCTAATAAGGATGTTTAAGTAAAAACATTCTGTTTAAGAAGACCACGATTTAAATACGGGTGTCTGAAGCCACGCCAGAACACGCAGAAATTAAAATGGGAAAAATTTAATAAATGAAATTGAAAATTAAGAAATTAATTGAAATATTGATGTAAACGTTATTCTCAAAAACATCAATTCTCACTGCTCCAATAAATTATTTTATAAATGTCAATTATTCTTCAGATTGTACCAATATAAACTAAATCATGGCTGACTACAATTCATAAATCACTTTTTCTTGGGAACAAATTTTCACTTGTAATTACACGAGTGCTTCGAAATTATCGATTTGTAATACGAACGTTGATTAGCAACCACGAGTGTCATTTTTTGACGTTTTAATTTCCCGACGTGCAACGGAGGGAAATTTGTCAAAAAATGACACGAGTGTTGCGTTTTAATCAACTTGAGTATTACAACAGATAATTTCAGAAGCACGAGCATGTAATTCGGTAAGATTATTTCATGATACAGTTGTTTATTTAAGCATCTACTTATTAACATAAAGATTAGTATTTGACATGAAAGTAAAAAATGGGACACATGTGACACTAGTTTTCAGCGTTGTCACGAAGATAAAAACAGTCGAAAAGGACAATAAAAAAATTATCGAATTATCGCTGTAATCCAAAAAATAAAGCCTTGCGATTGGTCAAAAACGAAGTAGAATGAAATAATCATGTTAGTTTCTTCATTTAGTTTCTGTAGTTTGTAGGTATAATAGAACACTGTAAGTCAAATGTAACTGTTATAATTTCTGAAATTAAATCTGATCTTGTTTTCTTGTCAAATATTCAACTACATACATATTTAGTTTCAACAAAAATTAAAAGAAAGTGCTGTATTAAAGAGTGCTTCAGAATAAGTCATGTAACATCTTATGCATGAAATACCTTCCAATCAATGTTTAAAAGATCTATAGCTAAAATTGTTTATACTATAATATGCTTGAATTTTCTATGTTGGAAACATCTAACTACTCTACTTTAATTATCTTTAAAAACTCTAATTTATTTTCCTGATAAGGACATAGGTACATCATTATCCAAGTTTTAACTTTAGAATTTTAATTGATCATATTACATCAGTAATAATTTCGATTTTACATTTAATGGGTTACTGTATGTTTAAAATATGTTAAAATAGAAGAAAGCAATTTAAGTAGAAAAGTTTTAAAATGAATTTTAATTAATGTAAGCTATACTTTCGTTTTCATTTAGAAGAGAATTGGTGCACTACTGGTAGAAGTTAATTGTTAAAAAATAATGGTTAAGGATAGGGGATTATAATGAAAGCATAATTTATTAAACGAAAGTTTAAGGCATGCTTACGAGTAAGAATACATTTAATTTCGGACTCTCAAATAATTTTCCTTAAAAATTCACTAAATCCATTAGATTTTATTAAAAAAAATAATAACTTAAAGTTAGAGTTCAAGTTGATGTTAACATTCAAATTGACACTCATAACCTATAAAAGTCAAACAAAATTTGAAACACTTAAGTTAGCAAGAGAGTCCTATTAGCCAGTGCCCTCACAATTAAATTTGCCAGTCATATAGAACCCTTTTTAAGGTTTTATTAATCGTAGTCGGACATGAATTAAATAATATCAAATTAATAAAAAGATAATCAACTTTTTCTAAATTTTAAAATAATTGTTAAATTACTTTGCCACTGTAAACAACAATGATTGTAATAATAAAATTTTGACTAGAGATGCACCGAAGCTTCGGTTTTGCTTCGGTATTCGGCCAATTTTTAGCAGATTCTGTTTGGCCGAAGCAGCATGAAACATTCGGTATTCGGCCGGCCGAAGCGGATTTTTTCTGTCGCAAGCTGACTTATTTGGATGCATTTTAACTGAAAAACATTATTTAGCGTACAACCAAAGAAAATCTAAATTTTTAAAATATGTATCAGCATTTATTTAATTTTTAGCATTTCAAGCATTTATTTTCAAGTCCTGTTTAGATGATGACGCAAAGAGAACGTACATATTGTTCCGACTAGAAGTTCAACAATAAATTGAAAATCTGTGTCAAAGAAACCACGAGGATGAAAATGCAAAATGCATCGCGAATCACGCGGCGATCACGTGCTTGACTTAAACTGCTCCCAGAAAATGCCGAATACCTACTTTTTATCTACCACAATCTTCTTAAATTAAATTTTAAATACTGAAATGTTTTTTAATGCTGTTATATTACGTTATAGTTTTTTAATAAGCGTTTTTTAATTAAGTTTTTGACATCGTATTTTTTATAATCAGATACTATTTATTTTTTATTAATTTTATTTAGTTATATTTTTTATTATAGCAGAATGCGTAGTAGGAAACGTATTTTTCGGACACCAATGTTTTCTTTTTGTGACATAATTTTGTATTCAATAAAACTAATCAAAACTTAAATTTCTATTGTGCTTCGGCCGAATATTCGGCGCTTCGGCAAGTTTTAATGGCCGCATATTCGGTATTCGGTGATTCGGCTAAAAGCCGCTTCGGTGCATCAGTAATTTTGACTCTATAGTAATATTGAATTTATTCTTTTGTTTGCAATAAATATCACTTTGTTAAAATTTGATGTAGGTATTTTAATAAGCCACAGTAAGAAGCTCTTATTCATTTTTCTCAGTGTATATATTAGTACCTGGTTATAAATAAGATATAAAATTCTGGATGGAGATCCTTTTTGAATATAATTGAATAGAAAGTACAACGCATCTAACAGTAGTTTATGAAACTAATCCCCATTACCCTTATTGATTATTTATAGATACTAGGTTATTAATGATTTGTTCTTTCTTTCTACATTCTTTCAAAATATTGAATAAGATTGTATAAGAAAACCACTTGCGTAAGGGAACCATCTTGTTTAGAACTGATAGTTTAATGCCCACAATATCTACTGTGGGTATAAACTCTTTTATAAAACCAAGATCTAACTGACAAGAGCGGAAATGAGTTCACAACAATCAGAGCTTCCCCACCACTAGCAATCGAAGTGAGATCAAGATTTCTATCTGATCTGTAAAGAAGAAAATTAGACTACACTAATTCAGAGTCCAAAATGTCAGAATCTAGCCAAGGTGCTGTTAGGGCAAATAAGGCACTACTACTAATCACTTTCTATGAGACTGCCATGTAAAAGCTATGTGTCTTTGATTGTAAGCCTAATTGTATAGTTTCTTTTCCAGAAAATCTTAGGTTAGGTATTATCAACAGGATCAATATTCATCATATCATATCAAACTTAGTTTTCACATTCGATTGTGTAATGTTCTTGGGTTTAATAACAACAGTAGATTTACTACTAACTATATATGAGGCCACTAGATGCAAAACTACGTATATGACATCCAAGTCATTTTGAGATAATTACAGAAAACTGTTTAGTAGAAAAGCAAGAAGAAAACTTTTGGTACCAATTGTTCAGCAATATGTGGCAATGCACTTTTAAGACAGGGTACACGTCTTTCACCAATATTATTGGATATTAACGGACAAATTTCAGTTCAAAAATATCATATACTCAGTTTTGCATCTGAACTATGCATATACACAGTTTTGCAATTGAACTAATATTTTTATTTGAATTTAACCTAACTGAAATGCATAAAAGAGTATACAATAATAACTAAATAATGAAAGTTTCTGTGCTAAATATACTTTATTATTGATACTTATACATTATTACAAAAAATATATCACAAAAACTACAAAAAAATATTTATTCTGTAAGTAAAAAACTTTCTTCGGTTAAATTCTTTATAACTTCTAAAAGGACTCTAAAAAAATATAAGTAGAAATCAACAAAAAATCTTCACTCTTCGAAATTCTCTTTGTTTAAATTCTTAAATCCAAGTTATCATCTGAATCTACCTGAGCTTCATCTTCGTCTGCGTGTTCTTCAGTTGTTAGTTGATTGCGTTGATCTATAATCTTGTAAAATTCCAGTTTGGGATCCTGCCTCCAATCTCCATAGTGTTTTTTCAACAGCGAATCGATGGTGGATTTATCACCTTTAAGTTTATTTTGGATATGTAACAGTTGTGGCTTGAATTGACCAAATCTTTTGTTCTTGTAATAAACTTCCCTTCACATAAATCTGAGTTGTAATTTGCCACGCCTCTTAAATCAACAGAACTTTTCCCGCTTCTAGTGAATATGAATCTTTTAGAAGGGTTGAATTTAAAGTGCCACTGGCCTGGACATTTTGTTAATTTTTTCGTGTCATCTTTCCAGTCGAATATTCTCCAATCTGTGCCCAGTTTCTTAATAGTCGAGTGCTTTTTGATTATAGCTTCATATTCTTCTTTGCTTATAATTATATTAATTTTTCTAATTTCTTTTTCAATATATCCGAACACTCGGTCTGGGGGAAGAAACAAATGTCCTACTATTGGAAAAATAACTTCTACTGTTGTGATATGCGTGGGAGCTTCCTGAGCTAACCAATACCCTAGCATGGACATCATTACAGAATTTTTATTCTGTCTGCCACAGCCGTCTGCAAATAATCGTACAGTTTTAACAGTCTCAGAGAAAACGTTATTTTTCAAAAAATTATGAATAGCAGAGGCAATCGAATTTGAGTCTTTCGGGGAATCTGTTTCTATCCATAGGTACGAAAAAACATTGTTTGGAGTCAATTTACTTTTAGAGTTCCCTTTTACTACAGTTAAATTGTAATAATTAATTTGTTGACTGAAATAAGCGGCCTGGTCCGGAAATTTTGGTAGGCTTAAATTTTTCTGGCAGTCAAAAGAAAAAATTTGAATGTCGTCCTTTTCGCTTTTCAGTAACTTATAAAATGCTTTTGATTTTAGTGTATGAACTCCATGCTCGGTTAGGATCTTCTTTTTTTCTTCTTGCGTAGTTGCCTTTTTCATCAATTCCTTTGCTCTCAAACATGTCAAGCAAACATCAGTCAGTGGTGTACCAAAAGCAATGTTATAATGGGAATTGAGGTAACTTCTGAAGTAAGAGAGTTTAACGGGTTCGCTGGGGTACTTTTCAGAGTACATTTCATACAGTTTTGTAAAATTCACAGTGCATGGCAAATACATTCGTAATGAGCTCTTACTCCTGCAATAATGAGATTCAACATAATTGATACTCTCAATAAAAGTTTTGATCGTTTCCTTTTTATCATCGTATTTTGCTTGAATTCGGTCACCACCCCTCTTTTCTTGTGGTGTTTGAGCATGCAAACTAAAATTTTTTACTATTCTTTCAATTCTGTTAGCGCTTAAAGTCGTGATACCCAAAAAGATTTCTTACACACTCTGACTAAGATCCCGTCTTCAATAAAAATGTGATACTTTATACTAACAGAATGATGGGCAGTTTTATTTCTTTTGGGTTTCATGCCATAACAGAATTTCAAAATAAGCATGTCTTGTTTGATTTTATCAGCAGTTTGAAATAAAATTTCATGAAATTTTTTCACCTGTTGTATTGTCAGAGGTCGACACTTGTAGGAGGCCTTTTCTCCTGTGTGAGTGCATTTGGGATATTCTGGTAATTGACTTGGTCTATGTCTAAAAAATAATAATGTTCCTTTATAATGAAATAATTTGAAAAAATAACATTCTTACCTTGCCAATTTCTGTTGATTTCTCTTCCACTTTTCTATTTTAATTGGTCTCTTTCGAGATTTCCCATTCTCACATGGGACAATACTAACATTTAACTCCATAGCTACACTTATTATTTAAGTCCGTACTGATTTGTTAACACTTATTTACACAAAAACAGTTTATTGTCTTAAATTCAATTAATGACGAACGATACTAACGAACTAATGAAATGATTCTAGCACTATGGTAACAGCTACCATAACCAACTGCACATATGACTCTATCCAAGCACTTTTATTGGTTGAAGCTCATATACACACTTTTGCAACCATACTGTCAAAATAAATACAGAGTTTTGCATCTAACATTACTTTTCAAATGTAAATTACTTAATAAAAGCAAATTTCTGCACCCAAATATTCATAGTTCAACGATGCATATTTAAATAGCGAATCTAACGCCATCAACAACTCATTTTTTGAATTTTATACACATTTTTGCATCTAGTGGCCTCATATATAAATCAGCGCTACAGGCCTTATAGGCCCTTGGCTAACTATAGTACGAGCAAAAAATAACTCCATCAAAGGTGCCTTTGGAATTTTGAACTCATGTGTATTATAACACCAAAAAACTAGACAAAATAACTGTCACTGTCCTTTGACAGTGACAGTTGTTATTAATTTGATATAATTTTCTGGTGTTATAATACACATGAGTTTAAAATTCCAAAGGCACCTTTAATGGAGTTACTTTTTGCTCATACTATATTTTAGAATAGGAGGGAGACATTAGTAAAGTTAGCAACCCTACTTCGTCGAATTTCAAAAATTTTGGTGCCATAATTTTTAATTAATCATGGACTAATTTTGGACCAACTCAAAAAATTTTGAACTAACCCCTATTCATTAGAAATGAAAATGTATGACTTGAGCTCAAGCTAGCATATCCACCATATAAATATAAATAGCAAATCAATTAAAATTTTGGAGTAATTAAAGACTATTCACTAGCATATAATACATTTTCAAAATCAACCCCTATATAGAAAACTACCCCATATAAGTAATACCACAAAATTAAAAATGATGAAATTCAGGAAAAGACTATATTATAATTTTAAACTAATTAAAACTATTCATTGTCGCATAACCTTATTTGGGAAGCATCTCCTAAATTGGTAAATCGCCCCTTGTGGGTAAAACCACGAAATTAAATAACAAACCGTGCTGATAAAACCTATAACTTCGGATTGATTGGCAGATAACTTATTTTTGAAATCATCCCCTAAATTGGTAAATTCTCCCTTCCCATGAATAATACCGCGATTTAAAGATGAAAAAATCAGAAAAAACCCTGCCATAATTTTGGACTAATTAAAGATCAATCATTGGTATATAATCCATTTTTGAAATCATCCCCTAACCTGGTAAATCCTCGCTACCCTTATCAACGTCACGAAATTGAATACGTAAGAGTCTGAAGAAACTGTTCTGTACACTTGAACTAGTAAAAAAGAGTATTCATTGTCTCAAATGCCATTTTTGAAATTATTCCCTAAACTGTCACTTCCCATTAATAGATCATGAAGTTAAGTAAAAATCTGAAAAATGGAGTCATAACTACGGAATAATTAAAGACTATTCACTAGCAGATAACTCATTTTTTAAATCATTCTCCAAATTGGTAAACCAACCCCCATGACTAATGTCACAAAATTAAATGAAAAGATTCCGATAAAACCGTGTCAAACTTTGGATTAGTTAAAGCCGAGGTTAAAGCATTGACAGATAACTCATTTTATAAATCATCTAAATTGGAAAATCACCCATCACCCCTCAAGAATTATGTCACGAAGTTAAGTATGTAAAAAAAGATCAAAACAGTGAATAAAAGATCTATTTAAACTAATCCACAATTGTGGACTAATTAAAGATCATTTGTTGACACTTAATCCATATTCGAAATCAACCCCTAAATAGAGAACTACACGACATAAACAATGATAACAATGTAATAACGATAAAACTCAGAAAAAATAATGTCATAATTTTGAACTTATTAAAGACTATTCGTTGGCACATAACCCATTTTTGAGATCGTCCCCTAAATTGGTAAATTATCTATATGGACTGTCATGAAAACAAAGATGATAAAAATCAGGCCCTAATTTTGAACTAATTTCAAACTATAAGTAAATCAAAAAATCTGGACATTCTTACGTCAGCAGCACTTTTATGTGTGGCACATTTTGACATTGGTACCTTTGGTGTTGCGTCTTTGGTTTGGCACCCTTGTTGTCATGCCTTTGGGTCAGCACCATTGTGGTGGCGCGATTCTTGTGCTACATCTACCTTTGGGACCTTTAAATGTAGCACTAATTGAGTCAAGAGCTAGAGTCAAGTATTGCCTCCGTACCTAAACCATGTCAAGTTTCATGAAATTTTACTGCGGAGAGATTTCTGGTGGGAGGTTGAAGAAGCGGCGTGAATGGGCGGGCCTTGATCGAATTTCATGAAACTTGGCATGGAGTAAGTACAAAGACAGTATTTCACTCTACCAGCAAAAAACAGACACTGCGTATGCCAAGGAGAAAATGTGGGGTGTCCATTAACAAAGGTAAAAGTGGATCAACATAAACAAGTGGGTGTTCATGTAGGGTAATCTTATATTAGATGTTGATTTTGTATAATGGATTGTGTGACAGTGAATAGTCTTTAATTAGTCCAAAATTATAGCCTAGTTTAAATTGATTTATTATTTATATTTATATGGTGGGGGTGCTAGCTTGAACTCAAGTTAGCACCTCTACTTTAACATTTCATTGCTGACAAATAGGGGTTGGTCCAAAAATTTTGAGTTGGTTTAAAATTAGTCCAAAATTATAGCACTAAAATTTTTGAAATTCGACAATGTGGGGGTGCTAACTTTACTGACATGAACAGGAGGGTTGTACAACAGAGGTATCTTTTTTTGACATTAACATATGAGTTCTGTTATGTTTCTTCAAGTAACTTAAAAATTTGAGCTTTTAAATCAGAGAACATACCTTCAAAATTAAATTTTTTTATTAAAAGAAGTTTTCATATATGATTCAAAATTATTTTTAATTTTAAAACATTCAGGACAATACCAACAAAAGACAGGCAATTTTAACTGGTGCAAAACATCAGTGGAGATTCCAAAACATTTTAAATTATAAGACTAGTCGCAAACACCCGAGCAAGTTAATATAAGCTGGTTTACGACCATTGATAACTTCGTTACACTGGTCACATGTAGACATTATTCATTATTATTATTATTACGTTCAGTAAAAGGATCAAAGTGATAATTATATCAGTGGAAGACTTACAGTTTATTGACTATAGTATTCAAAGATCACTTTATTTAAGTCACTTTTAACTACTTAAAACTTCGAATAAGACTCAGCACATTTAACACAGCTGGTATATAGTTATGATTAAAAATTTTAATCAAATTCAAATTATTTAATTGTTAACTTTTTAATAAACAATTGTTTCTTGCTTAGTTAAATTTTTATTATTTTTCCAATCGTGATATCTTGGGGAAAAAACGGGCAGCTAGTAAAAAAGACTTATTTCCAAAAAACTCAGCATTACCTATCATTAAAAAACTAATTTAATAAGAAACTATTTACAGTAATATAAAAATTCTACTAATTTATTGATATTTTTTACATCCTTTTAAAAAGTATTTCTAGTATTTCAAATATTTCTTAAGATGAATAATAATTACATGTAAATACTTTTTAAGAAATTCAATGAATACATTGTATTACATACCTATTTTTAAGTTAAACAGGTTTTCCATGGGTTTTTTACATATTTTAGTTAATAATAAGACTACCTATTTGAAAGTTTTAATTTTTTTTAAATAATTAGGAAACAGTATTAGTGGTATTTACAAGAAATAGAAACTGAAATGTATTATTAAGTAATTGAAAGTTTTAAAGTTTCTACAAAAAAAAGAAATTTGAAAAGTAAACATAATACAAGGAAATAACCTAAAATCTTAAAATATGTCTTCAAATAAATAATAAAACACTTACTTGTGATGTGTATAAAGTATTAAGAAAACCACCGAATTTACACATACTGCTACATAACGGCAATAAAATCCAGTAAGTATTTAGTTAGAAATAACAATAATCATGATGGAATTATTTTAATGGTGATAGCTATAACCTGTCACTTCAACATCGTCACCACTTTGTTATGAAGGTGAAGCCGAAGTTACGTTACGAAGCAGCTATAGAATTACTACAGCACTACGTAAGGTTCAAGTAACGGATGCAGGAAGAAATGGTAAAAAGTTTCGTAAGGTGCAAATTGAGCCAATGTTATAGCGAATAAGAGGTGGGCTCATTCAACAAACGCTCTTAAATGCGACAAGGGTCTTATATTCAAGTAAATACTTTCATTAACGCAACCGCATTGTTCGAATTATTAGAAAATACGTTGAAGGACATCGGCGCAATGTCAACATTGCTAAAGATTAATTTAACAAAGCACCTCGAAATTATATCATGGGTGTGTATATTCTCATAACACAGATTCCATATCTTTGAATACGAAAAGAATGTGGTAACATCTATTTTCGAAAATAATAAAAATACAATTATTCTTTCTAATAAGAGGCGTGAAAGTAATAAAATTAATTGTTATTTTAAGACTGATTTATATGAATAAAAATATTTGCTTTACCTACTCTTCATTATATTTTTTAAAAAACAAAGTACCAACTCGTAGGAACGCTAACTGTCCCTTTTTCAAAGGACAGTAGAGGTAGGTACTATATCCAATTCACTTATTATTTGCTGAATAATTCGGATTGAAACATTTCACAAATGAATGTTTAATAGTAGTTCCTGTTTATAATTCAAAATGAACTATAAATCATAACCGAATACAATATACAATACCTATACATAGAAATTATTTTTTTATTTTCTCCGTATCTATCCACTGAGTTGTTCTCCAAAATTCAATCAAAATCATCAGAAATGTTAGAGATTATAAGGTAGGCGAACTAAAAATTCGCACTACTTTTTAAAACAATGTATTGAAGAAACGAGCATCAAATACAAATTATAAAACGTGATTAAATTTTTACATTATAGAACACTATAATAAGTACCCCTCGTTCATCAGTTGCTTTCTTAATTCTTTTATCTATTATTGGAGAAAATCCCCTTAAAATATTCTTGATCAAATTCCTGTAATTTCAAATTTATTCTGTGTTTCAACTGACTGAAGGTTGTTATTGACTAATAGATTTGGCGGATTTCCACACTTTTAAACGTATTTTATATCTAATCCCTGAAGCTTCCTAAGTGTTGTATTCATAAGCTCCGACCAGTCTTGGGTCGAATACCAAAAAAATGGTATTCGAATACGAATACAGAATACAGTATTTGCGAAATGGATTATTACACGACAATATATACATTTATATTCAATGTTAACCCTGATGTACTCATGTATTCCACTCTAGTATATCTATTGCAAATATTGCAATTTTTTATCAATAATACCCAAATATTTATGACTTTACTGTTTCTACGATCTCGCCATTAACATTAACTCCAAAATTATTAAAAACCTCTAGATATCCACTCCCTTTACCAATAATTAACAATTTAGTTTTATTTCCCTTTGAATACCAATATTATCCCTCCCACTAATGTACGCAACCATGTTGTCAGCAAATAAAATTTATATTTATAATGACATTACTAACATCGTTAATATATACACTAAACAAAAGGGGTTCTAAAATACTCCCCTGCGGTACCCGGTATATTAATGTTAAGTGAAAACTGTGTAAATATATCTTTTACAATAAAAAAAATGAAACTAGAAATTGTACTTGTTTATTTAAAAATAAGGTTTAAAACTACACTTCAACTTAAAATTATATTTAAATGTTCATATTCATCATTGTATAATTCCTTGTAAGGATTTACAGGAATATATCTTAGAAGTGATTCTACAATCTCACTTGCAAAAGGTTCCGTAACACGTTCCAGAACGTGTTTATGGCACTACTTCCAGCATTGCGTATATCCAAAAGTAGATTTATTATTTGGCTTTCATTAAGAGGTACAATGTCTCCCACATTTAACTGTAGCACTAGCAATACTTCTGCCAAGGGTAAGTTCGGCATTGTAACTCTTTTTGCTCCAAAAGCTATATTGTCATAGTTACAATTATTTGCAATAATGGATACTATAGAAACCGAACTCTTCGAGTTAAATAGATCTGAATGCCGAACTTACCCCAAAGGTCAAACACAAAATTAATGGCGCCAATTTTAAAATTTACTTGCCGATAGCTTCCAGAAAATACCTACTTTAAATTTCCTGTAAAATAAATCTGTTTTATGGATATAAATTAATAAATGCTTATAGAATAGTATATTGTACAACTAGTTATGAAAGTCATACTTTTTTCACGTGTTTATCAAGCAAATGAGTAAAAAAAAACTTTCTACCGTGTTGCACACGATATTTTTTTGTATATGGTAAGTTGAGAAATTTGTAATTAAATTGCATAATTAAAAAAAATGCTTAAGAAAAGTCAACTTTCATTATTATCAATATGCAAAAAATCAGATTTATCATCCCTTGTTTCATCAAGGGCAAAAATATGTTTAAGAAAACAGGATAGGTGTTGATATTTTTGATAAAAATGATATCAATAATTAGCCAAACAATGCAAGAAGATAATTACTAACCTGATAATAATTCCTTGTACTTTTCTTGACCAGATTCACCATTAACAAGGGCCCCTGTTTCCATCAATTATTATCATATAGTACTACCAGTTTGCAAAGCGGTTTTTCTTGGCGTAATAAGATTAGCAATTGTGGACTGTATTGTTCTCCCTTTTTTGTTTATAGTTTCTTGTGAACACTATATATATGGAAAGTTAATTTCCAGCAAAAATTAGTTTTTCGTCTTGACATAAAACCTTTTTTTTCTATATTATTTTGGTTTCCATGGCAACACTCCATAAAGTCAAGTATACAAATTATGCTTGTTTGCCATTATTGAACAACTAGACCTAATTCTATACATATTCCCCCCCGATAAAAGGATTTAACAAATTATTCCTTTTATGACAATAACGATAACTAAATATAAGAACAATTCGCTGTGAAAATGAACTCACATGAAAAAGAAATAAATAAAACAAAAGGAAATCTAATGGAAAATAATTATTGCGATGGTAGCAAACATAATTTAACTAAAGGTCGTTTAATGCTGCCTTGCTTAGTTTTCAAGGTTGCCACTCTTGCAATCCCATCCGATCCCGGATGGAGTTTTGTTATTCTACCCAATAACCATTGTCCGGGAGGTAGATTTTCCTGCCTCACAACTACTAGCGAACCGACTGTCACTTTGACATTAGAATTATGCCATTTTTGGCGTTGTTGGAGAGTATGCAAATATTCGGCGTGCCAACGACGCCAAATGGACTGATGGAAATTTTGAATTAATTGCCATCTGGAGAGTTTATTCAAGGGTGTGCTATTTAAATCTTCGTCAGGCGGCGCAGAAACGGGTTCTAACGTTAAAAAGTGATTGGGGGTGAGTACGGACAAATCATTAGGATCAGTGCTCATCTCTACTAAGGGGCGCGAATTAAGAACCGATTCAATTTGAGTTAACAAGGTAGTCATCTCTTCAAATGTAAGAATTTGATTACCCAGAACCCTAGAAAGGTGGCCTTTCACAGATTTAACAGCAGCTTCCCATAATCCTCCCATATGGGGAGCTGAAGGAGGATTAAAATGCCATTTTATAGCAAGCTGGTCACATGCATTTTTCAGATAAGTGGACAAAATACGATTCGCACCAATAAAATTGGTTCCGCAGTCACTAAAAAGCTCCAAAACTCTGCCCCTTCGTGCGACAAAACGTCTAAGAGCTGCTATAAAAGCTTCACTGCTAAGATCGGAGACTAACTCGATGTGAATAGCCTTAGTGACAAAACATACAAATATGCAAAGGTAGGATTTGAAAGTTTTGGAACCGCGATAACGTGCCGCGGAGGTGATATAGGATCCAGCCATATCAACCCCGGAGCGGGTAAAACTTGTGATTTGAGACAGGCGATAAGAAGGTAAGTCGCCCATGATAAGAGTTAAAGGTTTAGGGTTAGCCTGAAAACACCGATAACACCCAGCCACACATCTATTTATCGCCCTTTTAGAGGCTAGGATCCAAAACTGCTGCCTCAGCAAATATTGCAGTGTCTGTGGTCCCGGATGCAGATGCTGATCGTGAAAATGTCGTAAAACAAGATTAGTGAGAACATGATTGCTTGGAAGTAAGATAGGATGTTTTGCGTCAAAGAGCATATTTGAATGTTTGAGTCTACCTCCCACTCTCATTACACCATTCTCATCCAGAAAAGGTGCGAGTTGTCTGATAGGTTTGGTACAAGGTTTATTCAGACGGATCAACTTGATCTGATCCTGAAACACTTCATCTTGTACATATTTACAAAGAGTGGTGATCGATTTGTAAAGTTCGATTTTGGAAGGTACTCCTGAATATGCTCTAGAGCGATTGCTCAAATTATGAATGAAACGTAGTACATAAGCGACTACATTTTGTATTTTGCTGAAAGATGAAAATCTACGAAGTAAAGAAGCGAAAATGTGCTCATCGCCAGCAATCGTACAGAAGGTAATGGATTTGGCAGCTTCTACTTCAACTTCAATATTATAATTTGACAATGAAGTAGCCGTAGGCCAATTTTCTTGGAAGAGTTGCAACCAAAATGGCCCATTCCACCAGAGAGAAGCATTGAGCAATTCTTTGGGTAAAATTCCACGACTAGCGACATCTGCGGCATTTTCCCCTGTTTTTACATAAAACCAGGATTCTGGAGGAATAATATCTTGAATATGGCTGACACGATTGGCAACGAACGTCTTCCAACGATGGGGAGACGATCGTATCCAAGACAATGCAATGGTAGAGTCAGACCACGCGAAAACTTTATCAAATTGAATTTTATTGGAGAATGTTTGTGAAACATAGCGATAAAGATTACTAAGTAAGACGGCTCCGCACAACTCCAACCGAGCCAAGGAAATTTTTTTCAAACTGGCAACCTTAGATTTACCACAAAGTAAGTGAACAAATATGCGACCATCAGTATGAATATTACGCAGATATATGCAAGCAGAGTAGCCTTTCTCACTGGCGCCACAAAAACAATGGATCTCTGTATGATCAATTGTTGAATTAATGTTTAAAAACCGAGTAATTTTTATAGAAGAAAGGGAAGGAAGTTCGGCTTTAAATCGCTGCCATCTTAATACAACATCTTCAGGTGGTTTTTGATCCCACGAAATTCCTAGGGCCCACAGGTGCTGTAAGAGATATTTCGCGAAAAAGGTGATGGGTGTTAAAAATCCTAAAGGATCCCATATGCGGGCGATGTCAGACAAGATAGTACGTTTGGTGATAACATTATTTGTAACAGAAACTTTGAAGTTGAAACAATCTTGCGAAGGAATCCAGTGTAATCCCAGAATTTTTAAAAAATCACCTGGAGCATCAAACGTAATGGTCTGACGATTTTCCTCAGGAATATCACTCAGTAAGTCAGCAGAATTGCTTGCCCATTTTCTAAGTTCGAAACGACCTCGCTGAAGAAGTTCTATCAGTTCGGACTGAAGAAGCTTAGCTTCTTCTAAACTATTTGCTCCTCCAAAACAGTCATCTACATACAGACCCTCTGTCAAAACCTGTGATGCTAATGGAAACTTATGCCCTTCGTCAATGACAATTTGTTTTAAAACACGAAGCGCTAGATAAGGAGAGGATGCAACACCGAAAGTAACTGTGTTTAACTGATATTCCTGAATTTCCTTCAAAGGATTAAATCTCCAAAGTATTTTTTGATAGCTTCTATGAGCTTTGGTAAGAGATATTTGTCTGTACATCTGCTTAATGTCAGCTGTAAAGACAAATCTAGGTAAGCGAAAATTAAGTAACAACATAAATATATCAGCCTGCAATTTGGGACCTGAATATAAAACATCGTTGAGAGACAAGTTGTTGCTACTTTTCATAGAAGCATCAAAGACAATGCGAAGCTTAGTCGTTGAGCTTTCCGGTTTGTATACGGCATGGTGTGGTAGATAAAAACTAGGTTCAGTGGAGCTACTTATTGGAACTACTTCCATGTGGCCAGAGGTTAGATATTCTTGTATTACCTCACCGTACATGTCTCTAAAAGATTTGTCATGCATGAAGCGTTTTTCTAAAGAATAGAACCGTCTAAGGGCTCCAGCGCGAGATACCCCTAAAACTGGAGGTGGTTCCTTAAAAGATAACGAAACCACATATCTACCATCTTCCATACGCGAAACGGTATTTTGAAAGTTTTGTTCACAGATTTCATGTTCTGGTGAAATAAACTTTTTTCCTGGAACTTCTTCGAGTTCCCAGAATTTCTTTAAATCAAATGGGTCTGAAGACGCAAACAAAGAAACGGCAGGGGTTAATGAAGCATCTATCTTTCCCATTACAATCCAACCAAAAATAGTATCAAAAGCGATGGGTTCGCCCATCTTGCCTACTGTTCGATCCAATTTCAAGATTTGTGAAAAAACATCTGCCCCCAATATCATATCCACTGAACGGGATTGATTAAAGTTAGGGTCAGCTAACGGTAAGGTAGACAAATGAGTCCACTGCGAAACATCCACGGTAGTGGAAGGTACCTTGGAAACTAAGGTGGGTAAGATTTCAAGTTCAAGTTCCAGAATAGGTTCTGAACTGTGAATAGGCTTTATCAGACATTTAGTGATGCCTTGCGAAACTATATGGGAATCTGAATTTATTCCCGTTATGTTAGAACGAATATAGGAACGGCGTAAGCCCAATCGGGTTAAACATTTTTGTGATATTAACGAAACCTGAGAACCTGTGTCCAACAGTGTTCTCACTGGTTGGAAATTGTTTCGAGACGCGAGAACGTGTATCATTGCACTAGGTAAAAGAACTGATGATTTTTTAGATGCGAAAAGGGTGACATTATCGGCAGTATTAGCAGTAGATAAAGAAAAATCTTGTGCCTTGGTAGTGGTGTTGGAAGTAACTTCGGATACAATATTGGTATCCTGAGCATTTCGCTGCATGGGATGCGCAATGTTAGCATCAAAATGAAGAACAGTATGATGACGTCTTTTGCAAACTCTGCAAGAATGAATACTAGGACAATTTCTTACACTATGCGAACTATTTAAACAATTGATACAAAGGTTCAATTGTTTTACAGTATTTAATCTTTGAGATGGGTTTTTTGCTATAAATTGTTGGCACTTGGATAAAGGGTGTTCTGACTTGCATACTAAACAATTATTTGAGTTGTTTTGATATGTTTTGTTAACAACAAAAGATTGTTTTGAAGTAGATTTTACATATGAATTAGAGTTGAATACAAGGTTAGGTTTTTTGCTAGATATTGCTTCGACCGATTCCAAGGCCTTGCAATGATTTAACAAGAACCTTTTTATTTCTTCAAAGGTTGGCAAATCTGTATGGGATTGTTCTTCGAATTTTGTACATAAATGTTTAGGTAGTCTTTTAAAAGTCAAATCAAACAAAATGAACCCCCATTCTTTAGTGTTTAAACCCAGAGCATCAAGAGCTGCGGTATTTTCATTAACTATATTAAGCATATTATACAGAGCTTTGGACGTATCTGGGACAGTAGCTGGCAAATCGCATATAGCGTGCCAGTGACTTGTAGCAAGAAGTCGAACATTGTCAAACCTTTCACAAACTTGTTTCCAAGCAATTGGATAATTGGGACTAGATATAGGTATGCCTTTCACTATATTCAAGGCATCACCAGTGAGGGATGATAAGAGATAGTGAAATTTCTCTATATCAAATAAGTTTTTGTTAGAATGAACCATAGATTGAAACATATCTTTGAAAGTATGCCATTCGGAAAATTTGCCACTAAACGTTTGTAAATTTATTTTTGGCAAGCGAATATTTGAACCATTAGATTTACATTCCGCATTGGAACCGAACAAGGTTTCATATTTTTCAAGAATTTGCCAATAAACTTCATCAATTACTTTGTTGATGTCTTTTTCACGTGCTAACTCTTGCTTTAAAACTGCTTCAGTTGGATTGGACGAAGATACTTGAATCAAAATCTCATTAGAGAATTGTAGGCATGCTTGATAGTTGGTATCTGCGGTTTTAAAAGCAGCTTTAAATGACTGAAGTTTTGTAACATCATCTTCAGCCTTCGTAGCCATAGCTAAAATACGTTTCAACCTTTCCAACTGCCCTTGGCGTTGGTAAATCAATGCGTTTAATTCAACTGACATATTATGAAATATGACAAGCAAAGAAAATTATTTTTAAAATTTATAATATGAATTGCAGTTTTTGGAAAAATAATGTATTTATTTTTACCTATCTTTAGATCCACAAATTACCTTTGTTTTATTTGAATAGTCTCAAAGACAACTTAAAAAAGATATTGAAATTATATTATAGTTGTTCTAATTCACAGCGAAACAAGAAATAAACAAAACTTGAGGTGCTTTTATTGAAGGCACAAAATGTTTTTAATAGTAATAGGGAGAAGAAGTGCATACGTCATACCGTGCCTGACGTCATAATTCTTTCCTCGCAACGCGCATGTTCGCATCGCTCTACTTCGCTGTAAACCGTTTGTTTGACAGTTTTGACACTGTTGACAGTTGGAAGAGAAAACGTGACGCTACTTTGTGAGGTTAAAATAATAGATAGGTACTATCACAAATAAAATATTGAAACAACAATGGGTGAAAGCCATTGGGTAAGTGTTTTTATAGCTTGTAAACATCCTTTTTAACACTATCAATAATCAGAAATGAAAATATAATGTGCCTTATTGAAGTAGAGCGATGCGAACATGCGCGTTGCGAGGAAAGAATTATGACGTCAGGCACGGTATGACGTATGCACTTCTTCTCCCTATTGTATAAATCCAAACTGGGATCTATACAAATGCGAAAATGGTATGTTTTAGAAAACGTTTTATGGCAAAACTTGCCGTTTTATAAGATAATATAGGGCGTAATGGCCTATTATAATTTCACAAGAAACTACAACTCAAAAAAGGATATCTTGGCTTCGCAAGGACCATATGTTGATATTTTTGATAAAAATGATATCAATAATTAGCCAAACAATGCAAGAAGATAATTACTAACCTGATAATAATTCTTTGTACTTTTCTTGACCAGATTCACCATTAACAAGGGCCCCTGTTTCCATCAATTATTATCATATAGTACTACCAGTTTGCAAAGCGGTTTTTCTTGGCGTAATAAGATTAGCAATTGTGGACTGTATTGTTCTCCCTTTTTTGTTTATAGTTTCTTGTGAACACTATATATATGGAAAGTTAATTTCCAGCAAAAACTAGTTTTTCGTCTTGACAAAACCTTTTTTTTCTATATTATTTTGGTTTCCATGGCAACACTCCATAAAGTCAAGTATACAAATTATGCTTGTTTGCCATTATTGAACAACTAGACCTAATTCTATACAATAGGTAATATTAAATATAATGAGAATTCAACAATAACAATTCAGGCAAAAACAATAATTACATTTTACATAAATAGGAAAAAACAAATTACGAAGAGTATGTATGGTCGAACCTTGTATGAATGTTTATAGTAACATCTGTTTTATTTAAAAGACTAGCCAAAATAATATTTTTTAGCAGGATTCGTTGTAATTCTTTATCAAACCAGCATCCCGAATATCATCTAATATGTTTACAAAAGTTGCGCCTCCTTTTAATTTATCTAGAACCCAAAAAATTGTTTACTAAATTATGGTTTTTAAATAAGGGCATGTATACATACTTGCAATTTTAGCTCTTGTTTCTTTGTTTAAAAAAACAGACAATGTCAAGTGAGTGACCTACATGGGTTATCGAAAACTTCACCAGAATAAGTCCCTCGCTTTTAGTCAAAACCTCCATCCTTGAAGGACAAGCTTTTCCAATTTTATTTATTCCTTTGCTTTTAAAATGTCTTACACCTTTCCCCTTGTTTATGTAATTATAGGAGCAATGACAGTTGTAAAATTATTTCTTACTGCCATCGGCTAATAATTTAAATGAAGTATGCAGAACGTACAATGACAAATTGCTTTCCTGGATTTCGTCTTTCCGTCGACGAAATGCTAGAAAATTGATTGAAATTAATTGTTATATACATTGATATGTTCTTATATATTGTTACTTTTTTATGACTTGCTATAAACACTATTGCGTAACAGTTAAATAATTATTATTATTATCAAATCCAGGAGCTTACTTGAAGAAGATTCAAACTGAAACTCATTATACCCAATTTCCACTTTATGTACAGTGGTCATATGTTTTCTCAAATCTTATAAATAAAACAAAAACGAAACTTTACTTTTAAAATAGGTTAGGTACAAATCCTACGATGTCAAATCCTACGATGTCAAATTCTGCGATGTCAAATCCTGCGTTGTCAAACTAACGCCGGATCGCATGTGGCGCGAGACGCTCGTCACCGCCGGCCCTTAAAAACTATTATTATTATTATTTACACAGATAACCTCAAAACTTAAGTCAAAGTTATTGACTGCATTAATTTGTTTTCGTCAGGACAACAAACGAAATACTGGTACTAACTTTTTTATAATTTAAGGAGGCAATGTTGTCACTTTTTCACTATTCTCGAAGCGTATAATTTATTTATATTCTAGAACGATTTCATTCTTTTTTAGTGTTTACATAGTGATATTATTTTATTTTTAGTAATAAGAAAGTAAACTTGAATGAAATTTTTGATTAGAAGACTTGTTTTTTGTCATTTTTCCCACGTTCTTAAGTTTGGACTAGACATTCAAGAGTTAATCTCTGCTTTTAAAAACTAATAATTATTAAAAACATACATAAATATTAACTAAACTGTTTTCACATGCATTATGATCACACTAGCATCGCTATAGAGCCATTATTTGAAGCAAAACTATGTACTCTATGATTTCTATTTGTGAAAATAGCGCTGCTCCATAACTGGCTAAGACTATCCCTTCACAACTTCCTTAAATTATTTTATCTACGACCACTATAGAAAATTACACATTTTGCACAGTCTAGTAAACATGAAAATGACTCATTACTTACAATCTCTAATCTGAACGGAAATGACCATGGGAAATGATATCGCAAGATCAGTAGTTCTATTAAAATACCATAGATGTCACATGCAATATTATTATTATTTAAAATATAAAAGTTTAAGTATAAATTTTTGATAAAAGTTAATTTATTTTTTTAATTAATGTTTTACTGAATGATGTTTAATTATATTTTTAATGCAAATCCATACAGAAAAATTATCACAACGGCGGGGAATCGAACCCTGGGCCGCTCGCTTGCTAGCCGTCTGTACCATTAACCTAACCAGGCGACGTAAGTTATTATTATTATTATTATATAAAGTTATTACAAAATTGTTGTTGAATAACGTAAAATTATTTAAATTTTTAACATTATACACTCGTGAGAAATTAGCACTTTTCTGAACTTGTAACACAGTATAATATTGTAGTAAATAAAGTATTAACACAGTGAGCATGCCGCTAAGTAGGTATAGTTACCATGGTTTTATATGGTTTACACAAAACAGTGCGTAAAGTAAAAACTAAAAAGCTTATATGTACGTAAAAATAAAACACTTTTGAGCTGGAATATACACGGTGATTCACTAAGTGTTTAAGGGGTCTATTCTGTAAGAATTGAGCGAACCGTTCACGAGCGGTTATCGTTGTTTGAAAGGTTTTTCGCTCTAAAGCTATTCTGTAAGCAAACAACCACCGTTATGCACTCGTTAGTGAACAGCGCATCCTTCGAGATCCAACCTTTCACGAACGGTGACAGATTAGTCGACGTTAGCCAACGGTTCGTGTTTATTTTCATAATTATAAAAGAAATTTTATATGTGAAATTGTTGTATTAATTTTATCAGAGTATGTTAAAATGGAAAGTAATTTATTTAATCTAATTGTAAATGAATTTGAAAGAATAAATATATGACGCTAATTAATCTAACCTCAAAAACTTGGTTGAGATGAATCAAGAATTATTAATAGCCGCTTATTAGGAGATAGTAACAATTATATACTTGGAATAAATTATTTCCGGTAGTACCTACCTCACCAGAGGTGGTCTTAGATCAGGTGAAAAACCACCTGTAATAAAAATTACAAAAGGATTCTTATTATTAAAAATAATCTCTTAAGAAGGTATAATAATAGTGATAGAATATATCACAATGAAATGGGAGAAGAAAGATTTACTATTGCAGGTTGATAATATTACTATTGTTGAGGTATTTTAAACATTTTCAGGAATTTATTTGTAAAATTTTCTTACTACATTTGAATAGGGTTCTAAAAAAATAAAAATAATTATAGGTACTCATATTTTTAAATTCTTGAAGTAATTGAGAATTAGTAAACAGTATTTACACTACCTATTAAACTTGCCGAAGATATCGTAATAAACTTATATGTAATTAATTTATGTGTTTCTTTTGTATTTTTTCACTTATGGGTATGCAATTAAAGTTGGTAAGTTTAGTTAAAACCTATATTTCAATCTTCGTCAGGGTTAGATCAACTTTAACATACAACCACTTTTTTAAAGTTGTCAATTAATGTATTAAGATTATTATATTAATGCTAATAAACTCCTAACGGAAATCCAAAACGGATCGAAATATACGTTTAAACTAAACTAACTTTAATTGCATACCCAAAAGTGAAACAACACATTAAATAAATAATTAATAAATAAATATTAGTTGTAATTAATTTATTTCATAAAAACCAATTCAAACAAAGGACTAACTCATACTTTTAATATTATTAATAATAACTATACAAATAGTACTATGTTCTCTTCAGCGGGGGGGTTTCTTTTAGGTGTTCTCTGGCACCTAAAATGTACGTTTACTCGCAATTCCTCCAAGAACGATGTATTGTTGCCTTCTCAACTCTTTTGAAATCAATTCAAAACTGCGACATTTTTACAAAATTGGCGCGTTCTCCAGAAATAATAAATATGGCATGCGCAATATATACTTAAAAGGTGAAACTGTATCTATATTAACGGCAAAGATGTATTACCTATTTAGAAAACGTTAGACAGTCGTTGAGAGTGCGCGTAGCTCAATGGTTGGTGTTATAGAATAACCTATCTATCGATTCTCGTTGAAGCTGCCGCTGAGGAAGTCGCTAACGATCGCCGTTCACGAACGGCGCCATTCGTGAACGGTTAGTTACAGAATAGACCCCTAAGTCTAATAGAATTAAATGCAAACGCTTTAGAAATTGACACCATCAGTACAAAGACGTGACATCTGTTGAATGAACACAATTAGCGCACATTCCATTTTGGATGTTGTTGAAACAACTTAAAACGTTCTATTAATCCGGGGGATTACCCTGTGTTCTAATAGTAGGAAAACATGGAGAAATGACATCATTTCAATACGGACCCATTTAATGATATTAAATTTGATTTATTTTATTTTTTCTATTATTTCTATTTGCACTGGCGCCGACTTGTAAAATATATTGGGGGCCCACAAATTCCCCAGCAAAAAAGGCGGGCCCGGGGAAAATTGCACGTGAAAAGTTGTTTTCACTCACTCTCAAATAACTAGCGCACCGACAGCAATGGCGATGAGTGGCCAGTGTAACAAACAATTGTGTCGGCAAGCCAGACTAGACAGTTGTACGATTCGTAAACACTCGTGTATGTCCGCCAATCTTCGTTGGCCAATGGCCTACGAGTGTGTTTGAACTCGACGTTGTTTTTCAACGATCTTCGTGGTTGGCCCGAAGGAACCCGGAGATGCACGAGAGTTTACGAAATTCATTTCCGTCGATGTTCGTGGCCTGAAATTCCCTAAGGCAGATGGAGACGCACGAGTATTTACGAAGTATGTTTCCATCGAATCATAATGTACGCGTCTGGGCCGGAATACAGGCGAAGACGTACGAGTTTTTATTAAGTTGATTAGACCTACTTATTATTGAACAAGTATGTGCCTTCCGCAAAGTATAGATTAGTCTTTCGTCTTGATTGTTTAGTGTGTGCTATCGAGGTTTGATTATATGTTATTTAGTCAGATGCATCTTAATATTGAGGGGGTTGCGTCCCCTGCTGATGGGGGGGGGGCTTGGGCCCCCCCAAGCCCCATGGAGTCGGCGCCAGTGTCTATTTGTTATTTTATTTGTTAAAAACAGATATGATAATAGTTACATAATAGATAAACACAGAAATAGTATAAACATAATACAAAACTGCATGAGCAAAAATAAGTACTGTTTTGCAAAATCAAAACGAACGGCCATTTAACCAAATCACTGTTCTACTAATAAAAAGTGGAGTGTCATCAGGGTTTTGCATTTCATTAATATCTGAACTTAGGTGAAGACTTAAAAACATAATAAAGGTTGTCGGTCGGGTTGTTTGGTGTATTGCTAATACAGCTGTCCCAATTAGTCACAATTCTTAGGAATAGTAACGGTATCTACAGTGATGATTTTATTGCTTTTCACTAGAAGTCGGTACCCTTTATTTACTAGTTAGTATGTACTTTCTGGGAATAAATATTATTGTAATTAAAAAATAGTACAAAATAATATAGTACCTACAGTATGCCCAAAAAATAACACAAGTGGCACGCGGTTATCAGAAACAAATATCTAATAATCAAAACACACAAACACTACTAATAGAGTACTAAATTACCTTACAGCGAATTTTCGAAAATATCTTATTTGATTTACTGTAAATAAAATTAATACGAAAATATTTTTTTATTCACAGACCTGCTTGTATTGCACACAAGGGGTTAACGTACCTATTAAAAAAATATAAAATTGTCTTACAAATCAGAAATCACAAAACAAAAATACCGTTTTTGAATCATAATATCAAACGAGAGTACGCTTCTTATTTATTTACCGGTTCTTATTCTAGGAAACGATTGGCCAGAATAAAGACGGGTTAATTATTGCTTTATTATGCTAGCTTTCACATTCTACAAAACAAGTAGTATTGTTTATCAACCTTGAGCTTTAAAATGTGTCATGTGCTTTCTTACTATTAAATTACATTAGGCTGAACTTCGATGCTGTGTTTCTCCAAAAGTAGAGAAGCGCGAGAAAAATGGTATATAGAAATTTTCTTTCTTTAATGGTTATCTAACCACTGGCAAAGTCTGACATTTTCTTAATAGGACACTGTGTATACGGTTGCTATAGTTTTAATCCCAACGGCACAAAAAAAAGCTATGTAAAAAATGACATATTTCACGGACAGATAGTTATGCGTAAATGTCAATTTCTTTTGAAGCAGTTGTAAAAAAAAATATTCGCCTAAAAGCAATGCTAAAGAATTAAGTAGACATAGAGTAAATTGCAAATATTTTTCTTGAAAGAAGTGGTGCTCTAAGAAAAACTTTATTCTAAATGAGAGCTTATTATTTTACAATTCAAATATCTTCTGTTAACTGTTATTATTAATATTGTTATATTATATTATTGAGAATGCTTTCTAGCGAAAGTTTATTAAATGGTTGAATGGCTTGAAGGTTATGCTACCACTAAATACGTCTTTGATTGAATTTATACCTCGCTTCTACCGATTGAGCTACCAAACTCCATCACAGACTGTGTATACTATACTTATTATAAAAGTAGCTTGTACTTATTTAAATTATGTAATATTTATGTATTTTTAATTACAAAAGTATAATTGTTAAAGTTACAATTTCACAAATCATGTTATCTTGAAATGCTTTATTAAGTGTTATTGAAAGAAGAAAACATTGATTTAACTTACTTTTATTACTATATTTATGACAGGAGTTGTCAATAAGTTAATTATAAATGAAGAAGTGTCAAATTGAACCTCTTTGAATGGTTGTTTTCATATCCACACACTACAAGCGGATAAGAAATTATATCCATACAGCTTGTTGGAATTCTTTTCCATTGTGTGAAATTTGAGAAAAAAAGTTGATTTACAGTATAAGTAGAAGTAGAATATACTAGTTATTTACATTATAAGCTGCGACAGTTTACTTTTAAGTGTAAGGTGTTTTTGAGGAGAATGAAATAGTTATTTACATTACAAGCTGCGAAAGTTTACTTTTAGGTGCAAGGTGTTTTTGATTGGCCGAGGCGAAGCGTAAGTGTAGCCGAGGTTAGTTAAAAACATCGAGCACCTGAAAGGGCTTTCGCAGCGTGTAATGTATTAATCTTTTCATTTTTGCCTTGACATTTATTAACCACCGTAAATAAATAAATAAAATGATGATTCAGTGATTATGGGTATTATCTTTGGTGATTATAATAAAATAATGTTTTTGCACTTCCTATATATAAGACTTTACTTTAGTCCCCCAAAAGAGGGAGTAAAGTAGCACTTTTACTCCCTGAGGGAGTAAAGTGTTTCCATGACAACAACAACATGTAAACAACAAAAAAAAGTAATCGCGGTACATGTTAGAATTTATTATCCTGAAACTATGTGATTTTGGCGTTTGCAGAGTTCAATTGTCAGAATGGCATGTAACGAAATTTTCGGAAAAAATTTTCGAAATTTTGAATTTTTGGGAGGTACAATCGGAGGTAAAAGTACTGAAAATTAGAAATTCATGAATATCTTCGTTTTACAGATCATTACGAAGTAAATTAATAGTTACAATGCTAAAAAAGAATATATTATTTAAAAGGAAAGATGAATTTTTACTAATAATGTTGAATGAAATAGAAAATAACGAATAATATGGAAAAATTTTTAAAAACTTTTGGCAGTGAATATGCCTTGATTTTAACTTTTCACTTATAATATACCAAGTGCATTGATTTTGCCGGAAATTTTTTGAGTGACATTTCTGCAACGTCATAATTGCACGACACGAAGTGGAGTGCAATTAGTTGCAGAAATGCACGAAAGTAAAATTTCCAGGCATAATCAATGCACGAGGATATATTCGGAAAGAAAATCGTAACGACACAAACCATTTCTACCTATTTTAAAATTTGATTATCACTGTCAAGTTGTAACATAACATAGTTAGCCGTGGTATCCAAAATTAAAATTGACAGGAAACGTTTATTACAATAGTTGTGTATTTAATTTCAATTGATTTGTTCTAGTTTTTTGTAATTTGTTCAGTTGTATAGTTTAAATAAATTTGACATTTTTGACAGAAAAATTTCCACTTATTAATTTCAGTTAGGTTGGTCTACCTACAAAAAATTTCCAAAAAATTTTTTAGTTGCCATGGTAACGGCTCCTGAGCTAGTTTTTTTATTGGTCACTACTGAGTGTCGTACGATTTTCGGCAAAAAAATATTTGATTTAAATCTTTATCAATTATGAACATATAATTATTAATTATGCTTGAGTATAAATTAAAACATTAAAATATTGTTTATTTTTTATAATTGTAAATGATAAATATGTTTAATATTAATAATTCAACGTTCTATAATAGTATATTATGATACGAGTTTTGTAAGGTAGATTTTCTCGCACGAACGTGTTTAGGGCACGACGAGCGCAGCGAGGAGTGCCATAAAGGAGTGAGGGCGAGAAAATCCCTTACAAACGAGGTGTCATACATTATTTTTTCTACTTTGCGCTTTTTTATAACAAAATAATGAAAGAAATGAAAATTTTTAAATCTAGGGAATTTTCCTGCAGTTGGTAACGTTTTTGCGTTAAAAGCGGCAAGGTGGCCGTGGAAAAAAAACTCAAAAACGTCATATTTTTCGATAATAAAAATCGTAAAAATGAGCGCTTCTGATGGTTTTTCGTGTACCCCCCCAGAGATACGGGCTTTGGCAGACAATATTTTGGGTAATTTGTTACCGACAAAATCGCGAGAATGTTATGAAAAAAAATATACGGAATTTCAATCGTGGCGAGCTGATAACAAGATTGGTACAATATCGGAGACAGTTTTGTTGGCATATTTTGAAGTTCAACGAAAAAAGTATAAGTCGTCAAGTTTGTGGACCCTCTACTCAAAGCTAAGGTCGTGCTTAAGTGTATATGAAAACGTGGACATCTCAAAATTTCATAAACTTCAAGCCTTTTTGAAAAGATGCTCCGAAGGGTACGCCCCAAAAAAATCAAAAATTTTAGAAGAAGATGAAATCAACAAATTTATTGACGATGCTGATGACAATATGTACATGGCTATGAAAGTAAGTATTCACAATTTTTTTTAGAATATAATGTGACATCATGATTTAAACTAAATATTGGTACATATTTTTTAGGTAATCCTAATCTTCGGCTATAGTGGGGCCCTCAGGAGGGAAGAACTGACATATCTGTCAACTGATAACATCAAGTATAATTCTGATTCCATCCTCATCAGTATTCCTAAAACAAAAAACAATGTGCCAAGGGAATTTATGATTACAGACCCAAAATGGATCAATTTAATTAAGAAATATGCCGCGTTAAGACCAAAAAAAACTACGCATACAAGATTTTTTATAACTTACAGAAACGGTCGATGTACCAACAGCCCTATTGGTATTAATACCATGGGCAAAGTGTCCAAACATATCGCCACATTTCTCAGGCTCCCAGAACCAGAGCTGTTTATAGGACACTGTTTCAGACGATCCAGCGCCACACAATTAGCGAACCGTGGGGGAGACTTGTTGACGTTAAAGCGTCATGGTGGCTGGAAGTCTTCTGCAGTGGCAGAAGGCTATGTGGAGGCTACCCTGAAAAAGAAAGAAGAAATTGCTGACTTACTTCGGCCTCAACATGTGAACTTACCGAGTTCTCATGCTTCGGAGATGGATTCTGTTCCAACCACATCTGCAAGTGGTAGTGGTAGCCGGGTTCAACATAATGACCTGATGAACGAGAATTTGCGAGGTGTCTCAATTGATTCTCACGACACTTCGAATGTGATCGTTAATGTGTATAACAACTGCACATTTTATGGTCATACCTCCAGTTCCAGTTAAGACAGTTGAGTTATGTGCATTCAGTTTTGTTCATATGAAATAAAAATATAAATAAATTGTGGTGTTATTTACTGTCCTAAGAAAGTTTTACAGATACTTACCTATATGTTTTTGACAGATTAATTTGAGGTTAGAAGTTACGTATAATGTCTGACGCCTCAACTTCATTTTCAGTATGTACTACGCGGATAGCTCTTTTGATTAATAATAATCTACAACTGAAACATTATAAGTTGCGAGGTTATTTTACAAATTGCAGGAAAACGTACGTGTCACCACTCAAAGTGCCATTCCACATGTTGATTTGTTGGAACATTGTAACGGTTAAACCACCACCGATTCGTGACGTTGACGTTTGACGCGTTATTTTCTTGCAATTAATCAATTTTATTTTAATATTGAGGGTAAGTTCTCGATTCGACGTCAAATTTTATTTATTCATTTAGGTAATAGGTATTTGATCATTTGGCTTATGTTATTGGTATATGACTTATGAGCAAGCGCGCCAACATAAAAAAAATAAATTGTACTGCGGTTGGTATTTTTATTATGGCACCGTTTTTGTCTAGAACGAAACTGAAAACAGTTTCGTAATAGCTTCAGTACGAACGCAAAGTAGAAAAAATATAGAAAACGTGACAACAATGTTGATTTTATAAGTTGGTAGCATAAGTATATCTTTCTCTTAGGCCCGGTTGTATAAAGCCTTGTTAACTTTGACATAGAGTTAACACGATGTTAACTTCAAGTTAACTGTGGTTTGGGTTTTATAAAAAATATCCGCACCTGTTTGACATATTGTTAGCTAACTCTATGTCAAACTCGTGTTAACTGGATAATTGGGTTGTATAAAACCAATGTCAAAGTTAACAACGTGTTAAATCTGTGTTAACTCAATGTCAACTTAATCAAACGCCAAGCATCAATTAAAGTGTTTTGTCAAATTTATTTTAAAGATTTTATTGAATAAATCGTTTGAAAAAAGAAGGTAGGTACAATTTATTATAAAAATATTAATAAAACAGTGAATATCACATATTACTTTTATAGGAAATGTCGATCTCTAGCTTGTCTTCTATAAGTAGTGATGGCAGCGATGTTGAAGCAGTACGAATTCGTCGTCCCAGACATTTTTCCATGAGACGAGACCCGTTTAACATATATAATGATGAAGATTTCAAATTACGGTACAGGGTTCAGAAAAACACTTTTACTGAATTTAATTGGACATCTCTTGGAGCCACTTACACAAAGGAATCAGTCCATTTCAGCAAAAGCGCAGCTCCTCATTACACTGCGCTTTTACGCTACTGCATCTTTTCAGCAAGTGGTAGCTGATAATGTTGGCATACATAAATCTACAGTGAGTAGAATTATTGCTAGAGTGACTTACCACATAGCATCACTGAAACATCGTTACGTATACATGCCAAGAAATGAACAGGAAGGACATGCTGTTAAAACTGATTTTCATGATATTAGAGGGTTCCCAAAAGTGATAGGTGCTATAGACTGCACCCACATCAAAATACGTTCCCCAGGTGGCCCAAACGCAGAGAGATTCAGGAACAGAAAGGGGTATTTTTCCATCAACGTTCAGATGGTGTGTGACGCTCATCTGAAAATTACAAATGTCATCGCTCGTTGGCCAGGTTCCGTCCATGACAGCACCATTTTCAATGACTCACCACTGTGTGCTGACCTAGCTGCTGGAAACTACGGAACTGACTATATCTTAGGCGATAACGGCTATCCTTGTAAAAGCTATTTATTAACACCTCTGCTCAATCCAGCAAATCGTAGGGAAAGGGCTTACAATGCAGCACATCGATCTACAAGAAACTGTATTGAGAGGTGTTACGGAGTGCTTAAACGACGCTTTCCTTGCTTATCCAGAGGCTTGGATATAAAACTTCAAACCTCGCTACATGTTATTGTTGCCTGTTCAGTGCTGCATAATATATGTATCCTGCAAAACGATGAGTTCATTAACAATGAGCATGAAGATGAAGAAGATATTTATGAAAGGGAACCCGAACTACAAATTGCAAACAATGAAAATACAGAAGTTCGTAGTGCATTAATTAATACAGTGTTTGCCGACTTATAAATTACAATAAAAATAAAAAAAATCTCAAGTTAAAAATAATATTTAATTTAAATTTTCCAACTGTTTTTTTTTAATTTTAACGTCTAAATAGTGCAGCTGCTTTTTTGATTTTAGCTCAAAGCAAGCTGCCTCATATTTTTTTTGAAATACAAATTTTTATAATCCACTTTTTTTTTTGTTTTTACAATTTGTCTACACTTTCGCGTGGTTTTTGGTTTATTAGGGTTGGGTTCAGGATTCAGATGTTCATGGTTCAGGTCGGGGCTGGGTACAGGTTGAACCTCAGGTGATACAAGTGGTTCAAATGATGTTCCGGGAATTTCAATAGGTACTAAAATAACGAACATTAATAGAGGAAGATTAGATTAAAATTGAGAGATGTTACTATCACAAAAGTAATCTGCGGCGTCGTCAAACTGATTACACAGGGGCTCTATCTGCTGGTCCATGATGGCCAACATCTGAGCCCCTGTGTCATCTAATTGCAGCTTGTAACTGCCCCCGCCCGTTTTTTTCAACTCCCGTCCGTCTTCCTCGGCCGTCAGTTTCGCCCTTAAATACTGTTCTTTCTGTTGTTTACAAAAATTGAATATTAAATAGATGCACGACTGAATAAATGCTATTCATTTTACATGTTCTTCCGCGACATCTTTACTGGTCTTCCGTTTTAAATTCGCGTAAAGCAGCCGCAGATGTTTGACGGTCCGGCAGGTTTCCGTTTCAGAATTGAATTCCGCGGCGATCTTGACCCAGGTACTGTTTTTCTGCTCATTTATTGAGCATGCCGTCCCCTTATTCTCAACAATGTCTTTATATCTAAGGAGGGTGAATAGGAAGAAATTAAGGATGGTAACGAGGAAAATGCTAAAAAAGTGCAGGAAAACTGAAACAAATATCACCTCCGTATACTTACTTTTCAACAATGCCAAGGAGAGACATTTTCTCCTTGACGGTGAAATTAGGCGTTCTCTTTTTATCTTCCATCGTCCACCCACGTCAACAGGAAAAGCCTAAAAATGTTAAATAATAGTCTTTGATATAGAAAGTAAGGTTATCTTACCTCAATGTTTACGTTTTGAATACGTTGAAAGACGGTTGAAAGGCGTGACCAATACCAACCGTAAATTGGTGAACGATTAAAACACTAAAATAGTACGCGATCCCATGTTAACCTGTTGTCAAGTTCATGTCAGTTAACAAGCGTTTGAAAATGCTTTATAAAACAGCTCCTAAGTTAATCCATTGTTAACATGATGTTAACTTTGACGCATTGTCAGCTGACATAGAACTTGACACGGCTTTATACAACCGGGCCTTACATAATTAAGAGAGAAAAGTCTTTGGGCATCAGTCAGCAGTTGATTGCAATTATGGACGTATTTAAACTAGATAGACGGAGCTATTATTTAGGTATTTTCTGAAGCCTGCATGGTTTGTTTACACAAAGTACGAAACGATATGAATGCTCCGAACGTAGCCGAATCTAATCCTAGTGCTTAGTGGTTTACTCGCCGCGACACGAGTGTTCCATCTTGGCTTATTTGTTTTCTGTGTGTTTAGTTTTTTAAGTTATTGTGAGTGTTTTAATTTAAATAATGGTGCGACAATGTGTTTTGTGCAAAAGATACGGTATGAAGGAAAATCAAATATCATTTCATAAGTACCTAAATTCTAAATTATGATAAAGCTAGGTTATGTCACATGTTTTGTATGTCAGTGCTGTAACGTCTGACGGGGGCACTAAACATGTTAGAAACAGAAGAGACCTTATCTCAATTGCATTGCAAGCAAGGAAAGAATTCAAAAATGTAATAAAGGCCTCTCCCTTTTTAATTAAAATATGTGAAACAGGAGAAGAAGTCTTTAGGTTACATCAAAAGATTGAATCTTTTCCTAAGTTACACCAATTTAATTAACAAGTTAAGGTAGAAAGTCACCCAAACCTTACAACTCAAGAATTACATAATTTAAGTATGATTTGGTAAATTCAATGTTGCTCTTTCGATTGATAGCCGAAAAACGGCATTTCACCACGTATGTACCGAGAAAACGATTAACAAAGTTGCAGTCAAATACATTGATGTATATGGGTTTACACAGTATGCCCTAGAACAACTTGAAAGTTTTATATTTAAACAACTCACCATGTATATGAAAAACTATGTAACAATAGTTTAGAAATTGTATTTTATATTGGCTTTGAAAAAATTGCAGTTTACCTCTTAGTTATTGAGATATTTCGATTATGAACTTGTATTCCAGTTGTAACCGGAAACTGATGACTGAAGTCCCTGCACATGCAAAACCCTATTATATGATCTGGCAACGTTGCTTCGCGTGGAAATTCAAATTTGATATGTTAGATGAATTGTATGTTGGTATTTTTTATATTACTTGAAAATAATTATATACATAAATAAATTAAATAGATGAAATCAAATATAATAAATAAAATGAAAATTGTATTAACATTGATTTTTCTCATTACTTGTACGTGATCCCAGACGTGGTTCGGCGATGTGGTCGCGGACTACTGAGTGCGTGCTGTATATTAAAGAGACACTTTGAGTAGACAGATCAGTCTAATTTTTGATTAATAAGTGAGTAAATATGAAGTTCATTAGTAACCGTCTGTCTATATGTGTATAAAAAGGATCGAAGTTCTGTACTGCAATATTGAAAAACAGTGATAAACTTACAACGGCCTTTTTATTGTTAGTTCCCGCTCTTGAAGCAAAGCTTTCTCGCTACTTGACTTCCCTACAATATCCCTTGCTTGCTTCAACGTTGTTTTTCTCACAGCAGACATGTCAAGTGATGCGAGAATCGCGTTGATTGCCTCAATACCGGCATCGATCATCGTTGAAGATCAATTTTTGATTAATTAATGTTATACACAAAAAATGATAATGATAATAGGAAATAGTATTAAGAATCTTCTACCTGCTGCAAGTTTTATATTCAAAACATGACGTTTTGTAGAATCATCATTGGGGGAGTATGTTTCTGATGTGTGAAGAACGTATTTGACAACTTGGCAAGAAGGACAGCGAATCGATCAAATTGAATCTATACCACACACTTGTTCTTTTATGATGTCATCAAAAAATAATTTTTGGTCACAATCATATTCATAACACCGCATATATCTATTTAACGTGCAGCAGTCAATAATTTTTACCAAACTCTAACCTCACTTTGGTTTGACGTCAAATACTGATCGTACATTGCGTTGCCAAATCTTACGCATCAATGTATGTTATACTACGTTAGTAAAGCGAACAACGATGTTATCATTATTAATTTGTTTTCTGATATAAAATGACAATTTTTGTGTGCTAAACAACAAATAAATAATTTTTAGATTTTCTATACTGTTCATATGTGAAATAGAATTTGTTGATTTTATTCATATACAGCAGCTAGCTTGACTTTAGATTTGAGTGCTTTCTACCTTAATACTTCAGACTACAACATCCCAATTATCTTCATCTTTGTCAGATTACTGTGGTGATCATCTTTATAATTAGAACTTAAGAATTATTATTAACTTATTATTAATTAATAGTAAATAACTTTTATACTAACTATTATATTAAACACTTGTATTAACTAGGTATAGTATAAGTATTATAATTATGTAATTATAATAAATTCTATAAAAATACATCTGTGTTTTTGTCATATAGTAGTGCAAATGAGTATTAGGAATATTTATATCCAGCAGAAAATTAAGTCTAAAACATTCCATGGTCTTTTTTTTATTATAAATTCCCATTTGGCGCTACTTCAGTGGATTCCAATCCACCTTACTACAACAACAAAAAGGACAAATTGCTTTCATCGGAGAACTCGGAAAGCTTTAGCTGCAACTATCTTAGCTTAAAATATTGTAATATTTATTGACCTAACAACAGGTAAGTAGGGGTCAATTTCTCATCTTTACAGATTTAGCTGCTCATTAATTCATTCATTTATACAGTTTCCAAAACTCAAGGAATGGGCACCAATTAGTGATGTAAAAAACCGGGTTTTTTCAGACTGAATAAAAAACATGAAAAAAAAACATGTTTTTTTTTTGAAAAAAAACTTTTTTCTGGTTTTTTTCAGCAGACTGCTGCTTAATAATAAAAACTTCTTGTAATGATTAGGGAAACAAGAAACCAACGGATTACTTTTCAAATATACATATATCAATAACCTATATCCTTCAATTTAAGATTCGAACCGATGGTGAGGATTATTATATTTAGTAAATCAATAGATAAAAAAAAGAAAATCTTATAGCAAGATCAGGACTATTTACTGTCATTTAGTTCTACTGCAAAAGTTACATATTTAGTAGATATTTTTAAAACGTAGAATTATATTACAGCGACAATTCAGCACATTATTTATCAACTACTCAAATGTCATAAATTTAGTCAAACCCATTAACAGCATGCTAATTACAACAAGAATCACCATTGGTGGTAATTACAGAGGTAATTTGTTAAATTTTCACATGAATTTCACTTTTGGTCCCAATTTTTTTGGTAATCTTGACCATCATATTAGATTATACTTGTAGTGATTCAGATGATAAGTGCGAGTTGTGCTTTGCACTCATCACAATTTCCATCTCGATCAACTACTTGTGTTATGACATTCAAGATTATTGGCAAAATTGGGACCACTAGTAGTATTGTATGTATATGACACATGATGTTAAATCAGCCATTGAAAACTTATTAATTTGCTTAATTACAAAGCTATCACAGCAATAAAAAACAAGTGATCATATTACCTTATTTTGGTCTGTTTCTAAGGACATAATTTGATTCAGATTTTCTCTTATCGAATATAACTCGTAGTACGATTAATAATCGATGGTTCTACTTATGAAACTGGAGCACCATATTCAACTCGCCCTACAGGCTCCTTGAACTGCAGTTTGGTTTCACACGTACATGTCATTGATAATAATCTTACCACTTGTTATATTACAGCTGACACTCCTCAGACAGAAAATGAACAATAATGAACATAATATATAGACATAATATTCGAAATTATGTCTATATCAGAAAAAAACAGATTCAGAAAAAACACAGACACACATGGTTTTTTTTGAAAAAAAACGGTTTTTTTTTTGAAAAAAAACCTTTCGGTTTTTTTTTATTTACATCACTAGGCCCAATACTTTTTTTTAAAGCAGGTTACTCATAAACTTATTTAATTTACCACCAGTTTATTGTAATTCAACTTGTACTAAACTATTGTAATTACTGTTAAAGACCAGAGCAAGCAAGAACTACCTTCTACTACCTATACCAAATAAGTAGTAGAAGCTACTATTTTTTTTATTTATATGCAGACAAGGCAACTTGCTTCTTTATACAATAAATTCGGATGGATTTTAAAAGGGAGAAATTAAGATTGAAATACGAAATAAAATAAAACAACTTATGCAATACGGAGATTAAGCTTCTTTAAATCCTCGAAGATGTTATAACGCCTCGGCTGGCGCCTCGGCGTTATACATCTTCTTAGATGTATATCAAGTGTATCGCTTGATCTCCTAATTACATAATATATATTATATTTGTAGTAATTATAACTACTACCACAAATTACAACTTTATAGGCATCATTTGCAGTTTACATTACTGCTATTTCAGAGTTGAAGCTCATATGCTCATAGTGGATGTCTAGAATTTACAAGCCCCTTTTTAACAGCACGCCACTGCGTTCGACGGAAACTATAGCTCTCAGCTGAGTACAGTGTTGCCGCATTTTCTTACACACCAATTAATTTATCGAGTAAAAATCAGATTTTCGGTTTGTGTATAATTCTTTTCTCAAGAACCATTTAGTGAATGTTTATAAAACTATGCAAAATCGGTTCTATGGAGTTCAAGTTACGTAATTTAAAAATTTGGGACGCTTGGTAGCTTTTTTTCCTGTAATTGAAATGACTTTATTCTATTATGTGAGCGAATCTCCATAAGATCACATGTAAAATTACAGTTACTTTAAATTGCAATAACTTTTAAACGGCGTAGTCGATCGGATTGAATTTTCACTGTAGTTTTAGCATTAAATGAGGAAAATTCTACTAAATTTTTATTCGTTTCATAGCATTTTGAGATACCTCCTAAACATCCTTAAGTCCTTAAGGACGTGCAAAAAGTAGCGTATATACATGGCAGACTTTAGTGTACCAGGCAGGAGCTGTCAAAAAGCAACACTGTAATTTTACCCATATTTTCAAGGAGTACTAGATTATATTTACTTCAGAAAATATAAAACAAAAATTGTCTTTCCAGATCTTGGTTAGAATAATGTCAACTGTGTGTTTCTAGATTTGTAATATTGAAAACTAACACTCCTAAAAGCATATTATCAGTTTAGCAATTCATTTTCTTATAAAAAATAAAGAATTATCAATTACAGGTATTTGTTAAACAAAAATTACATTTAGTAAATTTTTCAAGTAAGTAAATTGTAACATTCGTCTTTAAATTCATCATAAATCATTGTTAATTGATAATTGTTAATTAAATTAAAATTATAAATTTCTATTTTTTATTTATGCAAACATTGTTAGTTACAGATAAATTAGAGAATAATTAATAACCCTTTCAACCAAAAAAATATATTCAGCAGAAAACTGACAGTAAGATTTGCACAGGTATCTATGATCTAATATTCCTTGAGAAAATTAATAGTGACAGATGTTGACATTATTCTAACCAAAAAATTGGATTACAAAGTTTGTTTTTCATTTTTTTTAAACAAATATAATCTAATACTCCTTGAAAATATGGGTAAAATTACAGCGTTGCTTTTTTACAGCTCCTGCCTGGTACACTAAAGTATGCCATGGTATATACCAATGGACTAAAGTGCCTTTTAATCCCTCATGTGTTTATTTTCCTCGCTAACGCTCGGAAAATAAACTCACATTCAGGATTAAAAGATGCACTTTAGTCCCTGGGTATATAATATACTATTGTATATATAACAGTATTGTTACCAAGGTAATGTTGACAACAGCCACCTTATAATATTATATTTTTAAAAATTGACAGTTTTACTTGGTTGTCCAGCGACCGAAAGTTTTTCATACCTAGCAACCACCTCGCATGTTTTACTTTCGCTTTCGTTTGCCTTGTTAACATAGAAAGTTAAACTTTCGTAAAGGGGAGAATGGAAAGTCTTGTTCATTCTCTCCTCTACGAAATTGTGTAACATTCTATCTTGACAAGGCAATTGAAAGCGAAAATAAAACATGCTAGGTGATCAGTTGCGAGGGGCTGCTAGGTATGAAAAACTTTCGTACCCTGGACAACAAACTAAAACTGTCAATTTAATTAAAATTTATTTTGAATGAAAATTAAATATAAAAGTATATTTCCATAAGCTGGATTGTACCGGTCTTTAGATTGGTCCGGCAACACACTTCTGCACACAATATTTGCAGCTTCTTGAGTAAAATTCATTTTGAACTAAATTATGACCAAATATTCAAAAATTATGACGGTATTGGACAAATGTCATAAAACAGTGTTTTTAAATAGAACAGTATTGTTACCAAGGTAATGTTGACAACAAGCCACCTTATAATATAATTTTGTTATAATCATTGAATAATTTTATTTTATTATACGAGGATCTTTTTTTTTCAACCTCCGATAGGCTATAAATAAAAGACAAATGTATATAAAAAAGTTATTTTATTACTAAAAGTTCTGTATACTTAATGGTTACTTTTCGACATACTCGCCATAAAGATTGAGGCATTTGTTGTATCTGTGAACAAGCTTTCCAATACTGTCTTCATAAAATGTTGCCGCCAACGCATTTAAATGAGTCTTGACGTTGTCTTGAAGATCCTCGGTAGTTTGGTACTGTTCTACTGTCTAAGTACTGTCCTCCTAGCCACATCCTCAGTTCAGGGAAAAGATGAAAGTCACTCGGTGCTAGGTCGGTGCTGTAGGTCGGGTGATCGAAAATGTCGCATTGAAATTGCTCAAGAAGCCGTTGTGTTGCACAGTACCGTGTGGACGGGCTTGTCATGGATCAGAACAAATTCCAGAAGTCAGCATTTCTCTTTTCTTGTTTTGAACCTCTCCGCAAAGTTTCGTCGTAAAGTTTCACAATAAACCACCTAGAATCTTCAAGACAACGTCAAAACTCATTTAAATGCGTTGGCGGCAACATTTTATGAAGACGGTATTGGAAAGCTTGTCCACAAATACGACAAATGCCTCAATCTTTATGGTGAGTATGTCGAAAAGTAACCATAAGTATACTGAACTTTTAGTAATAAAATGATTTTTTTATATACATTTGTCTTTTATTTATAACCTATCGGAGGTTGAAAAAAACAACCCTCGTAATTGCTTATTTTACGGTGGTTAAATGTCAAGGGGAGAATCAAAAGTTTAATACATTACACGCTGCGAAAGACTTTTCAGGTGCTCGGAGTTTTTAACCAGCCTCGGCTACGGTTACGCTTCGCCTTGGCCATTCAAAAACACTTTACACCTAAAAGAAAAATTTCGCAGCTTGTAATATAAATAACTATTTCGTTCCAGTTAACTAAAGTGTCATTATTTTGACACTTAGGAAATAGAACGAAAATGTCAACATTTTATGACAGTTTTTGATTAACTTTTGTTTTTGTGGTTTTTATCATCAAATGCTTGAAATTAGGGACTTTCATGTTATTTTCAATACTACTTCCACTTGACATTTTGTTAAATCTTCCCAAAAAATGAATGAGGTTTATTCTATATTACCCTTTAAAATCTTGTTATATCTGTTTCTTGAGTTTTTGGGAGGAACCTAAAGACTTCTTAGACCACACTTTGAAAACTACTGCTGTGCTGCAATAGTGTGTAGTTGGAAAATGCTTGAGCATTTATTTTTGGAGAATAGTCCCAGAGCACAAACCAGAATAAACCCTTAAAAGTGAACAGGACTGGAGAATATACCTTTAACTTGCAAAGATATACTCAAAACAAGTATAATTTCAAAAGTTCTTGAAATATTCTCAAAATGCTGAAATTGCTCGAATGTTCTCCAATTTTCCTCTTCCTTTATAATGCTAGTTGTAGTTAATTTGACTGTTGGAAGATAATGTGTTGAAAAGTAATTTAATAATAAAAATTGGAAAATATTAAACTCGTTGGAACTATTAAGTTAATAACATGTTTAATTACCATGGTCACTAATTCTAATCTTTTTCCACCTATTAGAATGAGATAAAACTGTATCTTTTCTTGTTGATTTTAATTAGAACTTTAGTTTAATCATGGCACGTGAAACGTCCTATTATATTTAGATTAATGCACCTTTACGCCTACCGGACACACGCAGACTGCGGACACTTCGCCGACCGCGGACACTGCTCCGACCCTTAAAATAAATTTTGCTACTGGACACTGACGACCGTAGACATTGTAGTCAGTACTTAAACAAAATACGTGTTGTATACAATACGCTGACAGCGAACATGGTCGGCAAAGTGTCCACCGCTAGTGATCGGCGTAGTGTCCAAGGTCGGCAGTGACCAAAACCGCCAGTCGGCGTAGTGACTACGGCTGGCGTCCAGTGTCCCACAAGTCTGCACAAGTAATACATTTTAAAAACTATACAAACATTTGTCACTTTTTGTACAAACAAAATATGGAAAATTTAAATATAAAGTCCATATATAACTACAACAAAAACCATAATAGGTGCAAACCCAAATTTCTTGTCAATGCTTTTAAAGGCAAACTGTGCTTATAAAAGTGTTTGTCCTTGGAATACCCGACGCCGACAGCTGCTGCGAGTAACACATGTACATTTTGCGTGGGCATGCGGTTTAAAAGATCGATTAGTTTTGATTTTATTTTCGATTTCTAATGTTTTTGTTTATGCTCGTTTGTGATGTATTATTCTGAAAGTTCTCGAATAGTATATTAAAGTATTAGTTTCATAAGACGCGTTTTTAGCGCACGCGTCCGAGTTTAGAAAACGACCCGCGAAGCGAGGAGTTTTCTAACGGACAAGTGCGCTAAAACGCCTTATGAAACGAATACTTTATACTATTTTTTATACTTGCGTCGTTAATTATTAAAAAATAAATTAGTTTTAAATAAGATTTGTTAGTGAAATTTTGTTAAGTACTTTTGACAGTTGGCTACACTGAAAATTCAACTTCAGCATTTTATTTATTTATTTACTTTTGGGCGAGGAATCAGGACGGTGGAGCATCCTTCGTACCTCATGGCACCGATTGCTATGATCATTTGTCCGACCCTACTAGAATTTAGCCGAATCTGGGGAATTCCACCCCCAGTAGGGATCTTTATCGTGCCAAACATCGCATTGGCACGGGACCTACAGTTTTACTTCCTATCCGAAAAGAAGGCATGTTTTAAATTTTTCTCCGCTATGAAAAATTACCAGCTCGGCCGGACTTCAGCATTTGTTATTTAAATTGTTTTGTTTTTATAAAATTAATTTAGTTTCTGTGACAAGAAGGTAAAATGGTCAGATATTCTCTCCCTCCATCTTATTAAAAAGAATTAACTTGTCTTAATTAATCTTAATCTTATTAAAATATTGGAATTTAACCATATTGATAGATTTACAACTGCAGAAAATAACCAACATTTAGCTATGAAAGTAAGTAAAATCTTGTGCTAAATACTTTCAATTTTTAATATATTTCAATTATTTAAGGTTGCGTTAATAATGGGATTCTGTGGTGCCTGCCGAAGAGATGAATTGACCAACAAGTTATTAGACGATATTGTGGTCAAAGATGATGTGTTCACTGTGACTGTAACAAAAACAAAAAATAAAGTTCGAAGAGAATTCTTAATTACAGAGAAACTGTGGATTGATTTAATTAAGCAATATTTGAGCCTAAGGCCTAAGAAAATAAACCACAGGCGGTTTTTTATAACCTACCTCAATGGAAAATGTATTTCTACTCCTATCGGTATAAACACCATGGGAAAAGTTCCTTTTATTATTGCCACTTATTTGCATTTAGCCAACCCGAAGCTTTTTACAGGTCATTGCTTTCGACGTTCAAGTGCTTCCCAATTGGCAAACAAAGGTGGAGATTTAATAACTATAAAACGGCATGGAGGTTGGAAGTCTTCAGCTGTGGCTGAGGGCTGTATTGATGCTTCAGTTAAAAAAAAATGGAGGTAGCTGAATTGCTATCTAATAAGCCATGTACTTCCACTTCAACGGCTCAAGTGGTAATTGACCAGTCTTCCACTGCTTCATTTTTTACATGAAGAATCACACACTTTTAGCAGCAACCCAATAACGAGTCAACAAAACATTGTTGAGGGGCAAAATTTACCTTCATTTAAGATTAATGCCCAGGACACTTCTGCTGTTACAATCAAAGTGTATAATAACTGTACTTTTAATACAAAAGATGTATAAAGAATAATTTGTGAATTTATTAAATAATTTTTAATTTAATTAATTTATTTTGTGTATGTTTATTTTATATTTTAAAAGTTTGGCATTTTATCACAACAACATAACCGCACTTTTAAATATAATAAGTTTGACATTTAAGAACAGCTGTTAGGTGCTACCAACTTTAAAAAACAAAATTTTACTGTTTCCAGTACTCTAATAAATCTCATTAGGACACGCAAATGCGTGTCCTAATGGAGTTCATTAGGACACGCAAGTATAAAAAATTATTAAGTGAACGTTCGCGAACATGCTTAATTATGCTCCTCAAAAGAACCTTCTTTTAATACGGTTTTATAATGCACGAAGATTCGCGAACGTTCTCAACAGCATTTTCAGAACATTCTTTCATTTACAACACTATTTGTGTAATAATTAGTATATTGTACAACTAGCTATGAAAGTCATACTTTTTTTCACGAATTTGCAGTATTTTAATAAACGAGGGCGAAGCCCAAGTTTATCGAGCAAATGAGTGAAAAAAAAAGACTTTCATAACGTGTTGTACACATTTTCTGCATATTGTAAGTTGAAAAATTTGCCCTAAAATTTATGCATGTGGGCAAAATTCTAGAAAAATCAGAAAAACATAGTATTCTTTGACAATAATCTCTGAAGAGATTGAAGTTTGTTTTTTACAAACAATTAAAACATAATGAAAAAAGTGCTACTTTCATTACGATTTTTCGTTAAAAAAAGTCAAAGTCCATTTAATCAATATGCAAAACAAAATAATTAAAAAAAGTGCTACTTTCATTAGGATTTTTCGTTAAAAGAAGTCAACTTTCATAATCAATATGCAAAAAAATAATTACTTCTTCATTACTAGGTATATATTTATTTAAGTATAGCAAAGAATATGGTTTTAGATTGAATGTCTTTTGTGGTTTGAATTTCCCGCTGAATGAAACTTGATGGCGCCACTTTCTGTCATGTTTTTGGTTATAAATTTTTATTTTGATATCAAGATCAACAATAAATTATCTAAGGATTGCCTGTAATTATTATTAATAGATTCTAAATAAATAAATGAGAATAATCAATTGCATTAATTTGGTATAATTCTAAAATGTGGATAAGCTATAACCAGTTTAACAATACTATTATTCTAGATTAGTCGTCAGTTTGTAAAGAATTCTTCAATAATATTCAGAAACATGGCAAATATAAAGTATTTATCTCAAGATGAAGCAATAAATATTGATTTGGAACTTTTTAATGAATGTAAATTTAGTGTTGATCAATTAATGGAACTTGCAGGATTGAGTTGTGCTACAGCAATTGCTAAAAGTTATTCAAACGATGAACTTTGCAATAAGATTATTTTAATATGTTGTGGTCCGGGTAATAATGGAGGTGATGGTTTAGTATGTGCAAGGCACTTAAAGTTGTTTAATTATAATGTCAAAGTTTATTATCCTAAAAGAACTGACAAACCATTATATAAAAATTTAACTAGTCAATGTGAATTAATGGATATTAAAGTTTTATCTGAATTACCAAGTGCTGAAGAAATAACTTTCAATTATGGTCTTATAGTGGATGCTTTATTTGGATTTAGTTTTAAACCGCCTGTAAGACCTGATTTTGTTTCCGTTTTAGATCTAATGAAGAGTACATCAATTCCAATTGCTAGGTACAATTGTTTTACTCAACAATTTAGAGTAGTAATATTTAGTAAATTAAATGTTAATTTACCATTTCATGATTATATTTTGTTATTTTAGTGTTGATATTCCAAGTGGATGGGATGTTGAAAAAGGAGAACCAGAAGAAGGCGGAATTAGACCAGAACTGCTTATATCACTTACAGCTCCTAAGCTTTGCGCTAAGAAGTTTTCTGGAAAGTATCACTATTTGGGAGGGAGATTTGTTCCTCATAGTCTTGAACAGAAGTATAGTTTGTGTTTACCAAAATATCCTGGAACAGAATGTTGTGTACTTCTTAAATAAATGTTTTCTTATTGTATAAAGTTTATATATCATTAGGTATAACCACGAGAGTTAAAAGCCAAAAGGGTAAAATGTGTAAATAAAGATGCTGAGAACAACAAAAACTTTATTTTTTATTATAAGAATAGTTTTTATTCACTATTAGTATGTGGCATTACACATACTGTAGTCTTAGTACATTGACATAAGCGAATGTACTATACATATCTTTGCAAGGCTGTATAATTTTCGTTATACAAGCTTCTATCACAATAATTTGTTCAAATGGTCTTAGTTTATAAGTACCTAATTTAGACATTTAAATCTGTTTACGAAACATCATACGGTTCATCTTTGTTTCTTGAGGAAGATAACTAGCTGTGCTGATATTGTGTGCTATCAAGCAGCATTTTATTCTCAAAGCGGCGAGTTATTTCGTCAAATTTATACATAAACATTGAACAGGTTCATTCTTTTTACAACAATGTTGAATTCTAATCATTGTGTTATTGCAATAAAACAATATATTATCAGGATTACAGTGCTGCAAATGCTCTTTTTATTTCCATGGCAAATGCGTACTGCAGAACTGAAATCATTTACTATCAATGATGTTTCATGGAAATGCTCAGAGTACAGGAAATCGCTATCTCCTAACACCCCGGTAATAATTGATGATACCGAGAAATATGACTCAGAAATATCTGAATCTTCCAATAACTGTACTTGAGTCACTTTTTAAACTTCTGGTCACTGTAAGTCACTTTTCATAATCAGAATGCATTTTAAAATTTTATTTAACAATATTGAATATTTTTTACATAGCTAATTTATAAAATCTTAATTTTAATATAATTTTGAATTATACAAAAAAACTAACGTAATTGTTTACGTTAATGCAAAAAATGCATATTTAAAATAGGCTACGAAATCATTCTTGCAGTATCTCTAATAGTGCTGGCGCGTGGCCACGAATGGTCTGACTTCAAATTTGTTAACTTAACTTAACAAAAGGTTAATGATAAGTTGGCTGTAACTCTTCAGAAAACATGCGCAAGACCATTACAAAGTGGCATGTAAGCATATATTGCAAAAAAGTGAGTTACTGAAAAACTTACAAGCACTTCATCTAGATGTACGTAAAAGTTCATTAAAAGCCTGAAAATGATATCAAATGCTGAGAAAGCATTACCACGGACAGTAGATGTTCTTTTCGATGAGTGGAGACTTTTGCAATTGGAAAAAATGAATGTGAGAACATGCAGTGTGTTCACGCTCCTCGGTCATCGCCGCTAAGGGCGAATCGCCTCCACCTCAAGGGTGAGCCAGATAGGCACATATATACTTTACTTTAAGATATTTTAAGTTAGTTCATAATGCTATTGAGTTCATTAGTACAGTCCATTAGTTCATAAGCTCATATGTTTACATATTCGGTTAATTATGAGTTCGTTTCTTAGTTTATTATCAAGGCTTACAGCGACACTTTACTTGTATATAATGTAAATAAATCGTCATAGGTAAAGAAAATATCTTTTATTTTCATCATCAAACTTGTGTACGACGTTACATTAAAGAAAATATCTTTTATTTTCATCAAACTTGTGTACGACGTTACATTAAAGAAAATATCTTTTATTTTCATCATCAAACTTGTGTACGACGTTACACAGTGATACTTATTATCAAAAGAAATTTTAATTGCAAAATTCTTCTGAAAAATCGTGATATCTGATTTAATAGCTGCTGACATTTGGTTTCAGTATGCTTGGCCCCCATGTATGGCATTGATTTAGGCGTAAGCGTAAATATTTTGTTTCGGTTTTGCCTGGTATGGGAACGTTATTTATAGTAACTGGCGGACACATGTTTCTTCTCATGGTAAAACTTGCACTGATTTAGTTGGGTTGATTGTAATTTTCCATTTATCAAGCCATCCATTTAATAAATTTAAATCACGTTTAACATTTTGTGATGCAGCAGTAGAATCATCATGCGTAGACAGGATTGCAGTATCATCAGCAAAAGTGGTTATATTGCTGGGAGATTTCATTACTATGTTTAATTGTTTAGCTTGAGTACAACCTGTTAAAAGATAATAGGTTGGCATCCGTTTTTTTAATTTGTATAGGCTTTGAGGCTTTTTGATATCCGGTTTAGTATTGTATGTATTTGTGAAGTTGTAGAATGGCCTTCTCTAAACACAAACTGAAATAGGCGCAGGTGTTTTTCAGTAGTCTTTTGAGAAACAATTTCTCAAATACTTTGCCTAGTTAAGGTAAGAGACTACTTGGCCTATAAAGAAGCCACATCTTGTAATTTAAACGAAGGTTTATGTTTCTCTTATAATATCTAATAATTCAGCATATATGTTTTACTCACTATTATTTAAACATAAATAAAATATTTAAACATTGCATTATAAATTTCATTTGTGAATTTTCAAGTTTGATATTAACGTATGATAAAAATTTTTTTATAATAAGATTATTTGTGATGATCATTATTAAAAATCTAATAATGAAATCGGTCACTTTTTTAATGGGAAAAGTCACTTAAGTCACTGAAATCAAACTACAAATCCTGTGGCACCCCTTGCTTACTAAATCAGTCGAGTTTTGTGGAGATAAGATCACAGATTTCGAGTAATCACTGAACTGATTAAATAACAAAATAAAAGAAATAGATCTAATTCTTGCCGAAAATAGAGATCTCAAATCCAAGTGTCTAGACTTATCATCTCGTGTAGAAGACCTAGAACAATACTCGAGGCTGAATAACAGCGATTACAAGGAGTTACTGAATCTTCTACAGAGAATATCGTGAATGTAGCCGTTGATACTTTAAGGGAGTCAACTGCAACGTCAATATGCACAATATTAAGATCGATAGTCGCTAGCAACGTTTCTTCCAAAAGACCTAGGAATATCATAGTGAAGTTGGTAGCTAGACTCAAGTGGGATGAATTTTTATACGCCTTTAAATCACTACGTAATTCAGCAAATAATTCAAATAAACCTGGTGTCAGTATCCCCAATTTCGGAGATCGCATTTTTATCTGTGAACACCTTATTTTAAATGAAAAACTGCTGTATAAGAACGCTAGAATAGAAGCAAAAGAGAAAAATTTTAAATTCATATGGGCAAAAAAAGAAAATATTTATGTCTGTAGCCAGTCTCAGTTGATTAGTGGTTTGCATATTTGCTTCATAATCCAAGGGTCACAGGTTCGATCCCCGGCCGCGCTGGTAATTTTTCATAGCGGAGAAAAATTAAAATCATGCCTACTTGAAAAATGCTGAAATATGCATGCACTTATGCACTATAAAAACGTAAAATATGCACTTAAAAATCATGAAATATGCGTTTATTAGAAATTTTTAATAAATATATGCACTTTCATTATTAAAAAAACACCTGTTTAGCGTTATTTACATTTTATTTACAGAAATTATTTTAATTAGACATCCTATGCAATAATTTCATTAATTATATTTTCTAAACATAGAGCGTTACAGTTCACAATGACGTACATTTTTAAATTTTCAAAAGTAAACATATGCCTATTATCCCTAAATATTGTTTTATATTTTGAGAAACCGCATCGTTTATGCTTTTAATTAAGTGAAAACCAGGATTTTTGTCTATAACGGATTTAAATTTTTGTTTTATAGTCAAACCCTTTGGCCCTTTTACTTTATTCACAGAAACACCTAACAATTTTACATGCTCAAGAGATTCATCTAATGAATTTCCCTGACTTTCTAATTCCTGAATTACTTTAGCTAAATGCACAAAATTTGTCAAAACAAGCAATAATTCTGCCCTCACCTCCTTAGTATTAAAAACATACTGTGCGCTTTGTATGCATAATGCATCGTGTTTATTAAGTTTATTTACAAATGCTTTAATAATATCAAAATAAGTTGCATAATATTCTGTTGCAGAAAGCCAAGTACCAGAGAGCCACTTTGTTATTACAGGCTCCGGTGGGAGAGGCACTTCTTGAGCAGTTTCCCTAAATATTTGTATGCGATATGGAGCTTTACAAACAATTTTTTTACATCTAAAATTATAGAGTTTACGTTAGGATATATTTCCCGCGCTTTTTCCGCAACTCTATGCATTGCATGGGCAAGACAAGTTAAGTGGATCATTTTTTCGTACAGAACTTGTAAGTCTGCTCCAGCCTTGATCATGTACGGTGCCGCGTCGGTGACGAACAGGAGTACTTTGTTGTACTGTATGCCGTCCGGCCACAAAATAGCCATCGAATCATTAAACAATTTTGCCACAGAACAATGATTGGTGCTCTTGAAAACGTCCATTGCTAATAGATAGGATTTGGGATTGTTCTCCGAATTTAAAACGCCAATTATAACGTTAGCCACGTACCTATTTGAAAACAAAAATTTGATTTTTGACTGACTATATAATTATTCGGTTACAAACAATTAGAGCAAAACAGTTATTTAAAAAAATTATATTTTAATCAAGCAAAGATATTGTTGTGATTAAATATGTAACTAACAAAATAGAAAATAAAACATCCGTAAATTGCTCTGCTGTCTTTAATTAGTTAAATTTTACTAACAAAACGAAGGAAATGAAGTTTCTACGCACCTTCCAGTAGTGTCAGTAGATTCGTCAATGGAAACCCATATGTAGTTATTCGCTACGTTTTCTAATTGATTTTATGGTCTCTTCGTATAAACGAGGTAAATAATTTTTCCTGAGTGTAGACTCGTCGGGTATTGGCATTTTTGAAATTTCTTCCAGAGAATTACGAAATGCTGAGTGATTAATTTTACTTAACGGGATATCTGCAGCCACTAATGCACTACATAGTTTTTTATTAAATTCGATCGATTTGCTGGACTCACCGCGCGGGTTATTAAGGTACCCCGGTAACAATGTTTGTTTTTTTGATTTCAGGGCAACACACTTTTGATGTCGAACTGTGTTCAGATGGTGTGTAACTTGAAAGCGTTTCGTTGCAGTCACTTTATCGTCACACACTGTACAATACAACACCTTATCATCAGTTGTAAGAACACTGAATTCCTTAACATAACTTCGAAGTGTAACAGACACAGACCGTTTTTCTTTACCCATCTTTACTCTCTAAAATTTCAAACTGAAATGCAGTTTGCAATTTCTGAACTGTCTTAATTGAAAGATTACAAGATTAGTAAACAAAAGTACAGGCAAATTTTTCTATGATCAGGAAGTTGTCAAAGGGTCTTTGGAATTTCCTAATACCTATTTATCACAATATCGCAGGATCTAAGTATTTAAATTTTAGTTGAAACTTTTTCTTATTAAATATTAACAAGTACACAGATGGTTAAGGCAGTAAAATATTTTAAAGCCTAGTATTTAACAATAAGCTTAAATTATGGGTTTCCCCTAGACTCAACTAAGCCGTCCTTGGTTGGTTGTCTAAAATGCTAAAAATATTAGAAATTTCATAATTAAAGCATGTAAAATGCACAAAAAGTGGTAAAATATGCACACTCGTTCAAAAATGCTAAAATATGCAAGCATTTCCTAAATATGCATTTATATGCACTTTCAAATTGACATATGTGATTCATATGTGGCTTAGACATGTAGAAATATAACTCTGCATATGTTTGCTATAAGCAGAAAAAACATGCAAATGCATAGAAATCCTATACCTAATCATAGCAATCGGTGCCATGAGGTACGAAGGATGCTCCGCCATCCTGATTCCTCACCCAAAAAATAAATAAATTTATGTCTGCAAAGATGAGCAATCGTCCATTGTTCCTATTAGATCATCCAATGATCTAACGAAACTTATGTTTCCTAACACTACTACTGTTACATTTGTTGATCCCTTTCTATTCCTAAATATGGCAGTCCGGCTTTACTATTAAAATACTTGCGGACTTCACACAAAAACTAGCACACTATATATAAATACACTTGATTGTGGATATGATCCTATCTTCTTCACCGAAACCTTCCTAACAAGTGACATACGAGATTCTGAACTTTTTAATCAAAACTACACCATATACAGACGAGATAGCTCCTCTACAGATATCCTCAATGTTCATGGCAGTTTACTCATAGTGGTTGGTAAGAATTTCACCCTGTGAAAACACGGTTGACGATGTCTGGGTGTTAATAGAAAATAATTCCCGGAAACTATCTGTTGCGTTTACATCCGTCCCAGGGATACCTATGGTGTGCAGTGTTTTTGTGATAAATTAATGCAAAACTTTGATAGTGTTTCTCAACATACTCTTTACTTGTGGGAGATTTTAACCAACCTCGCATAATTTGCGAGAAAGAGCTTGATAACTCTTTAAAGATTATTGGGATGACCTTGCTTCTCTTGTTTTTATCAAATCCTTTTCATATTGTAATCTTGCTCAATTTAATTCAGTAATTAATAGCGATGAAAAGATTTTAGACTTAGTATTCAGTACATGGATGTAATTTTCCTATAGTAAAAGTTTGATAATTATCATCCGCCATTAGAAATTTCTTTAAAACACTGGAAGTTAATGTAGTTCAACAGAGAAACGACATCATGTATAATTATAAAAAAGTTGACCACCACAGCATTAACCATCGTCTTCTTGAAATTAATTGGCACCATACTTTAAATAATCTTTCTTTTGGCAAGCTGTAGATACCTTTTATGCTATTATACGTGATATCGTTAATAATTTGGTACCTAGAAGAAGACCTCGTTACCCACAGTTTCCTTTCTGGTATGCAGACTCAATAATTAGGGATATTTTGGAAAAACGAAAAAAAAAAAGAAAAGTTTCATAAATGGAAGGGATACAGAAATAATCTGATTGGAAATTGAAATCTTCTGATTTTCGTAATTATGTTGATTCTGTCCAAAACAACATTATCAACAGTCAGAAAAAATCGACATTTATATTTATTTTTTGGAGAGGAATCAGGATGGCAGAGCATAGTTCGTACCTCATGACACCAATTACTATGATCATTTGGCCGACCCTACTAGAATTTAGCCAAATCTGGAGGAATTCCACCCCCAGTAGGGATTTTTATCGTGCCAAACATAGCATTGACACGAGACCTACAGTTTTACTTCCTATCCAAGAAGAAGGCCTGTTTTTAATTATTCTACGCTATGAAAAGTTACCAGCTCGGCCGGGGATCGAACCTGCGACCCTTGGATTATGAACGAAACATTAATTAATTAAGAATTAATAATAATAATAATAATAATTACTACAACCCATAACCTTAACCAAGGCCCCAGAAGCTATAAGCTTGTGCGGGAGGGAGGGGGCGATTATTATTATTATTATGTAGGCCCAATGTGCGGCTGCAGCTGACTTATAGATGGAACAGCGCAAATCCCACATTTGTGTTACAGCTAAGGGAAACTGCAGAAAACCTTAACCAGATCTGCCAGCGCCGGGAGTCGAACCCGGGCCGCTTGGGTGAAAGTCCGGCACGCCAGGCATTACACTACCAAGGCTGTGTGTGAACATGGCAATACTGTAGCTACCGTTGTAAATGAAATTTATAATTGTTTTCTCAGTACTTTTCGTCAGTATATACTAACGGCCAACTACATAATTATGTAACAGATAAATCGAATCACAATAGACCTTCCTTGATCATAAATATGGATTCGGTCATGCAGCAACTAAAGAGTATTGATATAAACAAGGTAGCTGGACCAGATGGGATCCCGGGTTTGTTTTTGGGTAACGCAAAAAGCGCCAACGTAGAAAGCCTAGCGCTTCCTTTAGCTATTATATTTAACTTAAACATGAGGGGTCTAGAATCAATGGCAACAATATCAATTTTTATCAAAAATGAGATAAATATACCTTCTTGTCCAGGTTTAAATTCTCTATTTAAGGGTAATTTTATTTTATGCTAAAATCAATTAAATTGCTTTCATTTCTCAAGGTAAAACTGGGGTTGGTTTCAAAACGAGCAATATCCAAGGTAGTTTTGCATTCAAATATGGCAATATTTCATTTAACCAATCCATTTAAACTAAAAAATGGCAGTTATAGAAACTCCAAAAGAGTACCTTGATATAGCATCTAAAATGTCATGTACTTGACTGGAAAACAGAAGTTAAACAAGTTATGAAAACCCCAGGTTCTTTCACTTCCAGTTTAAACTTAAAAGATTCTATTTGAAACGTACGTCTACTGGGAATATTTATTTCAGTTAAAGGAGGTATTTACTATTATACTTCAGTGAATGTGTGTAAACCTGGATTCTAAACGTGGATACTTCAACTAATTCAAAGCAAATAAAATAGGTGAAGTTGTAATAAATCCTTCAAAACTATTAGATATAAATAAACGGTTAGCCAAGCACTTCGGAAAAGATTGTAAGGTTTTGGATAACCTGGAATTCTACAAAGCAATACTTCCTGAAGAAATTTCGGAAGCCAACATAAATTCAAATAAATTTCTTGAGACTACCACTATTTGTGAATATGAAGACTTGCCCACAGTAATGATTTAATTTTCTTTCTTTTTTTATTTTTGAAATTGTAATTTATTTTTTTTAAGAGAATTAAATAAATGTTTACTAAAATACTTCTTTATGTTTTATATGAAAATAGGTGTACTTTTTGTACATTACATAATTATGATCATTTTGAAATCAAGCATGGCAATATCCTCCTTTTGGAATCAAATTCGGCAATATCCATAATTAAATTTAAAAATTCTGATAACTGAATGATGTTACATATAAATTGATCACTGATTTTAGATATTGCTGCTTTTATTAATATAATAACATTTGTTTTGCTTTAATATTTCAGTCCTGAAGTTCAGGATAGTTTTTTGCTCTTCCTGAAAATTAAAAAAAATGGATATTGCTGCCTTTGATACTAGACCCCTCAAATAACTGAAGGGGTTTTTCCTTCCCTATGGAAAAAAGCACATGCTATCTCAATATTTAAATCGGGCAATAAAGAATAGAAAATTATTGTTCAATATCTTTGTTGTCAATTATTCTTAAGATTTTTGAAAAATCATGTATCAGGATATAATAGCAACGATTAATAATCAACTTACCACACAGCAACATGGATTTATACCAGCTAGGTCCATAGAAACACATCTGGCGACCTGTGTTGATTACTTGGAAAAGGCAATGGATAAACGAATTCAAGTAGATTCCATATACAGTGTGGGATTAAATTAAAGTATGGAATATTATAAAAAAAAGTGATGATTGACACTTTAATTAAACAAAAAGATTATAGGTTAGCTATCAAAATAATATATCCCATTGACAATCAAACAGAAGACACAAATTAAATATCTATACCATATTTTGGCAAAATATCAGAAAAAATTGCACATATACTAAGAAAAACCAACAATTATAAAATAACATTTAAAACCAACACTAACACTTTTTCATTTTTATTTAATGCTAAAGACAGAACACATGATATCATGAAATCCGGCATTTACCGTTTAAATTGTTCTTTTTGTAGTTCAGTATATATTGGGCAAACACTTCGAAATTTTGACATAAGATATAAAGAACACGTACGTCATTACAAAAATAAACATCCTGAAAAATCTAATTACGCCAAACACCTTTTAGAACAAAATCACACAATGACTCCTCAAAATAATATTAAATTCCTACATTTTTGTAATAACAAACGCAAATTAGACATTTTAGAAGCCTTTGATATACAAACACAAACTCAGGGTACCTTTAATGAATGAACAACTTGAGCTCAGTAATTCTCCGTTACTGGAAGTATTAGATATTTAATTCTGATTATTATTTTATCTAGTTACCTATTTTTGTATCTACCTTAGCGACGTGTTTGTTTATAATTATATTACCTTTGATAATGACAGCATAGCTGTCGAAACAATATTGTCAGGTTGTATTTTAATAAAACTGTGAAACTTTTACTAATCTTTATTTTGTCATTCTACCTCCAGATTTTTCTGAAATATAAAGAAAATCTCACAATCTAGAAAGAGGTTTATTATCCGATATCAAATCAGGGAAAAAGTAGAAGTCCAGATTGGGATCATGTTACTAAAAATTTGATGAGAAAACTAAATAACAACATACACAAGTACATCAAAATTTACAAATATTGCCTTTCAAATAATTATTTCCCGGACGAATGGAAAAATGGTATAACAATTACAATCCCAAAGCCAAACACTGACCACTCAAAAGCTAAGAATTATCGGCCAATCACGTTACTACCTGTACTATGTAAGAATCTGGAGAAGATAGTAAAACATATAAAAGAAGCAGAGATTGGACAAAGAATTCCTGCACACCAATTTGGATTCAAAAAAATGTGCTCCACCATCCATCCATTAACAATACGAAACAGCTCGCTTAACAAAGAAACATAGTGCAGCAGTATTTTTAGACATCAGCAAGGCATTCGATAGTGTATGGCACAAGGCAACAATTGCAATGACGAAATTTTTGGAACAGAGAACAAGAATTAAAATAAATCAGAATTTATCAAATCCTATAGCTCTGGGGCAGGGCCTCCCTCAAGGTTCACCATTATCTACCCTATTATACAATATTTACTGCTACGATATCTATAATTTCCACAGAGCAGATAAAGCAGAAATACAGTTTAAAGCATACATACTACAATTTGCTGATGACACAGTCTTAGTCTCAAATGACCAAAATTTAAAGAAAACAACTGAACAGCTACATATTCGAATGAACAAAACTTCAGAATGGTTTAAGCTATGGAGATTAAAATCCTGAAAAGACCCAATTTATAATAATTAACCATGACTTAAAGCAGCATCACCTAGAATGATAGTTGACGGCCAACAAATTCTACCCAAGCAATCAAATATCTTGGAATGACAGTAGATAATAAGCTAAATTTCAATGAACACACAAAAACAATAAAAAACAAGGTAATTACAAGAGCTAAACATTTTCGTAACCTAATGTATAAAAATAACGGAATATCTACAGAAGTTGTTGCACGAATATACAAAGCCATCTGCAGACCATTATTAGAAAATGGCCATTCAGTTATACTCAATCTCAAGAGACCAGCTCAAAAACAATTACAAACTGCCGAAACCTCAGCACTGAGAGCCATCACCAAGATGAGACATCCTCGAAATCCTTTGCACAATCCTTCTAACACCTTATTGTACGAAACCACCAACATTCAACCAATCTATGAAAGACTCCTGGAACTGAGCAAGAGATTCGAAAAACAATTCCACAACTTAGGAATTATCAGACCGCCATCCATGCCCCGCACCCTAGACCAACAACAAACCTGGATGCACCCACAAGAATCAATCTATGAAAAGCTCCTTGCAATTCAAGAAAATTAATCATGTTATACATATATTGTTACTGTATTGTATTAGCAATTACATCTCTAATCATATCATGTCCATCAATCATTCCATCAATTTAATCTATTATGTTAATTAACTAATTTCATTAATTTATTTAAGTATATTGTTATAATTCAGGGCAGAAGGACCTTGGTCGATAGTCCTTTAATGTATGAATGTATGATACATCAATAATAGTATATTAAAGAACGAGTTTCATAAGGCTAATTTATTGCACTGCGGGTCGTTTTCTAAAGGACCAGTGCAATAATTAATGACTTATGAAACGAGTTTTTTATGCTATCTTTTCTATTTTGCGTCTTTTATTACCTTTTTAAATAAAAAAAATCGAAATTTCAAAATTTAGGGATTTTTGTGGTAGTTGACAACACTGATGTGACATTTGAAATTTCATCGATTGACACAGAACATTGAGTGAAGTTTTTGTCAATTTTCTGTTTTTTTTCAATGCTAACTGAGAAAGTTGGGCTATTAAAGTACTCAAATGAGCTATTAACGCAGTTTTGGGTGCTTTAACAGCTTTATTATAGATGCAAAATAGAAAAAGAACATTATTAATTAATTAATTTAAGCTTATTTATATTAAATTCGATATTCTTAATTTAGGAAGTATTGATAGAATTAATTTAATAACATAATAAAAAAATAATTGACGGTAAAATATTTAGATTTTATTTACTAATTATTGGGTTTCGTTTAGGTGAGGCTCAGCCTCACCCGGCGAGCCGCACCTGGAAAGAATAGTAAAATTGTATCGTATTAGCTTTGAAGTCCTAGATTATGAAATCAATAGTACAACTTCTAAAAATGTGCAGGTCGTAGAAAGATCCGGTTTAATTTTGCCTTCTTCAAACGAAACTTGGTGCAAATCAACTTAACTAGGATAGATTTCAATCAGTGTAGGTAATTTACTGAATTAAAAAAAAATTAAATTAAATAAATCAAATGAAAAAAAAATCTATTTTGATTTTTTTTAAATAATGGTTTTCAATAGAAGTAGAGTAGGCAACCAAATAAACGTGGCTGTCGTGACTTATGTCAAACACATGTGAAACAACCCAAATCAAATAGTGCGAAAAAGTGTCTGTAAAGTGTTTACTTTACAGACTATTTCAGATAAATGTTTTTTGTCATAATGCATCAATGAAGTATTTATTGTCCTATATGTCCTGTATGTGATATTACCACACATGTTCTGAGCATAAAAGCCATCACATTGTTGCCGGGGTAAAAGCCTATTTCGGATTATGCATAGTAAGTTCCAATGTAATGACTTTTCTCAGCATCCATTCCATGTTCCTTCTTGCTGATTGATGACTTTTTATCATTTAAAAAATGCTCCTAAAATTAGTACGAAGAAAAAACAATTAATGTTATAGAAAAATTTATTTTTAATACAGAACACTAAAAGAAATCATTTAACGTTTTCCTCCTACTCTTGGTGCTGATTTTTGGGTAACCTTTGCAGCTTTTGCCTTCTGTACTGGTTTGGTTTTAGTTGGAGCTGTTGTCTTCTTTGCTGCTTTGGTTGATTTCTTTTGTTCTTTAGCAGCACTAAAAATAAAAGAAACTTAAATTAATTATTATTCTTAATATATATAAAAAATATATGATTTTAAATAGGCTTGGACAGAATCAAAACGTGGAAAACTGCAAGAAGTAGGTATTTTGTGTTGTACCAGAATCTGAACCCTTATTCTTCTAAAGCGAGTACCCGAATCAGAATCGATTTACAGTTTTTTTTTAGGTTCTCTTAACACAAATTTACTAGAATTTAAAAACAATATTCCCAGATACTTTTTATTTGAAATATTTAAAAGATCATTTTTTTGCCGATGTTTAAAGTTAATTGAAGTACAACAAAATAATTAAAAAAACAAATGATGTCAGACAAGTTGCTTTTTACTGTTACTGCCTAAAAACTACAAGGAAAATATACGGCATGCAACTTACAAGAAAATGCAAAACGAAATGATTAATTCTGTCAAATTTAATGAACTGTCAGCAAAGATTGATTTTTACTTCAAGATAATTTTTAAATGTTTTTTGCACAGAAAAAATAAATTCAAGCGAATATTTCGCCGATACTTGAATTTCTGGGTAATCGGGTAATGGGCGATGCCGATGTTTTAATCAAGTCATAGTTTGTATGCAATCATCTTTATTCCTTTAATGACTTGGGCAGAATTAGAAACTGGAAAACTGTAATCAGAACCCAAACACTTATACTATTTTTGTTACACAGTACAGGAAATGTATCGAAATTACGTATGGATCCAAGTTCCTGTTTAAATCATATATTTCTACTTTAGTTAATGTGCTGAAAAATTCATTTTACAAAATAAACTGATGTGCAGCATTCAAGATACTTCCTCAGAGGATGTGAATCTATTACAAAATTTACATAAAATTATTTACCGAATTGCTTGTTCTCGCTGTGCTTTTCTTACTTCTGGTCTCTGGTTACGCTTGGCCATAATGTCATTAAGAGAAGCACCAACGATAGCACGTTGGAACTTTTGAGTCCTTCGGGTGCGTTTCTTTGCTGCTTCTTCTTCTTGACCTTTCTTATGCTTGCGCCTAACAAACAAACAATACGTTAATAACAATGAAACTGTTAAAACTTAAAATCTTTATGTTACCTGTAAAGTACAGTCCATGTAACTTTACGTGGATTTCTTCGCATTAAGTGTGCAGCCTCACATTTTGAATTTAAGAATGTAAATGTCTGAAATAAACAAAGTTATAAGAAACATAAGTTAGCAATGAAAGATTTTTATCTAAATATGAATAAGATAGTAATTCTGATACAAAGCAGAAATGCATCAACTTTAATAATGGACTTTCTGTTGTTTACAACTTAGGATTTTCGATTATTGAGCCAAATAGTTAATAGCAGTAGCATGATTAAAAATATGAATAGCAATTCTTAGGACAAGCACCATGCTTTGTGAAAAGTAAGACATATTGCGCCAAAGAGATCAAGCAATGTAAAAACTATCTGTGTAGTACGCTTGCCTTGATAGAAATTTGAGGTTAGGTTAGCTTAGTATCGAGTCTTTTTCTTGAATAGGTAATTAAAAGTTACTTTCATCTATCATCACATTTTTAGTAGAAGTATGAATTTTCCATCAAGCTGTCACAAAAAACAACCTCCGACAACTTTTAAAACATAACCTACATTACCTTTAAAGTTGATGGACTTCAAACTTTTAATTTTAAACATATTCTAATCATAGATATTGGACAGTGCTAGATATGATTCCTTAAGGCCTAAGCTGTTCAGTTTATTTGGAAAACTTACCTTTCCGTCAACTTTTACCATGGTCTTTCCATGGCCGGGGTAAATTTTATACCCACTGTATACACACAATCCGATCCTAAAATAAAACGTAAATTATATTGTAGTAGATCCATTGCATTAATTAATGACAAAATATATTAGTAAAATAGACCGATGAACAAAATTTATTAAGATTTAAACTTAGAACTTACTTCATGATGTAGAAAATTCACTACACTTCAACAATAGAGAAGTTTACACAGCGCAGAATCGATGTTGTGAGATTTATCGTGACGTCATAAATTACGGAACATGCGTTTAAATAGTACGTTCGGAATTGCTTGTTTGGTTTGTCAGTAATATGGTGTTCGTGTAGAAAAAGGTCGGATTTCTCTGCAACTATTTTGAACGAATATTAATAAGTACATCTTTAAATAAAAGATTAAAAATTGTAGTGTAATTTTTAATTTTATTAAATTTTACGGTTATGAATACTGAACATTAATCAACACAGTTAACTTGTAATAAGTATAGCTGATTTCTTAACAGGATTTGCAATGCACTGAGCCTCTGACTTAAACTTAAAATTAGAAATTTGTATAAGTTAAAACTTTTTATTAATATATTTGACTATGATTTTCTAGTGCTGTAAATGATTCTTTTACCTCTGTTCTCTGTATTGGGACGCACCAAAGATCGATCTGCATTTTTGTGGTATTTTGTTAAAAAAGAATTATGCAGTAAAATGTGGTGGTTATATGTTGCAATATGTATAATCATCAGTACAATAAACATATTATTATTGAGACGGATCTATGAATGATCATTCCATCTTATTAACATTTAAAAAAAAATAAAATTTCAATATTCTACTTAAAATAATCATAAATATTAAAGTGAGTATTAAATTTATATCAGTACGTCGTCAACTACCGCATATCGAAGACATTTTATGACTATGTATGACATAGATCATTTTGATTAAAATCACTAATAGATATACAATCAAGCGCCGCAATTGTCGCTATATTGTTTCTGTGCCTTATCAAAATAAGTTTTATTTTTCATGGTTTATAAAAGAATGTCTTTCATTGTTAACAATAAAAAAGATATAGTAGCTAAATTAAAACACAAACCATTTATTAAATTTATGTAATAATTTTTAATAATAATAACCATGTAATAAATATTTATAAATATCTAATTAATTTTATAAGTAATAAAAAAGATACAAGTAGACCCAGTTCTGACTGAGACATTAGTTTGGAGCGTAGAACTACGACAACGATAGTCTTAAAGTGTCAGTCTAACTTCGAATAACCTTACAGTGTGTTTGAGTATCGAACCCAACCCGGAATAACCTAGAAATATCAACCTAATCTCAAATAACATAATAACTTTTATCAAGCCTTTTTAAATAGCACTTAAATATTTACACTCTAAATTAAATTTGTAAATCAAATAAAAAGTTAATTTATGGAACACGATTCCTGAAAAAATGGTTTCTTTTCGCTAACCACAAGTAACCACTGCAACCGCAGTGAAATCGCGGTTGTTTGCGGTGACTTGCGGTTAGTTTACCACCACTCTAAAAGAATACTACGGTTTTCTGATTTCTTTAACATTTTGCATAAATTCTTTTAGGACAAATTTTTCAACTTACCATATGCAAAAAAATATCGTGTACAACACGTTAGAGAGTCTCTTTTTTTTCACTCATTTGCTTGATAAACCCGGGCTTCGCCCTCCTTAATTAGAACTGTAAATTCATGAAAAAAGTATTACTTTCATAACTCGTTGTACAATATACTGGGTGGAAATAAATGATTTTCATCAAGTTACCATTGCATTCCCCATGTAAAAGCACGGCGTGCCGCTCTACGAAAATAGAGAAGGCAGTACCATAACCTCAAAATAAATTAATTCAATAAATTCTATGAATTGTTTGACAGATTGATTTCATTTATTGACAGAACTAATTTAGTAGTAAATCAAAAAGAGTAGAGCGGTACAGAAAAATTTACATGTGAAAAAATTCCAAAGGGAACTTGATGAAAATCATTTAATTCCACGCTGTACTATTCCGTAAGCATTTATTAATTTATGTACATAAAAGAGATCCATTTTCCAGGGGATTTAAAGTTGGTATTTTATACCGGCTATCGGCAAGTAAATTTTAATATTGGCGCCTTTATTTTGTGTTCGACCTTCAGGGTCTCTAGTATGATTATGGCATCATTAACCTCACAAAAGTTTGTTTTTGGTGGTGTCTTTTGCAAACAATTGATTTGCCGTTATTTTAACTAACTGTATAAAAGGTTGCATACTTACGCCTTCTTTGACCATCTTCTTCATCACTACTACTGCTATCATCAGATAATATGTTTTCCATAAAAAAACAATATATTATTCATTTTATTAACTTTAGAGCCCTTAATAGTTATTTATGTTACAAGGCCGTGAACTAGGACTTTTTTTATGAGAATGAATATTATTTGGCGAGGCGCAGCCGAGCCAAATAATCATTCGAATAAAAAAGATAGTTCACGGCCATGTGGCATACAAAATTTTTTGTGCAACTGTCAAAAATTACCAAAATTAAAGTTTCGATCGAATCTTTACATAAAATTAAATTTAGCAGTGTGCTTTGGTATGGTAACTAGGGCTTGTGTAGTTGCTGTTTATTATTGTCATTCCTATTTAATTGAAAGTGGTGCTGTTTTTTTGTGCTTTTTAAGGAAAATGAGCAGTGAAAATGAAGACAATTGCTTTCCTAATACTCCACCGGAGTTACAAATCGTCGCAAAGGAGGTAGTTTCGAATTTATTACCTAAAAAATCGAAAAAAATTTACGAAGCTACGTATCGACTATTCAATGACTGGTGTGGCGAGAAAAACGTTAGAAACATTTCTGAAAGTGTGCTTTTGACATATTTCGACGATAAAGAATTGTAAACCATCAACGACATGGTCTGCATATTCCATGTTGAAATCTACGATAAACATTAACGACAATATCGACATAAGTAAATTCCCTAAACTACTGCCCTTTTTGAAGAAGAAATCAGTAGGTTACCGACCAAAAAAGTCACGTACATTGTCAGGAAAGCAGATTAAGCAGTTTTTGGAGGAAGCCGATGATGACAATCATTTGCTAATGAAGGTAATTAAAGAAATACCGCTGAACGTGTGTATAATGTCACAAACGGAAATATTTATACTTAAATATTTTATTTAAAACTCAACCTCTCTTCCGTTTGGACAACATAAAGCGTGCAAGGCCACATCCAGTTGCCTACGCTAGTTCAGCAGCTGCCGTCTCGCGACCGGCATGTGCAAGGTCTTCTTAGAAGCGCGCTCGCTTCGCCCACCATTGCATCCGTTGGCATGCAATATCTACGCCTACTTCCTCCGTCGAGGCGAGGCATCCCACACGATGTGCCTGCAGGTGTGCATTCCTTCCAGTGAATTCACCAACACTTCCGCCCAGCTGCAGCTTCGTACCAGGCACCGACAGCGCGCATGCAATCAACCCACAAACTTACCGAGAACTTCTGCCTACGGATTCCAATTACGATACGATTTACTTCCTCGTTCGGCAGTATATAACCAGCTTGCTTGAGCTATTCAAACCAGTCAGTTTCCATGACTCCAACACTACATCTACAAGCAAGCTGGTGAGTACTCTTTTAATTATATAATGCTTAGTGCCTAGTTTGAGTGGGCAAGCGCTTAATCGCCCACTCTATGCAGAACTATGGGGAGTTGTGTTCAGGCTTCCCGGTGTAATGATATTTTGACCAAGTTCAAGTTAATAAAAGTTCATTATTGTTTTAAAATTGCTTGATGAACAGAGAAGAGGTAGTTGTGATGTTGAACATTCATAACATTGGCTTTCATATAAAATCATTAATGAAAACAGAGTTCAAGTTTAAATTTATCTATTTAGTTTATTGTTGTTACATAAAAGAAGTATTTGGGCTCTATAGGTTATCGCATCTGAAGCTCAAACCTGAAAAGAAAATTGTTATTACGATTAAGGAAAAGTTGTAAAATAGCTTTTAGTACATTTAAAAATAGTACAAACATAGCATTCCATTTTAAATATCAATCAAAATTTATCCATAACAACCATTCTTTAATAATAATGCATGGTTGCAATGGAGATATATAAATAATGAGAAACTAAATAATCATCTAAGAAAAGTTAATTTTGTATTTTAAATTATGAAACAAAGAAAGTAAAATATGAAGGTAATAAGAATGGTGGTTTCTATGGAGGTTGTTAGAAAAAACATTTTGTTAAAAAATTGATATAATAATTCTTGTAAAGGGAAGATGTAATAATTTTTGTTAATGAAAAATAAAGATTAAAAAACCAGTTTAAAATATAGTAAAGGTGTTATTTATTTAACCAACAAATACCAGAAGCAGTTTACAGAAAAAGAAGTTTTAAAACATGGAAAAATACTTACTACCAAAAGATGTCCGAACTGAATACAGGCGCAAGACCTTTAAAGTTTTACTTTGATCCTAGAAGAAGAGAATAGTTATTTCAATTATAAAGGTTCCTGAATCCAGGGCAGTTCGAGAGAGCGAGCGGCGTGCCGGTTCCTGAGAAAGGGCTACAAGAAGGGAGAAGCATTATTAACTACATAAATAACAAAAAAGGTTTGTGAAAGTGTTATTAAAAAGCAGAGCATTAGTGACAAGAGGTTTGAAGTGCGATTTTATAATTTAATTCAGAGGTTAAATCAACGTACCATTATTATTGTAAAAAAAGGCTTCAAGCAGATGATGCCCATAACCTATAAAGTAATAAAGAATTTAATTATATTATTTAACTAAAATATTGATCAAACTTACCTCATTTCATAAAGTTGCAGTTCATAAGTGTGGTCATGACGAAACGTCAGAATATTAATTTTTCAAGGTTAAATTAAGTTTCCCATTAAATAAATTTCCCAATAGTTAAAGATTACTTAAAATTCCATTGTTCTATAATATTTTTAGTTAAAGTTTTAAAGATTTTCAAGGAAATGAACCCATACTTGAAAATTCAATTATAAGTATTTTAGTCTCATTGTGTAGAGAAAATATAGTAAAGGCAAATAAAAATTAGTAAAGGCGACCCTGAGAGATAACAATCTAGCGAGTGCAGTTCACAATTAAACTAAAACATAAAGGCATTCTATTTGCATAGCTGCATAACATCGCACCGGCTTAGTTACCAGGAGGTTATCTCCTACATGCTTAGTCTGTAGATCTAGTGTTGTAACAGGGTTGGTCCCAACCTTCCCTGTATTGTAGTAGTTTAGGAGGACATATACGTCCTCACCATATGTCAACATGTAAACCTTTTGTACTCTGTTTATTGTCAACATGTAAACCTTTTGTACCCTGTTTATTGTCTTAGTATATAGTTGTTTTTACAACTTGTGTTTGTTTCCTTCCTACCTCTGACTACGTTCCCCAGTCACGCAAAACCCCACGTGACATTGTAATGGAGGCGCGTGCTTCGATTCCGAGATACCCTCTTGCACCCTTTTTGTACTACTTACGTTTTTTTTTAAACCACACCACTTGTGGTGGACGGCCGTGCTTCTTTTCCGGATAAACCTTTCGTATTTTCGCTTCATTTTCTTTTTCCCTGCAAGTTTTTTTTTAACCATTCCACTTCGAACCACTCCACTTGTGATGAAGGCGCGTGCTCTTTTCCAGGACACCCTTATTTTTGCTTCATTTTATTTCCCCTACGAGTTTTTTTTAACCACTCCACTTGTGGTGGAGGCCTTATTCTTTCCGGATAAATCTTCCGTATTTTCGTTTTATGTCCCCTGCGAGTTCTTTTTAACCGTATTGTCGTACCGTTCTACCCCTTCGTATTCTCATCGTCCCAATAATGGAGAGACCCGACCCTCTTCGAGTTGTTTTGCACACCCTGCGTAACCACTCTTTTGTTTTCTTTTCTTTTTGCTGACTTCTCTGGACTGGAGTCCCCTTTTGATTACCCCTTAATGATGCAATATTCTGATCACTGATTTAATGGTTTATGATGATGACGTCTTTTTCTTATATACCCCACCAAGTTGCGGTAACACTTCCCTGTTCTAAGAAACCCCGTTTTAATTCTTTGTTAGCTACGAATCTTTCTATTTTCAAATCCTTTTTTTTTGAAGCCTTTTAAAATCTAATATCACACTAATATTAACGTTTCAACAACACACTATAAATTTTACCAAGTTTTACCGTAAATTATTTTTTAACCCTAACGGTATTAGGATGAATTTTTATTATATCCTATTTCGGTAATGCATTTTTCTATATTACTCTTTAAAAACCCGTTTTCTTTCTCTTTTTTTTTCGCAAGATTTTAAAGCCACTTTTAAAACCTTTTATGAATATTTTTATCTATTCTTCATTGTCCTTTTTCTTTATGTCCATATTTTTCGTATTAGTTTTAAATTAACGTTAACTTTCCACAACGGTTAATTAGTGTTTTTCTCTTGCGTTCCCTCTTGTTAATTGGCTCACGATATCTTTGCACTAGCGGCAGGTTATGCTCTTCTAGCGTCCACGCATTACGATCATAGTAGTGTTCATTCGACATTGTCCCTACAGTTTCCCATTATGGAAAAACCTATAATTAAATTTCTCGTATAAATTTTGCATCTACAAACTTCTTTTTGATTTTATTTTAGCGATTTACGATTTCTAAAAACAAAGGTAGTGTGCTGTGTAACCATAACTGTTATTTATTTCTTTTCGTTTTATCAACAATTTTTATCAGGCTCAGTTATTGACATAATTACTTTTTACTCAGCCCGACCTATTTTTAATTCTGTTATTTTTAATGACCTCACACCTTGCGTGGCATATTTTTAATCAGATAATATAATACTGAATAGCACTTACGTTTCTTTTTTTTTACCCAGTATTTATATCTTTTCATCATAGATTTCCTTATTCTTTTTTTACGAGTTTCATCCATTTTTTTTTAGAAGAGGGGGAAAAGAGTATACTTCGCAGTATCTGTCCCTTTCCTTGTTTGCTTTTATAATTACTTCTTGGTGTACCTTTGTACAAATATTTTCAAAAATCCGCTGGAGACAGTCTATTTCGTTTATCAATTTTCAACAAGGGCGGAGACGTCCCGCCACAATTAAACTTACCTAATTGACTATACACCTTTTCCTGTTGACAAATTCCTTTTTTTATACGCGTCTAACAGCCGACTAATTTTGTATTTCATTTTGAGCAGATTAAGTAACTAACTCCTCATTCTTAATTAATCTTTTATTTTAGGAAGTCACTTTCAGCTTTGTTTATACAAGGAATGTGAAAAATCACTATTCTATTTAATTTTTTCTACGTCATGTTTTCGACAATTTTCTTAATTTTACTAATTTTGTTTTCCTTCGTGTATCGCTTTGCGCAATACAACCCCTTCCTATGTATCTTTGCAAGTTATTGAAGACTCTGCTTTTAGATAAACCACATCAGTCTTCCAAGACATATTTCTTTTTCCTACAAGGTCTCTTAAAACCGCCGGCTTCGCATTTCGTATATCGGTCTCTTTATCTATTACCTACGATCCAAAAACGAGCAGTCTTTTCAAGGTCATTTCTGGTTGTCGTATACCATGCCAAAATTGAGTAGTTCCGTCTATAACTACAATTTCATTTCTAAAAATGATTCTAGAAATGTCTTCTTTCAATCCAGAACGTCGTGATTATGCAGGTGGCCATAGTACAGCTGTGCGCACACGCCAAGGACATTGAATGTTTCTATTGAAATTCATATACGATTCCGCCTTATCTAAAAGTGCATTCCTTCGTAAGCCGAGTAATATAAAATTCCCCAACTATTTGATTAATTTTAATTTCTCTATTAGGATGTTCACGATTGAATCTCTTCCTTTTTATTATTAATATTTTCTACTGTAAGCTAATTAAAATATTCTTCCAAATATCTTTTTATTTTTCTTTATTTAATGCCTTTTGCGTTTTCCTTATTAAATCTTATCGTCAATTGACGCGTTCTCTATCAACGTAAATAAATTCCGAATTTATAATTTATTTGTTCTTTTTCCGGCCCCATGCACGTGGTTGTTCCAATCTTACACCGTTTCATTAGAAGAACACTTGCATCTGTTCAACGTTTGCAACCATGATGTGTCATAACCTTGATGTGATTTCACTCGAAGTCGAAGCTATCTTTATCACACAATCTGATAACGGACACCTGGTGTAGATCTATTTCAGTCGCATTTAGCATTTAAATGCAACGACTATTTCAATCATTTTTTAATTTTTCTTTTGTAATGAATATTTGTTTTGGTTTCTTTTTGATTCCCGATTTTTCCTACTTTAATTTTCTTAAATATTGTTTTACTAGGCGTATTATACTCGAATTTCCCTTGTTATGAATAAATAGTTAATTTATTTCCTATTTTTGATGTTATCTGACAGTCCGGTGACTACATAGATCCAACAGGTCCAACCTACATATTACGATATTTGAATCATTTTTAAATTTTCTTTTTATTGTTCATGATTGTCTATCTTTTTTTTATTTTTTTTTGTTTTTCAGTTTATGGAAATTGAATATTTCCGAATTATTTTGTTTCAACTAGTTTCTTTCGCAATTTTTGACCTTACCTTACCACAAACAGTTTCCACTTGTTCTTGGACGTGATCTTTGTTGCCGACCCACTGAGGGTTAGCTTTTTCCTGCACTCCTCTGGAGTATATCAATAAACCTTTTAACATTTCTTCCTTTTATACCAGAAACCCTGGTTAACAACGATGGTTGTTGTTTTTCTTTATACTTTTTAAGAACGTTCCCAACTGAATCTTTAGTAGTTTAAGGCTAAGTACTTAATGTTGCTTTTCCCTTGGAGTTATTTCTTCCCTTTTTTTATATATAATGAATTTTTATTATGAATTTCTTCGAACTAAAACATTGTTCGCACACACATTATTAAATAATGCTCTGTCTTTCTACACACAAGTTTTATATACCATATTGAACTTATATAGTGATTTTAACGATAATTTAACGTTTCTTGGTCACCTTCATAAACCCAATTATGAAGCCCTTTTTTATTTACCAGATTTTTTCTGTATTATTAGTTAATTGAATTTTTCCCAGGCCTAGGGTTCTTTCTTCTTATAATGTTTTGATTTTTGCCTGGAAGGGGAGATGTTTATTATTATTATATTATTATATTATTATTTTACCAAGTATACATAAATTACGTTGCTTGAAGGTCGGTTCCTAAAATTTTGGCTTTATTTATTCGCCTGAACCAGCCTATTGGTGAATAGGTATATAATGGCAGGCTTGATTTTATATGTATTGTAACTGCGCAGTGCGATGAATGCATTCATTATGTTTTTTTTATGATTATATTTATTTGCGGGTATGGATGTGCCCATTCCCATGCCCATAACAGGTCTGACTTTGTTGCCAGTTCTGACCTGGTGCATTCTCGTTTTTATTTTTCTCGCTCTCATTTGAAGTTGTTTTTCTATCCTCCGGGATTTGTACGTGGAACGGGCGCCCATTGTACCACGTACCGGAAAGCATCTGAAAGATTTGTGTGAAGGGCTTTCGAGCCAGAACCGACACTTTATGGAGTATAAGTGGCTTAACTTTTATTTAAATATATATACTATGGGTGGTATTTAGTTTTCCTCCCGTGGCAACACCCAAGGCAACCTGGTAATCTACGTTTATGTATTGAATGTTTAATTTTGTTTTTCTTTTTACAGATTTTCCTAGCAGCGACCTAGCAGTCATACCCGTTGTGACCACGGAAGTTGACTCTTATTCAGTGACAAAACTTTATCTGTCAACTGAAATTCACTTCGACTAAATCGGCACGGTACAACCCTTTAGTTATTTAATTTACATTTTTTAAATTGTTTACACTATTTGTTTCCGAAACTTATGGAACAAATGGAACTTTAATTTCTGTACTTTGTTACCCTATTATTCGATATTCTAAACTTCCTTTTCTAAATTGTGACCGTTGCCAATTTTCATAATTTTTCCATATATTTATTCTCCGTCTGTGACTATTTAGTAATAACTACACCTAGTTTTATCTATTTTCTATCGCTGTTCATTTCCAAAAATGCCTTGGTTAAAAACCCTACAAAATTTTTCTTATCATCTGTAAGCCGTATACTCTAATGGGAACACTTGCGTAAAATGCTTCGCATGTTCTCGATTCATATGCTAAATGAATCACAGAAATCCACCCACCACCACTTTTCTTTTCTTACCTATTATATACCTTTGAATATTTAGATTTTTGATATCTAACCCTATAGCCCTTATTTTGACAACTTACCATAACCAGTAAGACAATTTAATCACTGATCAAAGATCACCTCTTTCTTTTTTTTTGTCTTCACCGACATTACAATCAATTACATCTTTCTTAATTTGTCCTTTTTCGTCGCAATTGCAAAGTATTGGATGAATTACCTACATGTATTTCACACTTTTTTTTACTTTTAGAATCTCTCTTTTTATATCGTTTAAGAGTTTCACCTGTTTTATTATTATGTAAACTTTGCACTTGCCACGTTCAACTATTAAGCTTAACTATTAAGATTATTGAATTATTAAATTATATTCCTATTTTACATATTGTAATGTAATGCTGACAGTTTCTTTCGCTATAATAACAACAACAAATAAAGGAAAATAAGTACGAACTTATTTTTCTTTATTTATCACTTTTCATGTTTTGTATAACTACTATTGAACTATTACTTTTTTTGACACTTGCTATGAACGCGGACGTATCTGTAGTTTTAGTTAATTGTATTTTTAATCATTTTTATTTTTTGCTTTGCTTTACTTTAGAGTCTTATATTATATACTGTTCAAGTACGTTCATTGAATTCCTCAGATGTTCACTTTTCTAAATTTTTTGTTTTTACATTGTTACTTACTACGAACTGTTTCTTTCTTCGCCTGCATGAATGGATCTTCCATCGGCATTGGCTAAACGCTAAATGGTTTTCAACTGGATGCATACTATGGCTGTTCCAATTGGTTCCTACCGACCATCACTTATGGTTCGAATTTGAGAATAATGATCTCCAGACCAATATTGCAATCAACTAACGCTGCAATCGAATAATTTGGTCAAGCAGAATAATTCTATGAGCATAAGCTCTCCAGATGTGTTACTTTATATTACACACATCCGATGCTATGAATATGGAACAATAGCTTTTCTGGAATCTTTCGCCAACAACCGACTCATTGTGCCACTATGGTAGCATCAACTTGCTTCGCATCCATGCCATACACACTTCGAAATTCCAGGCAAAGCAGTTCTCATCTTTAATCCTGAAAACGTCTTTCGAAACAGTCAGTAACATTATTTTTACACTATTCATTTTTCTTATGTTTAATATCTTTTGTAATCTGAATCAATCTTTAAACGTACTCTTACTTAGATATTAGTATCGACATTTTATTCTGTACTCTCCGAATTTGGGAATCACCATCTTTTGATGCTAATATGCTCATCTTCCTGGATACCTGCCTCATCGACACTACCGCCTACACCGCTATTCCGTCGAAGAGGGGAAAAGTGTCACAAACGGAAATATTTATACTTAAATATTTTATTTAAAACTCAACCTCTCTTCCGTTTGGACAACATAAAGCGTGCAAGGCCACATCCAGTTGCCTACGCTAGTTCAGCAGCTGCCGTCTCGCGACCGGCATGTGCAAGGTCTTCTTAGAAGCGCGCTCGCTTCGCCCACCATTGCATCCGTTGGCATGCAATATCTACGCCTACTTCCTCCGTCGAGGCGAGGCATCCCACACGATGTGCCTGCAGGTGTGCATTCCTTCCAGTGAATTCACCAACACTTCCGCCCAGCTGCAGCTTCGTACCAGGCACCGACAGCGCTCATGCAATCAACCCACAAACTTACCGAGAACTTCTGCCTACGGATTCCAATTACGATACGATTTACTTCCTCGTTCGGCAGTATATAACCAGCTTGCTTGAGCTATTCAAACCAGTCAGTTTCCATGACTCCAACACTACATCTACAAGCAAGCTGGTGAGTACTCTTTTAATTATATAATGCTTAGTGCCTAGTTTGAGTGGGCAAGTGCTTAATCGCCCACTCTATGCAGAACTATGGGGAGTTGTGTCCAGGCTTCCCGGCTTAGTTACCAGGAGGTTATCTCCTACATGCTTAGTCTGTAGATCTAGTGCTGTAACAGGGTTGGTCCCAACCTTCCCTGTATTGTAGTAGTTTAGGAGGACATATACGTCCTCACCATATGTCAACTTGTAAACCTTTTGTACTCTGTTTATTGTCAACATGTAAACCTTTTGTACTCTGTTTATTGTCAACATGTAAACCTTTTGTACCCTGTTTATTGTCTTAGTATATAGTTGTTTTTACAACTTGTGTTTGTTTCCTTCCTACCTCTGACTACGTTCCCCAGTCACGCAAAACCCCACGTGACAATAATTTTATTTATTTTAATTAGTTTTGATTTTTGGAATCTCAGGAGCTATGAGAAGAGAAGAATGGACAAAGCTGACTGTTAATAATATAGAAGATCGAGGATGCGTACTTGTCGTACACATACCTGACTCCAAGACACATCAAGAACGAACATTCACAATAACTCATCAGGATTATATTCAACTCTACCGAAAATATTATGCTCTACGTCCTGCTAACGCGACTAGTCAACGTTTTTTTAGGTATACCAGAGGAAAATGTGCTAATCAGGTTGTCGGTATACATAAAATTGGAGAAATTCCAAGTATTATTGCTAAATTTCTGAAGCTGTCAGATGTGAAAATGTATACCGGCCACTGTTTCAGAAGATCATCTGCTACTCTTTTAGCAGATTCTGGAGCAGATATTACAGAAATTAAACGTCATAGTAATTGGAAGAGTAGCACAGTTGCTGAAAACTATATTAAAAATTCAATTGAGCAAAAAAATAAAACATGTAATAAAATATTAAATTTTCATAAATAAAAAAAAGACAGTACTTCTCTTGCTCCAACTAGCTTGCCAACATCATTTAAAATTTTAAATGAAACAAATTGCGCCTCTACTAATGCTACTGCATCTTCCTCTGGTATCAATGTAAATAATGCTAGCGGTAGCACATTCAATTTTTATTTTAATAATTAAGAATCTTTTGTTCAGTATTATTATATGTATAATTAACAATGTTTGTAATCACATATTAATAAATAACGTTCGAATTATCTAATAAAAGCTAATTTCATTCAAGATTATCACCCGTAAAAAAAGTCTTTGTCGGCCGGTAAAAAAAAGTATTTTTTTACGTTGTCAAGGCTTTGTTTTACTATAAACAAATGTGCTATTTCACGACTCAAAATCAAGCAAAAAAGGTGACGTTGTTTTGACAATTGCACGCAATAGTAATTTATACTCGGCTCCTTCGTCGCCTTGTCCGTAACATCATACTCGACTGTAAAATTCCATTTCCAGGACGTATGACGTAATGCGTTTTATTTCATACTGCAATTATTGGAATACTGGTTTAATTTAAAAAAAATTATATAAAATAAATTTCCGAATGCAAAATATGGACATCTATGAAGAACGAGTTTCCATGGTAACTGATTACGTACTAAAACATTGTCCACTTGATTGATTCTATTTGCGTCCGGTAATAGATATTTACACAAAAGTCAGGAAAATGCTTCATTACTGGCGAGGAGCCCTATTGAAATACGAGGAGCTTTGCTCCGAGTATTTTAAAGGCTCTGAGCCAAGTAATGGCATTTTACTGACGAGTAGTGTATAGAATTTTTTCTGAAAGCGAAAATTACGATAAAAGTAATTTATTAATTTAATTTTCTAAACAATTCTCGGAATTTATCAAGTGGTGCATTTCTCTCGTTTCTATGGTGACAGAAATAAATAGAAAAGTACTGTCAGCGTTAATTTTTGTGTGCGCCTAATTATGGTAGATACTTGTGACCAAACGCCGTTAGAAATACAAGAAGCGGCCGCTGCAGCCGTAGGGGACCTCCTACCTAAAAAGTCCAAGAGTAGGTACAACGCCGCTTATGAAGGTTTCGACATTTGGTGTAAGGCCAAAAATGTAAATGTTATCACCGAAGACGTCCTTTTGGCTTACTTTGCTGAGAAAACGAAACAAAATTATAAAGCTTCATCCCTTTGGAGTCACTATTCCATGGTTAAATCGACATTATTAATAAAGAAGAATGTGGATATTGGCAAATTCAGCAAGCTCATTGCGTATTTAAAAAGGCAAAATGATGAATACCAAGCCAAAAAATCAAGAATTTTGTCACGGATTGAGGTGAACAGATTTCTTCAAGAGGCTCCGGACAAAGAATTTTTAATGTCAAAGGTAGGAAATTATAGTCTTCTACTTCATTTTCAATAATTTTAAAAAATTCAGGTTGCATTAATCATCGGTATAGCAGGAGGTTGTCGGTGTGATGAGCTGGGAAAAATGTCGATTGATGACGTTGAAGATAAAAATTCTTTGTTGATGATCCGCATACCTGATTCTAAGACACATAAGCCAAGGCGATTTATAGTTCTTGGAGATGATGGAAATGAGCTGAATCTCACACTATATAGGAAGTATACTAGCTTAAGACCACCTCAAACACCACACAGACGTCTCTTTTTGAATTACAAAAACGGAAAATGCTCAAGACAACCAGTGGGCGTACATACTTTTGGCAAAATACCCAGCAAAATAGCAACTTATCTTGGCTTAGAGAATCCCGCAGAATATACTGGACATTGTCTACGTCGCAGTTCTGCTACGTTGTTAGTTGACGCTGGCGCTGACGTTACAACTCTTAAAAGGCATGGCGGATGGAAATCCTCTAGCGTCGCAGAAGGATATATAGAAGAGTCATTAGAAAATAAAATTCAGACTGCTAAACGAATAATGTATGGAAAAGAAAACAATAATTGTGCCTTCACTTCCGTGAAAGGAGTTGGTGATGAAAAAACTGGTAGCAGTACGTCTGAGAGTGATAATTGTGCAATGGTAGTTAACAATGAAAATAATGTTTTTCTGAAAAATAAGAGTGCTTTGTCTGGTATTAACATATGTAATGTACAAAACACTACTATAAATATTAATATTAATTAAAAATTTAAATAAATATGACAATTGGTATTATCTGTATCTGTAACTACTTTACCTGCCTTGGCAGGGAAATTGAAATTTCCTGCGCCAAATGTGTCATGGAAACGTAACTATAGCTCCGCTTTCAGAAAAAATTTTTTACAGTCACAAGTCCTGTACAATTTTTTACAAGCATACTAGACCGTAAATTAATTGAACATGTACGTACGTACCCTATTCGCCAGACTTGGCTCCTTCGAATTTCTTCTTGTTCCCAAATCTCAAGAAATGGTTGGCTGGAAAGAAATTTTCATTGAATACTGAAATCATCGAAGCTATAAATAAATATTTTGAAGATTTGGATAGTTCTTATTTTTGTGAAGGGTTGAAGGGTCTTGAAAAGCGTTGGACTAAATGTGTAGAGCTGAAAGGAGACCATGCAGAAAAATAAATAGGATTTTCCCCAAAAAGTTGTTTTTTTCAATCTTGTTCTAGAAATTTTTCGATCTATCCTCGTATTTCATGGAAAGAAGCTGTTATTAAACTAAACCAAATATGGCTGATATGAAAACGTGAAACACAGTTGTTACTGAAAGTAGTAGAAGGTTAAAAAAAGATTCTTACCCTATCAAGAACCATTTCTAGTGAAGCTTCCCGCCCTATCTCATTTATAGGTATGTTAAATAGTTTTGCTAATAAATAGACAGGATTCCAGAAAAATTTATTATCACGTTCATTGAAAATGTAAGTAATTTCAGCATCCTTAAACCCCATGTGTTTTAAGTATTCTTGTGAAGCATATTGAATGTTTATAGTTCCAAATGTTCCCACAATCTAAAATCATAAGATTTATTACGTTAAACCTTTAAAACACATATCATCTTCTTTAGAGTTATGAAATCTTCATTTTGAAACTATACTACTATACTAGATTCTTATACGTACAGTCTGTTTTAGTGCACTAAGAACATTTAAAAATTAAAGAATGGATGAAATTAACTGTGATCATACTGATTTTTATTGACTAATAGTACCCTGAATCACATGTATATTGTATTGTAAAAGTTTGACGTAAAACTGACAATTGTGACACAGTATGAAATAAATGTTATTTTCTGATGTCAAGGTGCAGCGTTCAAATTTGACACCACACTACAAGGTTAAGCTGTTTCAAAACTATGTAAGTTTTTCAGCAACCATTTGTTACCAAAGACTAACCAGAACCAAAAATGCGGTTACTTTCGGTTAAGTTTTGGAATATACTATCAGTCTCAGTATGTATTGACCATGCACTAACTAATAGTATATTCCGCAACTTAACCACAGTAACCGTAAGCTCGGTTTCGTGTTTCAAAATATACCAATTCCTGAAAAAAGTTAATTTATGGAACACGGTTCCTGAAAAAATGGTTTCTTTTCGCTAACCACAAGTAACCACTGCGACCGCAGTGAAATCGCGGTTGTTTGCGGTGACTTGCGGTTAGTTTACCACCACTCTAAAAGAATACTACGGTTTTCTGATTTCTTTAACATTTTGCATAAATCTTTTTAGGACAAATTTTTCAACTTACCATATGCAAAAAAATATCGTGTACAACACGTTAGAGAGTCTCTTTTTTCCACTCATTTGCTTGATAAACCCGGGCTTCGCCCTCCTTAATCAAAACTGTAAATTCATGAAAAAAGTATTACTTTCATAACTCGTTGTACTATTCCGTAAGCATTTATTAATTTATATACATAAAAGAGATCCATTTTCCAGTGCATTTAAATTTGGTATTTTCTACCGGCTATCGACAAGTAAATTTTAAAATTGGCACCTTTATTTTGTGTTTGACCTTCAGGGTCTCTAGTATGATTATGGCATCATTAACCTCACAAAAGTTTGTTTGTGGTGGTGTTTGTTGCAAACAATTGATTTGCCGTTATTTTAACTAACTATATAAAAGGTTGCATACTTACGTCTTCTTTGACCATCTTCTTCATCACTACTACTGCTATCATCAGATAGTATGTTTTCCATAAAAAACAATATATTATTCATTTTATTAACTTTAGAGCCCTTAAATGTTATTTTCTGATGTCAAGTGCAGCGTTCAAATTTGACACTACACTACAAGGTTAAGCTGTTTCAAAACTATGTAAGTTTTTCAGCAACCATTTGTTACCAAAGACTAACCAAAACCAAAAATGCGGTTACTTTCGGTTTAGTTTTGGAATATACTATAAATGCAATATAAATGTTTCTATACGTAACCTTATCTCGATGCATCATAGAACTGCGCGCTAAAAACAATAATCATATCTACGTACACACTAAAAAATACTGTATAATACAAAATTTATTTAATTAAATAATTATGTATATTTATATATTTCGTAAGTTGGGGGGGAAAATAACCCTCTTTTATATATACCTTACATATTTCTAACATACAAAGAAGAACATGGTCCAATGACCATGTCTAATTTTATGGATACCATGTGTTTCTAAGCGATTGCTTGACCCAAACACAGCTGGTTTTAAATATTGTCTTCTTATTTCCATTCATAAAAGTTTATTATTTAAAAACAGTTTCGGATACGTTTGGAATAATTCACTTTCTCATGGATGAAAATGTACATTGATAAATAAAAACAAATCCAATTTCTCTTATTCAGTCACTTCGGAAAGAAAAGATATCTCATATATCATTTACTTTTAGTTTTTGTTCACGGTTAAACCTTTTTGTTTATATTTGTTACTAAAGATTTACAAATGGAAGTTAATAACTTCTCAAAAAAAGTTTTAGTATTCCCCAGGTAACCCACACAACTGTAACCCTGGTAACATTCTACTGTATACGCACAGCGTTTATACTTATATACTTTATTCTTATTCCATTTCATTGACTTTATCCCATCCCAAATAATAATAATTAGAGACGTGCATTTTAGGTGACCTCGCCTGAAAAAACCCTTAATTAGCTCATCTTTCATAAGCGCCGTCGCTACAAGTCATAGGACATATACTTTACAATACGAAAGCTGTTATATAAAACTTGCCACGCCACTGACAAGTTCTTTAATTCACGTTGTTTATTTTAAATAGACCCCTTTTTACTTTATATTTTTGCTGGTTAGTCGTGTCGAAATGGTTAGTTCAAACCCACCATTTTCAAGCGCTTATTTGTGTTATATTGTACTATTGTAGATTAAATTGCTTCGCTTTCTTGACATAGTGGTTTTATGCTTTACTAAAATGCACGTCTCTAATAATAATAAAAAATAAGAATAAATGAGATACTTTTTCTTTCCAAAGTAGGATTTTTTATTTATCAATGTACATTTTATGAATGGAAAGAAAAAGAAAGATTTTAAAACTAACTGGAACTGGTTTTGGGTCAAGTAATCCCTTGGTTAGAAGCACATGGTATCAATAAAGTTAGACACGCACAACCTTTTTGCTGTCTTTATGTTCAAGAATTCAAATACATTGTTATTACTTATTAGGCAGATTGTAACTTATAAACATAACCCTCTTTTACTGATGCTCTTGTGGAACAACAATCTTCCTTGAAATGCAATACAGCATTACATTTACTTGTATCCCAAATGAACATGAAAATATTTATATGGAATATTTGCACCTCTTATGTTCCGCGAAAGGAAGAACTAGAGTACGAATTTCCAAGGGTCCACTTTTTATTTTTGCATTTTATGTAGTATTTTATTGATTAGTACTGATATCTACAATTTACAATTTTATTTTTAATTCAGATTATGGTATACTAAAAAATTTTTGTTTTATGATGCGACGACGGCGACGGTTTAATGAAGAAAATAATTCAGAACGTTTAATTTATTTTGAAAGTTGTCTCCGGAAATAGTCCAAAAATCACACTGAAATAAATAAATAGGAAATATTTGAGCACCAGTGCAGCCAGCAGGTATACGGCTAGTTTTTACAAGGGTATCTATTGTTTTCTGCTTATGCTGCAAGAGTATGTCTAGAAACAGACAACAAAAATTTTATTAGGTTGTTAGGCAACTCAGTATACAAGAATTCGAATTTTGTTTCATGTAAACGCAGCCCTTAAGGGAGTTATGTGGGAGCCTGAGCCAAAAGTTATGGAGCTTTGATATTTTGACAAATAGAAATAATTACATAGTTTTGCTTCAAATAATGGCTCAAACGATACTACTATCCGTCCACCGAAAGATGAGTGCGTCATCTTTGCAAGAAATTATCACAGAAAGCGTTTTGTTGTGCTTTACTCTCATTATCTACGAGTATGACAAAGATAGCATTACATTAGCACTTCTCTGGGTCGTTGGAAGTTGATTTGACTAGCTCTGTAGAGTGTAGAATACGGAGTGGCCAACCTTACAAATAAATTCCTAAATCAAATTAACATATTGCCACAAAAAAACAAAAAGATAACTACATTTATTGGCATAATTATCGTGGAAAAATTTAATGTCGTCACTACAGATAAAGTTGATGAATTTTAGGGATTCTTTATGGTATTTCACAGATTTCTGGAAGAAAAACCAAAATTATAGGCAATGCTGTATGCGGTTATGAACATGTGACTTTATTGTAAAACATGTCACAGGTATCTCTGATACCTGTAGACTGTAGATTTGATTGGTACAGGTGACATTTGATAAAGTTATTTCTTATTTACATGTTTTTCGTGAGTGTTAGAGTGTTTCAATAATAATGAGCATCTCAGTTCTCAGAACTGGCAGAAAATCGCAATTTTACCTAATATAATACATATTAATATGTCAGTATAAGGGAAGACACTGCATTCGCAGTCTCATCAGTTATTCCTGAATTTACTAAACTAGTTCGAGAGGGAAAAGGGACACCGTGGAAATTTACTTCCTTTATTTTGTGTACAAGAGGTAAGAAACGTTAATTATTATTTATGATCATAATGTACTACAATTGTTTGTTTATTGCAGCAAGCAGCTGAGGCTTTAAAAATTTGTGTTTCAACTGTTAAAAGGGGGCCCGTAGTAGAAACCAGCGAGTTTTATCTATTCCTGGTAAAAAAAGACAACGCAAGAAGTTGAAAACTGCAGACCTAGCAAGTTCTTCTAAAATGGTTGCCAGAGAAACTGTATATAAGTGAAAATAAGACGTTTGATATTTTTTGATTTTATAAAGTCTATCCGCCGTATGAATAAAATGTAGCAAATGCTTCTACTATAAGTTGATCTCACTCTTACTAATTAAAAATCATACCTTTTTCCTTTTACTAATAGAAGTAAAAGCATTTACTTCCGTTTATGCGTTTTGTATAGTTCCAGAAAAAGCGAACATACAGAACGACCGACAGATAGACGCTGCGTTTCATATACGCATGTTCATTTAAATTCGTAATCTAGCAACCTTTGGAATTTTAATGAAAGAAGACAGAGCGACAGATATAATACGTCGCAGATAGAGACAGGCAATAATCCAAAGGTTGCTAGATTACGAATTTAAATGAACACCCGTTACTTAATATGCATAATAAATATACAAGAGAAGAGATAGATAAGCAAAAATAATGTTAATTCTGTTATAATTAAGTACTTTAATAGCATTTAAGTTGATTAAAATACAGCGTGGAAATAAATGATTTTCATCAAGTTCCCTTTGGAATTTTTTCACATGTAAATTTTTCTGTACCGCTCTACTCTTTTTGATTTAGTACTAAATTAGTTCTGTCAATAAATGAAATCAATCTGTCAAACAATTCATAGAATTTATTTAATTTTGAGGTTATGGTACTGCCTTTTCTATTTTCGTAGAGCGGCACGTCGTGCTTTTACATGGGGAATGCAATGGTAACTTGATGAAAATCATTTATTTCGACCCTGTATTAAATAGCAAAGTTTTGTTAAATGTAAAACTGTATTTGAAAAGAATATATTTCTCCATATTGAAGGTATTATACTACATATTACAATTGTTATAAATGAGTTAATTTCTTAAATATAAGTAAAAGTGATTTCTTGACTTCTTTTTTTAGTAACTGGTAGTTCTGTAAAACTAGAGAACGTATTCGCGAAAATCTAATTCTTAGTTTCCTACTGAAAATGTTTTAAAACTTTTACAAAATGTTTACTAATACATTATATGTAATTATTATCGAATCATTGTTTAATTGCGTATAGAATGCATATGTTCAACAAATTCGATATTATATGCCATGGGTAAACCTTCAACTCCTGCCTTCCACTATACCAAAGAACGTGATAAAGAAGTAAGTATATCAAAATTCCCGTTTTTACATTGTGTACAAGAAAGGTAAGAATAATCTTTTCTATGCGACAAAAAATGAAATACTTATTTCATCTCATACGTTCAATACAAATGACCACCCCCCTATATCTTAGCAGTTTATTTTTAATAACATTGTAACTGCATACATGACACAAAATAGTGTAGTATGGAAGTTGTAGAGAATTGTATTGCCGACAAAAGTTGAGCTGAAAACTTTTTTAATCAGACGTACGGTTAAGGAGATAAATAACTTACCAGTAGGAAAAACGTTATGTGGCTTACCTGCTTCGTTTTCGACTTACCTCCATTTGACCGCTGCCTTCCACTATATCAAAGAACGGAACCAAAAAAGTGAGTACACTAAATTGTTCGTTTTTAAATTGTCTACAAGAAAGGTAAGAACAATTTTTCTCGTACGACCAAAAATGAAATAGTTACTTCACCCCAAATATTTCCAACCTCTAAATTTTTACGGTTATTTGTTTCTAACTTTTTTATTACAAACATTTCTCAAAGAAGTGTATTGAGGAAGTTGTAGAGAATCATATCGCCGACAAGAATGATGGTAACAGATTTTCTACTTAGACGTATGGTTAAGGAGATAAATAACTTACCAGTAGGAAGAACGTTATACGCGCTTACTGCTTCGTTTTCGACTTACCTCCATTTGACCGCTGCCTTCCACTATACCAAAGAACGGAACCAAAAATGTAAGTACACTAAATTGTTCGTTTTTAAGTTGTCTACAAGAAAGGTAAGAACAATTTTTCTCGTACGACCAAAAATGAAATAGTTACTTCACCCCAAAGATTTTCATCCCCTAGATTTTTACGGTTATTTGTTTATAACTTTTTTATTACAAACATTTCTCAAAGAAGTGTATTGAGGAAGTTGTAGAGAATCGAATTTCTGACAAAAACGCAATGAATTACTTTTTTCCTCAGACCTACGGTTAACGAGATAAATTGAAAAAACACTTTAACCTCTTTTTCTAAGATGGCGGACACTTCGCAGCCTCCGATTAATACGAAAACTTAAATGTAGACTCACCACACACCCCCCTACATACTACAAAAAAAATTGCTGTTATCAAGTCTTGTGACTTTTTTTACCCTATCGCCTGGACTACCTGTCGACGGAAGTAGCTAGCATAAAAAGCTGCGTAATAAATTTCTTGCCAGCAGTAACTACTTCATCTGCAGTAGCACGGTAGTTTTTGAAGACCTGCACAGCCTACTGTATGATGACATCATTTACTCCATAAAGCTTGCTAAACATTTTATCCTGTCTAAACAATGCAGACGTAGAGTCGCAACCGCTGAAGGCGTGTAAAACAATATACTGTGTTTAACTTCCTTAGATATTTTGAAATGCGTTGGGAAATACAAGACACGTCCTCTGACATTCCTTTTCCAGGCTTCATTAAAAAGAAAGAATCACTATTAGGAGCAAATGTACTACGGATCACTAGAAGGTGAGGTGAGGTGTCAGAGTGATGAGCAGCTTCTACAGCCTTAGTGCCAACTTGCTCGACGGCAAAATTCTCAGTAGTTAGTTTTTGTATCAACATTAAGATAAAGCGTTTTCTATTGCCTTTGTTGGAGAGAAATCGTTCTTTGGATATAGTCACCGAGATTATTTCATCAACCTCTACATTTGCTGTAGCATGTTTGTTTCTGTTGCGCAGACGCTCTGTAGACTTAGTTCTCTTTTCTGATTGTTCACCTGGATATCCATCGAATGCAATGATTTAATGTGCCCCAAAGTATTTTTTAAGTATTCAACATAACTTATCCAGGATACGTAAAAACTTCTATCGCAACTTCCAAGCATCTCGATGAAGAAGAAACCCTCCATCGATCACATAAAGAGCACTTTAAGATAGTGTTTACAGGACCGAACAAATTGTAGAAAACAAATTTAAGGGGTTTTCCTCGTTCACAGGAGATATCGGGAAAGGAGCCAATTCAAAGGTGAAATAACTTTTTCAGCTCATGTATATTTTACACCACTTCACCTAATCCGACATTTGAAATTCTCATTCGATACAGAATTGAATTATTTTAATTTATAACACAAGAACATTTTCAAAGGAATGCGTCATTTCCGAGTTATTCGCAAAATACGTCTGAGAATTTCGAGGTTTTTGGTACCTATATTACGGCTAAAGTACGGCTAAAGCTCACGTAGGAAATTGGTGCAAACTTGAAATTCTTCTATTTACAAGTAAATTGAAAGATTAAAACAGTTTCCGACTTTTCACGAATTATTTCAGAGCACAGCAAATTTTTGTCTTATCTTTACTGGTCTAAATTGCACAACAGAATAAAAACCCCATAGGTTACACCCTCAACCATGCAACGTAAACTATTTTGAATTTTGAGCAACTTAGTGGGCTGTATAATTCTTTGCCTATTTACCGTTTTTATACGTGACAACTTTGCTGTTAAATAACAAATACTAAATGTTTGACAAAAAATTTATTAAAGACTTGCACGAACAGTATTTCTTTTTTTAAAAGATCAAAAGTTTTAAAACAGGTTAATGCCTGTTGGAACCGATGATGTGAAATATTCAGATGTATGCCACAATCCAGAATTTGCACGTTCTAAACCAAGGATGTCATCATCTAAACGCCATACTGTAGATGGTGATGATTTAGCTTGAGGTATTTTTAACGTACAGTACTGCATTTTAGTATAAACTGTGTTAATGTCATTATTAACTAGTAATGTATCGTCCAATTTAGTCTCAGAATTAACTATCGAAGACAATTCTGATGGTTGACTTTCCGAATTATCTCCATCCGCGGCTGCATTTTCTTTAATAGTATTTAAATTCCATTCTGATGCAATCAGTTGCAGTGGTTGTAAAAATTTGACGTTTTGTTTGACACGTAAGAGTTCTAAGTTGCACATATTTTCCACTTCTAACAAACGCCGTTTATAATTGTTTATTGTTAATTGTCTTCTTAAATTAGCACGCCTCTCTGCTTGTAATTTAATAAGTGGATCTTGATACTTTGCTAAAGTAACATCATCAAATTCAACACTGGGGAAATTATTTGAACAAAATTCCGTTGTATCTTCAAATATCTCTGTGGCACTCGGTATTTCAAAATTGTTATCATATTCTAAATTGTCACATTGTTGGTGTTCACATATAACAGAATTTTGCAGTATTTGTTCAAGTTGTGCCTTCCACATTGACTTTTCTTCTGCAAGTTGTTTTTTCAGATATGTCATAGTAGATTGCAACTTTTTTAATCGTTCTTCCAAGGTTAATTTATGATGAATGATATACCTTTCAAAGCTTGAAACATCTTCTATTTCGTTTTGGAGATCTGTAGAATTTGCATCTAAACGTGTCTCCACCTCTTCTCCATAATATCCATCATGGGTAGAATTTTGCAAAAGTTTAATTCCAGGTAAAAGATTATTTTCCATTTTGAAAATATAAGTACTCAAAATAACAAAATTTGTTTTCAATCTTTGATAATGACATATTGTTTGTCTAAGGTAACTCTATGAGTTTCTATACTAGTATTGCTAATATCAAACTGTACTTTGTCTTAATACTTTGTAATTAAACCGTCGGAAAATAATGATGGCGTTTCGTATTCAAATCACACAATAGGGCAATCCAAATTGTTCTCACTGTAAGTTCCTGGATGGCACATATTTTGCTACCATAAACATAGGCGCCCGCAGAAATTTGTCCAGGGGGGGAGGCAAGCCTAGAATGAATGGCATGCTAGGGGGCCAAGCCTAGAATAAACGACATGGTAGGAGGGGAAAGCCCAGAAAAAACGGCTTATTATACAAAATTTTCAATAAAATTCAAATTGTTCAACTTCCAGGGAGGGGATTTCTCAGAATTTTTGTTATGCAACCTTATGATTTATTTGCATGGTCATAAAGGGAGGGTGAAGTTTGCGTTGTGAAGGAGAGAGAAGTAAAATGTTTGCTCCAAAGAAGCATTGAAAGAGGAGATGAGGAGCACGAAGAATTTCTAAGAGAAGCATTGACCTGAGTGGATGGCAGTCATGCTGTATTCTACGACTTTCGTGCGCCTGTGCAGTTCACCTCGAGTAGTTAAAGGCACCCAGGGCCATTCTCCCACCCGTCGACCAAAATTTGAATCGCTAGAGAAGTACATCTACTAATACATTTTATTTATTTGATAATAATTAATTATACATTGTGCCAGACAATGAAGTTAATAAAAGCTGCTTGTTCTAGAGCACAATTTCACTATAAGGTCAAGTCCAATAAATATAAATATTTCAAAATAAGGTACATTCTATGTAATTATTGTTGAATCATTGTTTAAATGCGTATCGAATGCATATGTTCAACAAATTCGTATTATATGCTATGGGTAACCCTTTCAACTGCTGCCTTTATGCCCAACTATACCAAAGAACGTGATAAAAAAAGTAAGTATATCAAAATTCCCGTCTTTACATTGTGTACAAGAAAGGTAAGAATAATTTTCTCCATGCGACAAAAAATGAAATACTTATTTCACCCCATACGTTCAATATAAATGACCCCCCCGCCTGTATTTTAGAGGTTTATTTTTAATAACTTTGTAACTGCTTACCTGACACAAAATAGTGTAGTATGGAAGTTGTAGAGAATCGTATTGCCGACAAAAGTTGAGCTGAAAACTTTTTTAATCAGACGTACGGTTAAGGAGATAAATAACTTACCAGTAGGAAAAACGTTATATGGCTTACCTGCTTCGTTTTCGACTTACCTCCATTTGACCGCTGCCTTCCATTATATCAAAGCACGGAACCAAAAAAGTGAGTACACTAAATTGTTCGTTTTTAAATTGTCTACAAGAAAGGTAAGAACAATTTTTCTCGTACGACCAAAAATGAAATAGTTACTTCACCCCAAAGATTCTCAACCCCTACATTTTTACGGTTATTTGTTTCTAACTTTTTTATTACAAACATTTCTCAAAGAAGTGTATTGAGGAAGTTGTAGAGAATCATATTGCCGACAAAAATGATGATAACAGATTTTTTACTAGGACGTATGGTTAAGGAGATAAATAACTTACCAGTAGGACGAACGTTATACGCGCTTACTGCCTCGTTTTCGACTTACCTCCATTCGACCACTGCCTTCCACTATACCAAAGCACGGAATCAAAAAAGTGAGTGCACTAAATTGTTCGTTTTTAGATTGCCTACAAGAAAGGTCCCAACAATTTGGCTCGTACGATCAAAAATGCAATAGTTATTTCACCCCGAAGATTCTCAACCCCTAGATTTTTACGGTTATTTGTTTATAACTCTTTTATTACAAACATCTCGCAAAGAAGTGTATTGAGGAAGTTGTAGAGCATCGAATTTTCGACAAAACCGTAATGAATTACTTTTTTCCTCAGACCTACGGTTAACGAAATAAATTGGAAAAACACTCTAACCTCTTTTTCCAATATGGCGGACACTTCGCAGCCTCCGATTAATACGAAAACTTGAATGTATACTCACCATACACCCCCTTACATACTAAACAAAAAAAATTGCTGTTATCAAGTCTTGTGACTTTTCCCATATACCAATTTCCCTGTCGCCTGGACTAAGGAATTGCTGAACGAAATGCGCTACACCGCGTTCACCAAATCTTTAGTACAGAGCTGTTTCAACCTGGCTGTTCTTCCTCCTACTGAAGAAGCTGCTCGTTAGCATTTCTTGAGGGCACTTCTTCAGGTGCAGTTGTAAAATGAGCATGTGCTGGACCCCACTCAATGGGGTTGGAAGACGTCGAAACAGTGTTCTTTTCACCCAGCAGAAGCAATATAACCATAGCCATAGCACAGATATGTAACTAGTGTACAAATGACATTTCAAGTTACCAATTCTGTGTCAGTGTGCTCTAAACTGAATACGATTTATGATAAAAAATACAACTTCATTGTCTAGACTCTGAAGCAATGCTTCCCTAATTGCTGCAGCGCAGGCTTGTTGCAAGTGGAATACACGGTAAATGTTGAAATTCAAGAAGGTGTATTAATTAAAACATAGATGTTAGTCTATTAATAAAAACACACTGAAAAACAAGAGCTGTTTTGTAAATTTGTTTGGGAGATAACTCACCGATTTTGAAAGCGCACTTTAAACGTACTTTACCAGTTATTAAAATCTGTTAAAGCTTTACCAGTTATCAAAATCAAAATAGCACAGCTTTCTGTTCGATTATTTGCACACAGCGCATAAACAGAGGGCGACGCCAGTTTAATAGCTAGTATAGCTTTCTAAACGCTTTCAAATGGACTCCAAGAAAGGGTGGGTTATAGCTGTAAGCAACGTACTATTTTCTTAAATATAGGTCCATAGCTGTCTACGCATTTGTACCATTTTAAACAGCTCTACGGGTCGATCCTTTAGATCTTTAATTGAATCTTTACTGTGATTGTTTAAATTGCTTAAAGCAACAAAGTCAGTGTTAGCTTTGGAAAGAGAGTCTTATGAAATATATACTTTATATAGGTATTAGTTTTTCTATTTGGTTTATTTTTTAATCATTTAAAAAATTGCTTAGTTGTAAATAAAATTTGTTAGGAAACTTTGTTAAGTACTTTGATAGTTGGCAACACTGAAAATTCAAATTCTGCATTATTGTTTTTCAAATTTACAGCGTACCACTTTTTTGGATTGATTTCGACATCAATCGATAGTTTTCGGCCTTCTGAGTCCAACGGTACCAGCATTGGATGGGGAAAATGTGTAGGCAAAAAGTTATGTAGGGTCAAGATTTAACATAATACGTGAATGGTCTTGTCGCAGCAGGTATTGTAGATATGGCTGGAGTTGTTGGTTTGTAGTCTGTTTTAGGCAGATCTGGAGTCCTGGGGAAGGCGAAGATGTTGTTGATTGTTGGTTTGGTTGATAGTTGGTTGTGGTTTAGCGTCGCAGTATAAAAAGCTACTCTTGTCAGGACCACCCCCGAGATGAGGTCCTCGGGGTGTCTTCGAGTAGCACAAAGCACCAAGTAGATTCCGCTGTCGTTCCCTACCACAGCCCCCTTAGTTGTGGTAAGACCGTGCCCGGGATAGGAAAGAAGGAATAAGGACAGACAGCCATTGGTAAGTAGCTCCCTCGACCCTACCCCAAACACGACGAAGTTACTCCTTCTAACACTAATGAGTGCTGGGAATGAAGGAGGGGGGTCTCATGGTTTTGGACCCCTTACCTGCTCCTGCCCAAATCAAGAATCAGGCAAGAAACTCCGTTGAGGTGCACGGGGGCGTAGTGAAAAGGGGCTGCTTCCTGGTACTAGGCTTTACCAACCTGGGACCAAACACTACCCAAATTGATCGAGCCCGATTTACGGCCGCAAAGTGACCGTGAGAACGGCTGATTCACTCTACGAACACAAGCACAACACTGTGGTTGCTCTTCACGCAGTTGGCTTTATATTTGTCCTGTAGAAGGTTCTACAACGCTCTCGAATATTCTAGCTGGTGTATTGTATGTTTCCGCCTCGATTGCTGTGGTCTTTTCTAGACGTCTGGTTTCGCCGTCAGTTGAGAATGTTCTCCCATGGTTTTCCCCGTTCATTACAAAATTATACAAAGTCAGTCAGCTTCGGTGAATTAGTGGTTTGTATTGTAATTGTTCATAGCGGAGAAAAATTAAAATATGCCTTTTTTTGGATAGGAAGCAGAAACTGTAGGCATTGTGTCAATGCGATGTTTGGCACGATAAAGATCCCTACTGGGAGTGGAATTCCCACAGATTTGGCTAAATTCTAATAGTCTAGGCGATATGATCAAGGTATACCTCCTTTCCTAGCCTAGAAATAAATAAATAAAAAGGTGATACATATATCAAGTCACCCTAATTTACGGAATGGCTTATTTGACATGGCATGTAACATTTTTTAAATATTTCAATCTACAATTACAATAAATACACACTTTTAGATAAAGAAACCAGAAGACACGACTAAGCATTTGCGGAGTTTACACAATCTAGAAGTTAATGCATTTCAGAAATATAGCAATTCAAAGATAAAAAGTATTTTGTCACCCTGTGTTACGGGTTGATAAATCCAGAGCTACAATTCACACCTTACTAGCACTTACCACAAAAAACAGACTTTATCAAAATTCTCGAAGATGTTGAAGATCGCAAAGCACCGTATTGATGCAAAATGAGGGTATGATTTGCGAAACAGGCTTTTTTAATTTTAATTCATTTGACAAAGAAATCTAGCTATGAAATCGTTGTTTATGATTTTGTTTTAATTTGAGTTTTTGCATTTTTCTCAAGATTGTAATGTATTTTTGACTTGTTCAGGATAATATGGAAATTATCGTTGCAGACTTTTTGATATAAAATGTCGCTAACAGTTATAGAAACTTGCCCTCCATTATTATATGATCTTACATTTCGTTCATCTTCCGAGTAAGTAATTTGATCCAGATTTCAATAGCAGTCGTTATCATTAACCGTCAATCAATTCAGACTTAAATAAGCAGAGCCTGTAGATTATCTCTGCTAACGTGCACTTTAGTTCATTGAACTTTAGGTTTACAATAATCCCCTTTTCATGTATCAAAAATTTAGTAATTACATTTGCGTTTATCAACAGTAAATAGAAGAATTTTTAATGGATACTACAGGTATTGTTCGTATTTCAGACAAAATTGCCAAGTTATTAATCAGAAGATTTCGTGTAAAGGTACCAGTCAGTCAAAAGACGTGAAAGACTACAAAGCCTTTAAACCTTGCCCACTTTCGCAAGAAAGAAAACGAATTGAAATAAATAAGTCAGTAGCATCTGATCGTTTAATATCGGATAAAGGAACTGCCTTAATAACTAGTACAAAAAGAACGAGTATTACTTCGTTACCAAGAAGGGAAAGAGTTAATATGGCTTTGGAAGGTCGCTGTCTTGAAGTTTTAGAAAGCCTTAGAGAACCTTTAGCTGATTATCAAGAAAAACATGGCTTAGCTAAAACTGAGTAAGTAAATAAATACTTTATGAGTCTATAATTTATGAGTCTTTTTATAGGCAGTATGGGTTCATCGCATTAATGACAGCTCTTATCAACCATGCATATAATGCTATTATTACAATTGTTACTATGTTATACAATCTATTACCGCTGCTGGAAGGATTTCTATATTTAGCCAGGTTTATTTTAGACAAACTGATTGATATTTGTCAGAGTCGGGAAACAACAGACAAAGCACTTAAAGCTGTAATATTCATAGGGGAAATGGTGGCTATTGTCATAGTTCTAATGATTATATGTGGTTTTATCTTATTTCCTGTGTGGTGTCTGTTTAGTATTCTCTTTAGTAAAATTTGGAGTTTGATAATTTCAAATGCAACATCTTGATTGTATAATCTATACTAAAAATAAATTACATATTATTATTTAGTACTTTTTTTACTCATGTGCACCTTAGGAAGATGAACTGTCTTACAGTAGAGCCAGGCGTCGACAATCTATGACTCGCTGGTCACCAAGTGACCCATTTGATAATTTCAAGTGACCCAATTGCGTGCAAATAAAGTATAATATATAAAAATAAATGATAAAACATAAACATGAAACGAACACTATAAGAAAATATAAATAATGAGATTAACATTTAGTTTGATTACAAAGTTGCAAAATTAACCATTAATATTACCATTACCATCCTTGCACTAGCAACAAATATTTTTTATTGGCTTTTTTAACAGAGCAGGGGTTTAAGCTTAGAATTACTTTACCAGATACATTTTTTCACTTATCACTCCAGAACTGCTTTTACTGACATTATTTTTGTTGGTATTTGTATTTTGAACAAACGTGATAACCCTAGTAAAGAACCAGCCCAGACGTGACAGAGGTTAGTATTAGTGGTGTGTTATAACGCTTCTCATGACACCCAACGCCCAAGCGTCGGGAAATCAAAAGTTCTCTAACATTTCTCGAGACATCAAGGTAAACAGTAACGGCGCGTCATAGCATTTTGTTATCGGAAGTACTAACAATAAAGTTGATGCATTTATCATGTTACCCAGATGCACGTCTATGCGTGCGCGTAAGCATGGATGGTACTCTTGAAGGTCGCTCGAATTGTCAAACCAGTGGGAGTGATAGAAACGGCAATATATAAAAATATGTATTTAAAATAAAGATGGATATACTGTATATTGCAACGCTTCTCATAAGCATGTCTCAAGACGCCTAGGCGTTGTAACACTCCGAGAAGCATTGATACCTTTATGCGTTATAACCCACCACTAGTTAGTATGCTTATCCCATAATTCAAGAATTGCTGATTCAATGCTTTCCCTCGAGCTGGTAATCTTTTATTGGAAAAAATTAAAAAGCAAGGCTTTTTTTCGAATAAGGGTGTAAAACGGTAGACTTCAAGTAGCCATAAAGTGTAGCATACTAAAAATTCATACAATGGGCGAAATTCAATTTCGATCGGCCTTATAATGGGTGCCAAGAAGTACGATGGGTCCAGGTCATCACCGAGAAAGCAAACACCGAGAAAGACAACTACCGAGAAACCAAAACCGAGAAACCACAATCGAGAAACCACAACCGAGAAAACAACCGAGAAACTACAACCGAGAAACCATAACCGAGAAACCACAACCGAGAAACCACAACTGAGAAACCCAAAGCCGAGAATGCATCCATGCATATGAAGTAATAATTATTTAATTAATTAATATTAGAATATTAACACTCACTCGGCATAGCGTGTCCTGTTAGAGTTAGTTTCTCTCTCAGTCGCCACGTTAACTATTGGAGTCTATCCCTGTTAGATCTATCAAACTTACTAACTTATAACCTAACCTCCGCTGCATAGCGCTTCCTTTACGCAGTTGGTCTTTCTCTGTACTTCCCCGCCCTATGTAGTCTCTTTTAAATCTATCAAAGTTACTAACTTTTAATTATTATTTCATGCATTCTCGGTATTTGTTATTCTCGGTAGTTTCCATTTTCGGCTTTGGTTTTCTCGGCTGTGGTTTCTTGGTTATGGTTTTTCGGTTGTGGTTTCTCGGTTGTAATTTCTCTATTATGGTTTCTCGGTTATGGTTTCTCGGTTGTGGTTTCTCGGTTTTGGCTCCTCGGTTTTGGTTTCTCGGTAGTTGTCTTTCTCGGTGATGACCGGATACGTTTTAAAATTGACAATTAGGGAAAGTCTTATAGTGTGAAGACAATCCTTTTTGGACATGTGAAGCAAATGTAAAATAAGGGATCAATCCATTTAAAGTGGCGCAGAAAAAAATAAATTGGTCGCTCGAACATTTCAAAAAGGATAATTTTTGTGTGTCGTCACCCCTAAGTATTGGTAGTTCTTTCCTGTTATTTTATTTTTATTCTTTTTGATTGAAATATGGCGTTTTTTGATGTATACGTAAATCGTGATATCTCAAGAACGGTTGATCCTAGAGATCTGCGATAAAACCATTGCACTGTGTATATGTCGGACTACATTTTTTAGTCTAAACATAATTTTAGGAGAATGCTTATGGGTGTAATTAGCTTTGCTTTTTAGGGGACTCTATTTCCAGATAAAGGTAGAGTCTTAAACTGATTTTTGTTTGTTTGTTTGTTTTTGGGTGAGGAATCGGGATGCGGAGCATCCTTCGTACCTCATGGCACCGATTGCTATGATCATTTGGCCGACCCTACTAGAATTTAGCCGAATCTAGGGGAATTCCACCCCCAGTAGGGATCTTTATCGTGCCAAACATCGCATTGACACGGGACCTACAGTTTTACTTCCTATCCGAAAAGAAGGCATGTTTTAAATTTTTCTCCGCTATGAAAAATTACCAGCTCTGCCGGGGATCGAACCTGCGATCTTTGGATTATGAAGCAAACATGCAAACCACTAATCCACCGAGACTGGCAAACTGACTTTTAATTTTACTGATTTTTGAATATTCAAAATACGTCAATTTTTCTGTGATATTGATTCACATTAATGAAAATATCTCAACATTTATTTGAGCTAGAAAGCTCATTTTGTCAAGCAACTTTTTGAATTTGTGTAACATTAAAATGATTTTCAAGTAAAGGCTGAATGGCACTTTTTGCCTCTGCTCATGGGAAATGTGCTTGTGATGGGCTTGGCACTTAAGAAGATTGACTATAAAAGTAAGCCTGCAGCGTCCCTACAATAATAACCAGATCCTGACTGTCAGTACATTGTTCCACTTCTCAAAAAAAATTGAGAATGAACTTTGAGTACTCAACAACTAAAGACTACAGAAATAGTGAGTTTGAACTGACTCACAGTGCTTTGGTCTATGAACAAAAGTAAATAAATTAATAATTTTATTCTGGTTATAAATACTTTAGAGAGCTTCATAATTGTCAGAAATATAAATAATGTGCCTATCAACAGGTGGCGACTTGTTACTTAATCGCTACAGCCTGTCAATTGCGTATATAAACATTTATTGTCTGATTAATACTCCTTTCCGTGCATTTTGTCATTGAAAGAGCGTAAGTATTTTTATCAAATTTTTTTTAAAATCAATCTTTGAAACTATGGAGCATTTTGATCAAGGTATGCAATTTTCTCCATTATAATAATTTACCAATTTATCTTTAGTTTCTTTCCGCTATTGTGGTGTAATCAACAGACTTTGAAATTACAAACGAAAATATGTTTCTTTAACTTTGTTAAAAGATTTAAAGGATACATGTTTGAGATTTTCTTGCTATTTTATTCCTTTACCAGTGTAATTTAAGCTTATATAAATCTTACCTGCTACTACCTGCAATTCTATGTGTAACAATTTATTTTCAGCTAGGAGAAAAACCTTAAAAAATTGTGATCTAATTGAAGAATGGTTTGCACGCAATAAAGCTGATAAAGATTCCCGCATTTTTATTTTGATTATTATTGATTATCTGTTCTGATGACGTTAACGACAGTTTGCGTGATATGAGTAAATATTTTTGCCTTACTGCAAAGAAAAAATGGAAAGACTGTAAAAGAAACTGAAAATTGTTTCTCAAACGCAATGAAAAATGGTTAAATAAGGAACTTCAGCTGCCTAACAATGTGATAGAGATTCTGGAGAAAACAGGCATTCCTGTTCAACCTGCTGCAAGTTTGGGAAGACCTACGAAGCCATTCAAAGAAGCTTTATTAAAAACAAAAAACGGCGAAAAACAACTCCTTACTACAAAAACATACGAAGAGCTTAGTTTTGCTGCAGAAATGTCAAGATAGTCATCATTCCCCTCAACATCCCATATGCAAAAATCAAAATGTTTGACACCCGAAAAAGCACTGGACCTTTACTTTGACTTAGGACTCTCTGAGAGAAAGTACGATATTTTGCGTTCTGTTATTAATGAATTGCATGAAGGCTGTTTGACGAGTTTGTACACTCTAAGGAAAACAAAAACGCAATTCTTACATTTACCACAACAAATGTCAGTCACAGAAATATCAACTGAAATGAATCTACAACCACTTTTAAACAGTTTACTTCAAATCGTAGATACAACAACATGTGAAATTAATTTGTAAGTGGGGTTTCAATGGAAGTTCGGGCCACAGCATTTATAAGCATAAATTTTAGGATAGTACACAAACAGACGAGTTTTTATTTTTTATTGCTTTTAACCGTTTAAAATTAGCGGATAGTGTTACCGGAAGAGAATTCTGGATTAATACTCGACCTTCTTCGGCTCTATTTTTCAGGTCCATAAAATTCATATTTATGAAGGAAAATCCTGATTTAGTTCGAAGTGAGGAGTCCAAGATGAATACTGTCATCTCCCAACTCGTTTCTCACGCATTGAATCTTAACGGAAAAACAATTTAAGTCGAGTTTGAAGTTTTATTCACTATGATTGATGGAAGCGTTAGCAATGTTTTGTCTGGAACTAATTGTTCCTCCAAATGTTACATTTTACAAAGGAGATGAATGAATGCATAGTGTTACCAATAGGTCTTTAAACACTGACCATTATCGCTTTGGTTTATCCACTTTACATTCGCGGATAAGAATTTTAGAGTGTTTATTCATCTTCCATTATCTTCTTATCATCTTCCAATCATGGCAAGTCAGAGGCACTGAAAATAAGTAAATATTTCAAGAAAACAAAAAAGAATTCAAATTGACTTTAAGTTAAGGTATAATAGTGGATAAACCGAAACACGCATATGAATCGTCAAATGACGCTAATACCGCCATACAGTTTTTTAGCAATCTTCAGCTTAATCCCGAAATTACCGGAATTCATAAACAAATAATAGAGAATTTTTTATGATTCTAACAGTTCTGGCTAGTGGCGCTAAAATTGATAAAACGAAATCTAGGATTTTGTTAGAGGAAACTAGAAATCTTTATTTAACATTGTATAATTAGCACTGCATGCCTATAACGATCATAAAGTATTAAATTCATGGTTGTGACGTAATTGACTTTGTAAAACACACGTGTAAAAAATCTCTTCATTGCACTCCACGTCTTTTAAAACATTGGTTCGTACCTCGCTCATGTTTTAAACCGTTCGCGCAATAAAGAATGGATTTTTACACATGTACCTTAAATATTTATTGTTTAATTAGTAATTTTAAAACAGTAAAAACAAACTCGTGCAATTAAGATGAATTAAAAATGCAAATAGAGATTTGCGTTTTAAATGTTGATAACCTTATTGCTTGTTTGGAGCTTTTCTACAAAAATACCCAAACAACCATAAAAATGAAGGGATTGCAATAACTCAAGAAATATTTTTGTTAAAGGTTGACACGATTTATTTATTTCAGTGGCATTAGATGAAGAGGAAGATCTTATAATACTATAAGAATGTATAAAAATAATTTTTATAAAGGGCACTAAAGTCCAAGGCAGTATGTAGTAAAATAATTACTATAAGTAGATGCGAGTTATCGCATCGCGACTAGAGAGACGTGAAAAGTTTACGCTAGTTTTTAATCTATATTTTTAATTTACAAAACAACTGCAATTAAATAGTTTTTTTTATTTCTTCTTTTCGTCTATTCTTTCTATAGATATTTTTGATATTTATAAAATTGTATGAAAATAAACTACAAAAGAATATATTATTTGTTTTACACGATATAGATTTTTATTTTTTGCTTTATAATAATTAGGATTTTTAAATCCTGAAAAGCCAATATCTTTACTTCATATAAAATTGTTATTTAAAAATAAAATTATTTGTATTTATAATTCATTAAAATATTATGTAAGTAAATGTGGTCAACATCAGAAGCGCTACTTTTAACGCATCGTATACATTATTTTTATTACACTTTTTGTGTTATGAAACGTTCTAAATATTCTTTCATCTATATTACTATTTTACTACTTCAGTAAATTCTCAGGTTACTAATAATAAAGTAGGCTTGGCAACTTTACTTTCTATAAAAAGTAGATAGCGTAAGCAACTTCAGCTCAGTTACAGTTTAAAATTATATTAAGTTATATTATAAAATGTATTTCAATAAATTGGTTATTGCAATAATTAAATAAGATTCACTTCCAATTCATGCTAAGATCGACAAATTAACAAATAATAAAAGTTTGTTGCATAAGTTATTACCAAATTGTAATGTGGGTTGCATTTTTTATTGTCCATCACGGTATGCAATCAGTGGCGTAGTATAATTTTAAGTTTCCAATAAAAAAATATATTAGGTCTATTTATCAAATTCTTTAGTACAACATGTAGAACTATACATTAACAGCATATGATTATTGTTAATAAAGTAAAGATTATAAAAATATCGGAATGATTCAACAATTTGAAATCTTTTCTATACTCCAGACCCTGTAAGTTCCGATGCACGTCATCAATAATTTTTTCAAATTCTTTAAGGGCGGTTTTTTGTTGTAAACTTGACAAAAATAAATATACGAGTGCTTGTTTTTAAAGGTTTTTTGAGTTATTATTTTGCACATGTAAATTTTACTGTAATCCAGTAAAATCATCTTATTTATTCCCATCTATTATATTTTGAATTTGTATAGTCGAAATAAAAACTGTAAAAGAATTAACTGCGTATAACTTTCATATTTGTCTTTCGACTGTTGGCAATACTGCTGTTTCTCGTTTACATATCTATCTACAATCGATTTTTATTTTCATTGTTTTAATTTGTGTTTTGGCGTTTGCTGGTTGTGGTTGATGGTTATATTTTTGCGACTGTGTTGCGCGAGATATTTTGTACACGTGTCTACATGTTGCGTAACTATTAAAAACAGTTTTTCAAAACTAAATAATTCATTATCTTGCGTAATTTCTTCGATTTGCAGGAATATTAAAGTGAGGTTAGGATAACACCCCCGCTTTTGCGACAGTCAAAGAAGCTAATATTATCCTTAGTTAATTATTTTGATTATTTCATTCTACTTCGTTTTTGACCAATCGCAAGGCTTTATTTTTTGGATTACAGCGATAATTCGATAATTTTCTATTGTCCTTTTGACTGTTTTTATCTTCGTGACAACGCTGAAAACTAGTGTCACATGTGTCCCATTTTTTTTACTTTCATGTCAAATACTAATCTTTATGTTAATAAGTAGATGCTTAAATAAACAACTGTATCATGAAATAATCTTACCGAATTACATGCTCGTGCTTCTGAAATTATCACTTGTAATTACACGAGTGCTTCGAAATTATCGATTTGTAATACGAACGTTGATTAGCAACCACGAGTGTCATTTTTTGACGTTTTAATTTCCCGACGTGCAACGGAGGGAAATTTGTCAAAAAATGACACGAGTGTTGCGTTTTAATCAACTTGAGTATTACAACAGATAATTTCAGAAGCACGAGCATGTAATTCGGTAAGATTATTTCATACAGTTGTTTATACATGATACAGTTGTTTATTTAAGCATCTACTTATTAACATAAAGATTAGTATTTGACTTGAAAGTAAAAAATGGGACACATGTGACACTAGTTTTCAGCGTTGTCACGAAGATAAAAACAGTCGAAAAGGACAATAAAAAATTATCGAATTATCAGTTTTAATACCACGAGAGCAAACGAAAATAATCGATTATACCTACCGAGCGACGAGACGTATTCTGCGAAACACCACGACAGCGTAGCTGGAGTGGTGTTTTAAGGAATACGTCGTGTCGCGAGGTAGGTATAAGATTATTTTCGGTTGCTCTAGTGGTATTCGATACGATTATATAACAAATAAAATTTAGAATCAACTATTATTTTTGCTTTCAAAAGCGATGCTTTTTTGACAGATTAATTTAATTTATTGCATGCACAGGTATGTCGATGACTTCAAAATAATTGTTACTCTGACAACGATTGCTTGAACCAATAGTGTTGCAGGCTTGGAAATACCGAAACGATTATACAACGTCGTGAAGCGTATATTCACTTATCTATATGTGGTAACTAGGATAATTCGCAACTACTATTGGCTAATTTTATTATGAGTTGTATAATCGCTGTAATCCAAAAAATAAAGCCTTGCGATTGGTCAAAAACGAAGTAGAATGAAATAATCTGTTGTAATACTTAAGTTGATTAAAACGCAACACTCGTGTCATTTTTTGACAAATTTCCCTCCGTTGCACGTCGGGAAATTAAAACGTCAAAAATGGCACTCGTGGTTAATAATCAACGTTCGTATTACAAATCGATAATTTCGAAGCACTCGTGTAATTACAAGTGAGAAAAAACGTAATAATGGTGCTCCAATCTTACCACTCACTGCAGTAAGAGAGGTAGGTACGTTTAAGAATGTTATACAATGGATATGTGTATCATGCATCAGTTATAATTTAAATGGTTGTTTACAGAGAGCTGCAAATGCTCTTAACGTCAACATTTGCACAATAAGTAGTATTTCTGAAGTATCAAGAAACAATCAGCTTGTGAGAAGTCTTAAACGGAAAAGAATACGCACGAAGCCTGTTAGAAACATAGACAATTTTGACCAAGTAGCTATCCGTATGTTGTTTATGAGATGCATCAGAAACGTTCGTATAAATAATTTGACTGATCTCCAGTTTAAGGTCGCCACCCGCAGCCGCACATGCTATATTTTTATAAATGAAGCATCACTAATATTTGCCTCAAAAACTACAAATGTCGATTATTGTGGTGAAATGAACAAAGATAACTTCTTGAAGTGGTTTGAGCACCAACTGCTAAAGAATTTAGAAGACCCTTCACTGATTATTTTAGACAACACTAGTTATCACCGATGTATTGAAAACAAGCCGCACAATAAGAGCAATAAAAAAGCAGAGATATAAGAATGGCTACGGAAGATGAATATGCCATTCGATGACCACTTACTTAAGGCAGAATTTCTTCATATAATGGAACGGTAGCTTTAAGTTTATGTGTTAGTTAATTATATTTCATATACACTATTCATATACACTACTCTGTCGTAGCCACAGCAAGCGGGTGCAAAACAGCAAATGCATAAATTACTCTACGGTAAGGTGCAGCAAGCGGGTGCAAAGCGTAAGCAGCAAAATCAACGTGCGTGTGAGGCAAGGTATGTTAACGGGAGGGTACAAGAGATTAGGGATTACGGTAAGGGTGAAAGTTCGGATGAGACCCCCAGGCATACGCACAGTGAGGTCTCGGGTAAGGTACGGACAAGAGGACGGATCTAGGATGAGACCCCCAGGCATACGCACAGCGAGGTCTCGGATAAGAGGGTGGATTTAGGATGAGACTCCCAGGCATACGCACAGCGAAGTCTCGGATAAGAGGGTGGATTTAGGATGAGACCCCCAGGCATACGCACAGCGAGGTCTCGGATAAGGTTCGGTAAGAAAAGTGGAGGAACAGCGGGCGGAAAGGGGATCGGTTTATGGGTCAGAGATCTTACTCTTATATTTCCCCAAGAACGGTCTGGTCAGTCGGCTCTGGCTGGCTGGCTGGCTGGTCCTGCTGGGAGTCCTGGATGCGGACTGAATAAATTGTCGCTCTGCGCTTGTTTATATAGGCGCTCTCGGAACGTGGGGGAAAAGGTAGGAGTAAATCGGAGCGGCGCACGCCAAATATCGGTTAGGGAAGGCACGCGTGCACTCGCTTGAGTCGGCCGCTTATCCAAACGGTTTAAGATTGCTTGCGAAGATAACCACATTTATTCATACATTCAAAATAATTAATAAAATTCAATAACTTCGTTACAATTTAATACATAATATTAATTTTCGCTGCAGAAAGGCTGACTTTGCAGTATGGTCACAGAGTACTCCTTCCTCCACCATATCACTGCATCTATAATCCAATCGAAAACATCTAAGGAACAGCTAAAACATATTATAATCGAAATATTGGCAGAAATGGATACTCCATGGAAAATGCCTTGGATATGTGGAAAGAAGCTTTAAATACAATCGCACCAGAAATATGGAAGAAATGTATTGACAAAGACGAACAAACAATAAACAAGCAATAAGAGAAGGAAGTTCGATTTGATATTGAGGATACTCAAGCACTTATAATACATGTCGGCGATTAGGACGGTGACAGCAGCTGCTACGGCGATGATGGTGAAGACGATTAGAATAAATATATTTTTGAATATTTATTTTAGAATAAATGTATATTTTTGTATATTGTTTGTTTATTATTATACTGTATCTTATTTATTTCTCTTTCTAGAAATTAAATAAAACTATGTAGTTGTGTTATTTAAACTTTTCCTTGTTACTGAATGTAAGTATTTTCACAATATGCTATATGCTTAGTTCAGTTACTTTAGGCATAAACATGGCGTCTGTTCATAAATCCTTTTATTTTGTTTTAATCGCTTTATTTTATCGTTTTACAAACTTAAACATTTTGTTTAAATTAAACACATCTGGTGTTTTTTAGTTCATGGTAAGGTACGTACTTCAGCAAAACAGACAAATAGGTAATTCTTGGAAATGCTTATTTAATCTTAACCTATCCTAATTCCAGTGACACCTAATAAGTTTTTGTAAATTAAACGAAAAGCCTTTTCGCGTTTATTATTCATTTTTGGTTGCATATACATAAATAGTCATTCCACTCATGCAAAGAATGTAAACATACTAATTTACTGACGTCATTTGAGGTTATGACGTAGGATGTGACGTGCATTGGAACTTATAGGGTCTGGACTTTATGACATGCAATTTTTTGTATTACTAGTATGAAAAAACGAATACTTCACTAAACTTTCATTGATTAAGAAATACTATTTATCCAACACCTAATATTAAAGCTATTAATATGATGATTTTGCATAAATAATGTGAAGAGTGCAATAATGACTTATAAAACGAGTTTTTTTTATGCTATTTTTTTATTTTGCGCCTTTTATTCCATTTTTAAAGAAAAAATCGAAATTTTAAAATTTAGGGCCTTTTGTGGTAGTTGACAACACTGATGTGACATTTGAAAATCCAGATTTTTAGAGTGAAGTTTTTGTCAATTTTCTGTTTTTTTTCTATTATTTTTTCAATCCTACCAATTTTGAGAAAGTTGGACTATTAAAACACTTAAATGAGCTATTAACGCACTGTTTTGGGTGCTTTAACAGTTTTATTATAGACGCAAAATAGAAAAGATTATTATTCGAATAAAAACTCATTAAAAAGACGTGTTGTATAAAACGTTGTATTTGCATATGTGTGTATGTTTGAATGAACCTGACGGTCTCATGGCTAAGCTTTTCTTGAGTGACTAATGTGCATTATTACACACTAGTACAATAAATAACTATTATTTTATTTTGACATGATAATCGTCTTTATTGGCACTCAATTGCGGGCGTAATTTGGCTTTTTTTAGCCCGAGGGCGTATAAAGTTGCTAAGATACAAAGAAAACGTTTCTATAGAGTTCTAACAATTTTAATAAATAATTATAACTATTACATTTTTTCAAAATGAAATGTGCAATTGCTTGCAATTATACTTTCCATGAAGCAAAATAAAATAAAACGTTGTATATACCACGGGCATAATCAAGATAATGGCCCTCGAGAAATTAAAAGCCCTCCTTCGTCGGGCTTTAAACATTCTCTCATGCCATAATCTAATAGATTATGCCCTTAATACATAAATAACTGTTACTTATTCCTAATGAATAGCATCATTACTCCCTTTGCAGAGTTATAACCAACAACCAAACTTTTATTCAAACTTTTTAAGAATTCTCTAATTTTTAACTCCATATGGCGCATTCGTGTCTATTCGAAGAATGTCTATTCAAAAGCTAGCCACATAATATTCGAGGATAGTAAATATGTTGAATATATGGTATTTTAAGTTAAATTTATACTTATCTCATGGCTATTATGTAGTTAGGGTGTTTTGTTATCTTTGGACTTTATAAACTTTCCCTGTCGCGTGCCAATACCTGCATTTGTCTATACCATATAATGTAATCCGATTTCTTTTAAAATTCGTATTTCTGCAATTTATTAAAGTGTGCAAACTTACTAAAATTTCAAAGTTACCGTAGTGTGGTTCACAGTACTAACTTTTTGGTGGTATATTTATATAATCCAAGATACAACCCTAAGTTTTGCTGCGGTTTATTGACATTTCATGTTACAGTCTTTTTCTATAGCTTTTCCTCTTTTGTCAATTGCGTTTCCCTATTTAGCATATGACTTTCCAGATTATGAAATGTCAAAGCTATGTTGCAAATGACATTCCTATTTGTCATCGAAAACACATTAGACACACATTGAAAGACAATTGACAAAAAAGGAAACGCAAGACTGTATTATAGTTAATATACTTATGTTTATATACACACTTATTTAAAAAGTTTAACATAACAGAATACAATAATTTTAAGTAGTTCCAAATAGCAAATTTTATGATTATTAACAATTTGGTTCCGAAATAAAAGGAGAATTTATAAATACGTGATTTTATCTCAATAGTTATAGGTAACGTAATTTTTACAGGTTAATAATAGTACATTATTTAACGAGCATATTGTAACGTTCTTTTTAAAATAATAACAAAAATGCTGTTTAAATCGTCTATTAATAAAGAAAAGATTATTTACAATGCACTTAATTAAAAACACTATAACTATAAACTATTTAACGAACTATCATCTAAATGCTAGGTATTTACAAATTTATTTGAGGACTATTTATATGAAAACTATTTATGTATTACAACAATTAACTAATTATTCAGAGTACATTTCAACTCGACGCCGGTTAAACGTTAACTAACTCCCTTCTACTCGCGATCTCAATTTATATCTTTCATACGATGACTCATACATCTAGAATGTTCGATGACGTGTTGATGAGTCATACACGCAGCTGCCGATAAATCACGTCGATGAAGCGTGTCGATCAGTCATACTTGCACGTGTTATTGATGAGTCATACAGTTGATGACTCATACATCTAGAATGTTTGATGACGTCATATGTGGGTTTACTATTCGTTACAATATAATGATGGCTATTATTCACAAGGATGAAGTTTACGACAATGATAGCTATTATATGCAAGTAGAATACTATACTTTGTCCACGACTATTAAATATTTTTGACTATTCAATTCACCTGTCATTTTTTAAATATTGATCCATAAAATCTCAGTAATCCAGAGATCGCAGGTTCGATCCCCGGCCGTGCTGGTAATTTTCCATAGCGGAGAAAAATTTAAAACATTCCAAAGCCTTTAATTACATTTTAAAGCCTTCTTTTCGGATAGGAAGTAAAACTGTAGGTCCCGTGTCAATGCGATGTTTGGCACTATAAAGATCCTGGGGGTGGAATTCCCCCAGATTCGTCTAAATTCTCGTAGGGTCAGCCAAATGATCATAGTAATCGGTGCCATGAGGTACGAAGGATGCTCCGCCATCCTGATTCCTCGCCCAAGTATAAATTAATAAAAAATAAAAAAATAGCAGATATTTACTTTCGTAGCCTAGCAACAGCAAATTCCAGCGAGTATTTCATTAGTGAAAATATAACTGGGTATGCCACTAATGGTTGCAGTGAGTATTTTAAACTAACTTGATTATTATTTTTATTCAAGAAAATTATTACTTTCTTACAAAGTTAACTGAACAACTTGAAAAATAAACATTGTTGCAAAAGCAGATTTGTAAACTAGCTTTGAAATATTTTATTTTAATCGCTGATTTGGTTCATTGAATAGTCTGTTGAATACAATTCATAGTCAAAGATCGTAGAATATTTTTCCGATGGTATCACTCATGGTCATTACGCTTGCGAACGCCATTCGTACTGCGCACTCATGGTGTTTCTAAAGCGAGTGGCCATTCGTGATACCACCACAAAAATATTCGACAATCTTTGACTACTCGTTGTATTATAACTGATTAGATTTATCTTCAAAATACTTTTAGAAATGTATAAGCGGTGTTGACGTTTCAATTTAATTAATGAGTTTTGTATGCCATGAGCCATTGTTTTGACACATAGCGGCTTCCTCGATAAAATCTTAAAAAGAAATGGAAACCTAGTAGTAGTAAATAATGATGTATTAATCACCGCTAGTAGTGAATAATGTATACAACTATAATTGAATAAACACAACTATATATGTATAATGAGAATATATTTATTAACATAGTCGTGGGCACATTAGTTTTCAGTTTTAGTCTATATAGTTTTTTTTGTTACGATCGAAAGCCAACTGTAACTAAGGATATTATTCGATTCCTAATTATTTTCTTCATGATACTCTGGAATACCTTTACTGTGAAATAATTAGGGTAGATAACATTAAGATTTAAGAAAAATGCACCAAACCTTCTACATTTACTTTTTTAGCTTAGTTTATAATTGCATGGCGATTGAATCCTTTGACTATTTGAGGTGACGCAAATGGCTACAGTACCCGTTTTGACCATAGACCACCTCCAAGGACGCTAATTAAGGTCAAAAGACAAATTTAAATTAGTAGTTAAATTAGTATAGAGTACCTATTCCCAGTCTTTTTATGTAACTGATTATTACTTACTTAACTGGTACACTTAGAAATGGTTGACTTTTCGCAAATAGACATAAAGTTTGTTTTTAGTAACGGAATGAATTATTGTTTACATGGCTTTTTGAGGTTTTGATTTTCGAATCGATCGATTAAAAGTGAGGTACGAAAATGATAACATTAATAGCATTAGCGACGTTGCCATGTCTTAAATGTCCAAGTTAAAATAAAAATTTGTGAGAGTTTTTGGTTCATTTGATGCCATAAATTCATTTACAAAACTTAGTGGCTGTGCTGAATAATGTCCAAAATGTCGATGTTGAACAGCACACTTTTGAAATCAAAAATCGATATCCGGACTAATTCCGGAGTATACTGATCACTACTATACCTAAACCATAAATACAAGAAATGAGTCATCACAAATCACCTGGGCGACAGCGGGTTGCTTTCAACGTATTATTGTATTCCATCTTCCTCTATTGTGTCACGAATATATGAAAATAAAAAAGTAAACAATAGAGAGAGGGAGATGAAATACACTAAAGTGTTGAAAGCAACCCGCTGTCGCCCAGGTGATTTGTGATGACTCATTTCTTGTATTTATGGTTTAGGTATAGTATAGGTAGGCTCTTATAAGAAAAAAGTTGCGCAGTAGTCTACATCGTCAGTTTCCATAGCAACCCACGTGGTAGTACTACACTTAAGTGTGTTACTAGCCATTCAGTCAACGTTTGTTACCGACTTGACGCGCTAACGTGGTTTGTGTTTTCACCGTGGTCTGTACTTGGAGCTTCAAACGCCTCGCGGTTAGAGTCATTACATCTAGTCACTTAGGACGCGCTGGCCGAACAGAGTACCGCAAAACGCCGCCATATTGGGGTAGAGAAGGGTGATTTTTAATAATGGACAAATTAAAATCACGTTTTACGTATTTGACATATTAGAAGTTTGATCTTTCAGAATAAGAAAAACCTTTTAAAGTAAACGTGGATTTGATTAAATGCAATGCGACACAAATAATTAACAATTTCGTGCTTCTTTTGCCCCAATATGGCGGCGTTTTGCGGTACTCTGATCGACCAGCGCTGCCTAGGTAACTAGATGTAGTGACTCTACTCGCGGCGCGCCGTGAACACGCAAATATACAGGGTGTATTATCGATTTTATAACATAGGGGAATAGCATGTAAAAACACAATTTCTCAAATATTGGCTCCCCTAATTATTTTAGAAGAAAAGTCACTGTAGCAAAGTTGTAGACCTTATTGAATACTGTTCAAAACACCTTCACTTTAGCATCTGTGTTAAATAGTTTCCAAGATATAAGTGATTTTCTGGTATAGGAAATTACATTGTAAATCGGAAATTCACTAATAGCAATTACCGCGTTAGATTTAGACATTAGGTGTAAATGCAAGAATTATTTAGCACAGTTTCATGCGACAATATCACTCATCAGAATGTTACAATTGCTACCGGTGTGGAAGAACTAGATAAGATTTCCCAAAGGAATTTATTTTTATAAAATCTTATTAGCTTTGACAATAGTTGTCAAATTAATCTCAAGAATCACTGATAGGTTATGTCATGCTTTTGTATTATAAATTTAAAACATATTATAAGAATGATACTAATATAAAAAAAACATTTTAATCTTATTATGGGGTTACATCATTTATATTATTTAACGATTATAGTAATTTTACAAAATTAAACAACAAACAATAAAAAAATCAAAAATGAGAATCAATTTATAAAATATGTTCATATTATAATACAAAAGCATAACATAACCTCTATGTGATTTTTGAGATTAATCTGACAGTTATTGTCATGGCTAATAAGATTTTATAAAAATAGATTTCTTGGAGAATTCTCATGTATTTCTTCCACACCAGTAGCATTTGTAACATTCTGATGAGTGATTTTGCTCCATGAAACTCTGCTTAATAATTCTTGCATTTACACTTAAGGACTAAATATAACGTGGCAATTGCTATTAGCGAATTTCCCACTTACAATGTTAATTTCCTATACCAGAAAATCATTTATATCTTGGAAACTATTTAACACAGATGATAAAGTGAAGGTGTTTTGAACAGTATTCAATAAGGTCTACAACTTTACTAAAGTAACTTTTTCTCCAAAATAATTAGGGGAGCCAATATTTGAGAAATTGTGTTTTTACATGCTATTTCCCTATGTTACAAAATACACCCTGTATAATCTGCTTGCGCCGTTACTTTTTCTTATAAGAACCGAACTATACTACTTGTAATGTTGTAGAGGTCATCAATCTGGTGTACAGGGTTATTCACTATATTTCTACATCTTTATTTTTATACACCCTGTATATTATTGCATTTTCGAAGAGCCTTCGAATAGCGAATAGAATTTTTTCCTGATTGTAAATATAAGGTTAAAATTCAAAAGTAAGTACCCATATTAAAATGACTATACTTTAGTTAAATATTTAGATTTTGCAAAAACAAAAACATAATTTTGTTCGTAAAACAATGTGATTTTATTCGAATTTTAAACAAATAACAAAAATTTAAATATGGCCAGCACCTTGTTTCTTAATAAGAATGAGTCGCTCTTCTACAGTGTCTGCCATAAAGTTGGATCCATATTGGAAATTTTTTTAATATTTTGATTGGAAAGAAGCTTTGCGACGCAATCAAAAATACTTGAAATACGCTATGTCAAAGTTGACAGGTGGCATTAGGTATCTGTCAACTTCGCCATTCTTTTTTAAAATGGGTAAAAAATGACCTTATTTGTTAAAATAGGGAAAAGTCTTATTATTAAGAAAAAATACTTCTAATGACATTTTACGTTTACATACTGAGTTTGAACGAAATATTTCGACATACGGAAAATTTTGTTTTTTTGACACACCCCTATAACTGACTATTTTTTTAAATAGTAGTTAGTGTTAAATTTCTCTAATTACGATTACAACAATTCTTGAATTATTCAAACGTGGCTTAATAAAAAAAGATTAATAAAATTATCCGTTATTTTTTTGGAAATTGGAAAATAATCTAGAAAGTTCCATTTTTTTCTTGCTAATTTTAATATTTGTTAAAAACACCTACACCATCGACTATAATTAGCAAAATATGCCATGCACTTGTTGCCTTCCCACTCATTTAAAGCGTTTTTAATGATTTCAAAATAGTCAGTTACGGGGATGTATCAAAAAATGTTAAAAAACGAAATTTTCTTTATGTCGGAATATCTCGTTCAAACTTGATATGTGAATGTAAAATGTCATTAGAAATATCTTTTTAATAAAACTTTTCCATATTTTAACAAATAAGGTCATTTTTTGCCCATTTTAAAAAAGAATGCCGAATTTGACAGATACCTAATGTCACCTGTCAACTTTGACATGGCGTATTTCAAGTATTTTTGTAAGCAGAGGTGATTTCCCCGCAAAGTTGTTTTCCAATCAGAATATTAAAAAAATATTCCCATATGGATCCAACTTTATGGCAGACACTGTATACCATGAACGGCGTTAGCAAATGTATTTTTAGGAATACTAGCAATCACATTTGATATTGACTGTTTTAGTTCTTCCCAGGTGGAAAGTCTAGTAAGAAATATTCGTTCTTTAAAGTAACCCCACAACCAGTAGCCAAACGGCCGCAATATCCGGTGACCAGAATGGCCAAGTGTTTACAAAATGGCCATTACTGAACGTGTTGTTTAATAGTGTTTTGACGGTATTTGCGAATGTGAGGTGGATCACCGTCTTACATAAAAGCGAAGTAATATTGTGGTATTACAAAATCTCTCAACATTTTAAAATATCGTTCTCCATTTAGTACCACCATTACCCATCTTCCATTTCTTCAAAAAGGTAGGACTCTGTTATAAAATTCGACTTAAAGCCGCCATACAGTAACTTTGACATTGTGTAATCCTTGCTAAACAGTATTGTGTTTGGGTTATTCTTCGATCAAATCCTGCAATTTGTATATTAACACCTTCATTTAACTCAAAATTTGCCTTGTCTGTCCAAAAAATCTTGTCTAGCCATTCAACATTATTCTGAATTTCCGCTAATATTTGCAAAGTGAAATTGACACAATTCGCCTTATCTTGTTCCTTAGTCAGTTTCAAAAGCATTTTAATTTTATAAGGATACATTGTGAAGTTGCTTTCTCAGAATCTGCCACACCATTCAATCATTCATCTCAAGACGCTTTACAACTTTATTAGCACTACAAACATTATACGCAGACTTTTTTGAACTGCCTGTACTTCATTTAATACTATAGCTGCATTTTTTTGTTGAGTTTATTAGCAATCAGAACATATGTACATTTCACCACCCATGAGCTAATTTGTTAACTATGCATATTACATATACATGAAGAGAATAACATTCAGTGATTGGGGTGAGTTTGTAGTTTTTGATTATGATTAGTCACTTCCTTCAAACTTCCTCGCAAGCTTTCAAAATGCTTTTACAGAGCAGGCTCATTTTGCAATCCATTTAACTTTCAATTTTTTTTAGTGCACTGGAAAACTGCTTGTTGCATTCGTAGTAGTGGTGAATCAGGACAATACGAAATCGCAAAGGCCGTTCCTAAAATTGTTGACAGAAATACCGTAAACCTTAAAATGACACGTGTTTTTAAATTTTGTAAATCTGACCATTATTATATACAAAAATTGTAGTCATTTCAATATGGGTACTTACTTGAATAACCTTGTATATAGGGTCTATGGAAAGTTATAAAACTTCAAGAAGTGAAAGATGAGTGTAGGTAATGGTCATTAATCAATAAACAATGTCATACATCTTTATTAAATAAGAGTAAATACGGACTTGCTTTGTTTTAAAAATCTTATTTAAAGGCGAACGTGCTCAAGAAAACAAATAAAGTTATAGGTAGTTGTTTATGTAAAACTTTTTTTATGAATTTTTCCCTTATGGCTGATTAATAGTATATTACAGTACAAGTGGAGAAACTAAAAGTTTTACTTACGCGTGTGTGGAGATTACACACGAGGCGAAGCCGAGTTTGGAACGACACACGAGTGACTTAGTTTCCCACGAGTGCTGTATAGCGTTTTGTTCAATCCTGCTATTAGAAATTAAAAAATAAATAAATCTTTAGAATAATTGCAGAAAAATTAGGAGGCGGTTTTCGTTGTTATGGTTCTCATCATTCGTCATAAAACAAACAATCAATTTGTCATTATTTGTCAACAAAGATCAATTCTCTGGTATTATCAACCGATTTTTAACAATTGTAATGTTAACTTTCATATTTATAAGTAATTTTGTTGATATGTGTTACTGTTATAAATAAAATTGGTTAAATGTTCAGCTTATAAATTTGCTTATCGGGAGTGAGTGAAAATTTTTTCACCCACTGCTTTTGGTCACCCGTTGCTATGTAAGTAGGTTGAATGGACAAAACAAACGCTTTCACCTTTGGTATCTAGGTAAAAACAGTAATTCTCAACGACAGGATTGAACAAGAATTTCTTAATACATAGTTTTTGTAATAATTAGTTAATTTTTGATTAATTACAGTATGTTGTTAAATAATATGTTATAAGAACGTGTCTAACTCGTCAAGCACCTATACAGACTTTGGTATTGCGGGGGGGGGGGGGGTAAATTGGCACGTTTTGGTTAAAAAAATAGAATAAACGTGCAATTCACAGACGAATAGCTCCGACTAAAAAGAGTCAACAAACTCGAAACAGTCTGTCTCGGAGTGTTCCTTGTGAATGGTACACATTTATTTTTTTGTGGGTAAACGTCTTAGGTTTATTTACTTAATGTTTGTTTTGCTTTGTTTAGAATAATCTTCCTAGCCGAGTGTGAAATTATTGCCGGTGACGTGATTTTTCATCTGTTATACATTTGAACCGGTGTTAAGGTGCAATTTCTTTGCCGGACGCACGCGGCGGTCGCAATGCGACTGCCCCAAAAACAGTATAGTCGCAGATGAATAATTTCATTCTTCTCGGGTGTTTGAAACTGGTGCATACACTTTCATGAACCCCAGAAATCAAGGAAATTATAATCCAGAGATCTAGCACACCATCCATTTGAAGTCATACGTTCTTTGTATTATTAACGTTACATCTTCCAAATAGGTGTCAATAAGTGTGATTGTTTGGTTGGGAAAGATCTAGGTTGCGGCTCCAGGCAGGTTTTTCTTGAATCATGGATATCCTTAAAAAGTCAATAGCCTTGTATCTGCAAAACAAATAAAAATAGACCTACCACTTTGTGCTTTTTACATTCAACATTGAACCTAGTTTACACGCCTGAAATTTGAACATTACGATACGAAACACCTTGTATATCCGATACATTTTTCGTAAACTTTTTTCTTCACTAATGCGTAATACCACAGTATAGTTGTAACCAGAAGGTGCACTCTCGCAAATATGGAAAGACGTTGTGTGTGACCTTGTTGATTTTCGGGCTGTTAAACAACGGGCTGGCGGGCTACAGAACAACAGTTATTCTGTGATATAGATCCTCGTATAGTATCAGTAGCGGTGGGTGCATACATCACACCCGGAGCTCCCGCAATGGAACACATGATGATATGTTGCTTTAATGCGTGCGTACCCGCTTCCATTGCCGATGCTCCGGGTTTAGCGTATGCCCCCACCGCTAACCCCTCCCCATAAAAAAATAACACACAAGTCTGGAGATCTCGCAGGTCAAACACAAAGAGCAAGATCTTGGCCATCTTCCAACCAATCCATTGCTGGCGTACTTCTGCTCAGCAGATTGAGATCAATTTATTTTCCAATTGGCACTTGATGGTTTGAGCTTGTGCTGAGTGATGGTTTTGTCGGAAGAAAGCCCAAGATCTTGCTCTCTGTGCTTGGTCTGCGAGATCAATCCCACACTTCACCGGCTATGATTTTTTTCTATGGGGATATGCAAAAAATCGAAGTACCGTTCGTGAATTTTACACACTCATATTTTCATGGGTTTGCGTCTTCGTTCTATTTTGATTTTAACATTTTTGTTATTCAAATCGTACTGTCCACTAGTAGTTTAACTTTATACTTATAGTTGGGTGACGACCAATATTAGATATCTATTGATATTAGCTACGCTAACTATAAATGCCACCATTGAAGTCTTTCTGATGAGAGCTAATAAGCTTGAAACTTGAGCCTTGGATTGCTGTTCATAGATTTTACACACTTATTATTGTAGTGGGTTTGTATTTTTTGTTCTATTTTCATTTTCACATCTTTGTTATTCAAATCGTACTGCCACGGTACTGCCCACTAGTGGTTTAACTTTATACTTGAAAGATCGAGTTTATGTTTCCCCGCGATTAACTCAATACTTCCTGATATGCTGTTACGCGCCTGAGATGAATTCTCATTGTAGCCACATTGAACACTTGTAAGACGTAAAATAAAAAAACAAAATTAAATTAACATTTCTCTGTTCTTGTTTGTCTTCTCATGTATTGTATAATTGGCAAGATTTTTAAAAAAGCTGTAGTGGAATAGTATTGGCTAAAAGTTATGGAGCTTAGCTATTTTGACAAATAGAAATAATTACATAGTTTTGCTTCAAATAATGGCTCCAACGATACTAGTTTTATTAGAATGCATGTGAAAGCAGTTTAGTTGTTATTTATATACGTTTTTAATTAATTATTATTATTCCTTTTAAAGTCAGAGATTAGCTTTTGACTATCTAATAGCCCAAACTTAAGAACATGAAAAACTGACGAAAAAACAATTCTTCTAACCAAAAATTTCATTCAAGTTTACTTTTTTTATTAGTAAACATAAAATAATATTACTATGTAAAAAATAAAGAAATCTCTCTAGAATATAAATAAATTATACGCTTCTAGAGTAGTGGAAAAGTGACAACGTTGCTTAGATTGGCACAAAGGATTTCGTTTGTTACTCTGATGAAAACAAATTAATACACCAAATGACGTTGACTCAAGTCTTGAGGTTATTTTTGCAAATATATGTACATAAAACGATGGACGAAAAACTATTTATTCAGATTCATTTAAAAAGTAGCAGTAAAATATTTCCGAATTATGTATTTTTTTATTTAATACAACTGATTTTGTTTTCGAGATGTAAATTACGAGCGGCCAGTGGTGCTGCATGTAGATACATAGAGCATTTAAATTTCTCGTTCGTTTGTTGCAATGCGACGTTGTTACTTTGTGAGCTATATCAAGCGTTCAATCGACAAATTCCTTGTATTAATTTTTTTGCAAAACTACTTTCCTAACAAATTTGAAACTTTAACGGCACAATCTTACAACGTTATTACGTGAAATGTTTTTGTGTCAAATTGTTTTCATCATTTTTATGAAGTTATCATAATAAATGTAACAACAATTTACCATTTTGCATAAGATCGCGTGTTATTTTTAAATGTAATTTATACATAAACAAACTTCCTAAACATTAAAGATTTTTCAAAAAATTATTTTGCACATTAAAATCTATTAACTGCACTAATTTTTATACATTTTCATCGTATTTTTTTATAGTCACAACTTCCTTAACCCAACAATTGTAACACTAGGCAATCCAACGAGCCGTCAAATATTGTTATTGTGGCGCTGACGGGAATGTTTGCCCATCCCGACGACCATTTTGTTTTGGATTGATTACACCAATTAGGTAATCCGATAGTCTGTCAAATGGTGATTTTATGGCGCGGACGGGAATGTAATTGTGTGTTTGGTCTCAGCCACCATATTGGTTTAGAATGCCTAATTATATATATAATCTTTTAACCTCTTGTACCTTTCGGTGTCGAGGTGTCGGACACACCGAGCCGCAGAGTGGATATAATGTGTGAGACGAGGCAGAGGAGCTATGTATGCAAGTACACTGCGCTCGAGGTTTACCCATTCGAGAACTGACCGGCGCAAACTTGACTTAACTACGTTAAGCGATATAAATCCGCTATAACCACTCTGAATCTTCCAAAAACTCTTGGCCAACGCTAACTCTCATCTTTTGCAGAGTGAATTGATATTTCGTAGTTTCAATGATACAAACTTAAAAATTTCATTAAGCACCTCAAAAAATATAGCTTGAGGAAGTTGTGGATGTAAATAATATGATGAAAATGTAAAAAAATTATTGCAGTTGATAGATTTTAATGTACAAAATTATTTCCTAGAAAATCTTTAATGTTTAGAAAGTTTGTTTATGCATAAATTGCATTTAAAAGTAACACGCCATCTTATGCAAAATGGTAAGTTGTCGATCCATTTATTATAATAACTTCATAAAAAATGATGAAAAAATTTGACACCAAAACATTTCACGTAAAAACGTTGTAAGATTGTGCCGTTAAAGTTTCAAATTTGTTAGGAGGATAGTTTTGCCAAAAATAGTAATTTATTGTATAAGGGTTTTAGATAGCATTTTATTCACGCAAGAATGTTTAAACGCGAGAGCTTGCTCGAGCGTTTAATTTTCTTAAGTGAATAAAATGCATCTAAAACCCGTATGCAATACAATGTTTTATCCACAATCACACTCATTTAGAATCAGAATTGCCGAATTTTATCAACAGTAAAAACACAAGAGCTTTTTTTTATCGGATAAATTTCTTTTTGTAACGAAATAATTTTGCAAATCAGTAATTTTACGAGAAAAACTGACATGGCAAAATCGCGAGACCGAAGGTCGAGCGATTTTGCCAAATGTCAGTTTTTCGAGCAAAATTACTGATGGAAAAATTTTGAGTTAAAAAGAAATTTATCCTTAAAAGAAAAGCTCGAGTGTTTTTTGGCAAGATAAATTAACGACTGAATATATGAATGAACAACAACAATAATTATTTTTATTGATACAATTAAATTATTTGAATGAACAGTTATTAAATACACAATTGTTATAAATTGTTTGGTTTGGTGTACCGATTTCAAAATTTTCTTCTCTGTATCAAGTATCAACAATACTTATCTAATAATTATAACTGACAGGGCAGACATTAAAGTGATGTAAGCATACTAGATTTAGTCTGGTTATGAGGAACAGGCGTTTTTATCGGTGATAAAAAAGGATGCACCTTTTTTATCGCTGTCAAAATGACAAAACTGTCATCATTAAATGACACATTTTATATAGGAGTTAATTTATCAAAAAATTATTTGACATTTTACTGCGACGACGGATGTTACCTTGAGAATCGCACGACGATGCCGAGAACCAATAGAAAAATTCAAATTTGAATTGTATCCATGACAATCATACAATTTTCCCGAAAATTAATATATATATATATATATGCTACCAAGGAGTAATTTTTTGGAAATTTTTTGGAAATTATACTTGTAACATATATAGCTACATAAAACCAATTAATCATAATGCATTTTTCTGTGCGTCGTGCGATTCTCTTACCGAATATAGCCTCGTGCATTGATTCTGCCTGGAAATTTTGATTTCGTGCATTTCTGCAACGTAATTGCACTCCACTTCGTGTCGTGCAATTATGACGTTGCAGAAATGTCACTCAAAAAATTTTCGGCAATAATCAATGCACTTTGGTATATTACAAGTGAAAATCATTATTCGTGTTCCATTTGTCGTAGTACCTTTGCTTTACTGGTTGCTAGTGTGTTCAACAATCATTATAATTCCATGTGTTTTATGTATAGAAACCCTAGAGTTTTATAAACCACATTATACGTTGGCAAGGAGTTCAATTATTACCTTATTATATAGTGATTGTGGATAAATAAATTAATACGAAGAATTTGTCGATTGAACGCTTGATATAGCTCACTTGGTAACAACGTCGCATTGCAACAAACGAGCGGGAAACTTAAATGCTTTATATAACTACATGCAGAACCACTGTCAGTTGTATTAAATAAAAAGATACGTAATTCGGAATTTTTCTACTGCTACGTTTTAAATGAATCTGAATAAATAGTGTTTCATCCATCGTTTTAATATACATATATTTCTAATATTTGCAAAGATATTAGATAACCTCAAAACTTCAGTCAAAGTCATTTACTATCGAGTGTTTTTTAAATTTGACGTCGAAGGCGGCTATGGGTAGTCGATTGTGAACGGATCTTGATCGTATTAATAAATGTCATTGTCAAAACGTTCAAATCCAACCTCTATCCAATAATTCACAATCGACTATTCACAGCCTACGTTGACGTCAAATTTAAAAAAACACTCGATACATTAACTTGTTATCAGCTGAACAACAAACGAAATACTGGTGCCAACTTAAGGCAACGTTGTCACTTTTGCACTACTCTAAAGGTGTATAATTTATTTATATTCTAGAGAGATTTCTTTATTTTTTAGTGTTTACATGGTTATATTATTATATTTTTATTAATAAAAAGTAAACTTGAATGGAATTTCTGCTTAGAACAATTGTTTTTTCGTTATTTTTTCACGTTCTTAAGTTTGGAGTAGCCAGTCAAAAGTTAATCTCTTACTTTAAAAAGACTAATAACACTGTACAACACAAAAAATCCCGGGTTTTCATATGGTTTTTCTACAGCTTTTTGATATGAAGATCACGAATCTGCTATTGATTTTTTCGGGTCAGGTCAAATACTGCTGTTTCGATGTCATTCGGATCATTCATGCCAAATCATCACAAGGAAAATGAACTTTTCAACCCGACCATCTCAGATTTTCGTGAAATTTAGTAGGATGGTAGAGGACATCAAGTAACTTACGTCGCATGTAAAATTATAGCCCTCAGTGATACACGGTATTCATACAGCAGGTTTGCAAATATGATAAAAAATGTAAAATTTACGCTTACAAGCTGAACAAAAACAATGCATAACTTTGCTTCTAATCATAGTAGAACTTTTATATTAGACTTGTTTTAAAGCTAAAAAAAGCATAATTTTCATAAAAATTTGTTTTATAAAAAATATTGAATTCTTCATTCCAAGGTCACATGGTGTGACCTTTGACCTTGTATATCTAAGAAAGTGTACAGTAAATTTTTTTAGAAATACAGTATGGGCTGTCTACACAGCTAAGGTGTAGACTCTTTTTGGTGTAAGTTCCATTTTGGGAAGCCTTTGGGAACAGGAGTAAAAAATTGTTAAATATGGTAGTTACAAACTTTTAACACAAAACATGAGTCTGGAAGTTGAGACAAGAGTATATTGTATCAGGTATTTAGTATATATTTGTACATAAACCTTCAGATCGTATCTACGAAGACAAGTATGATGTTGTACTTGTACCTGCAGATACAGGTAGCTATACAGGGTGTTGTTAAACGTAAAAGTTTGTCTACCCGTCTCGTGCATTTAAAAACGAGTTTTATTTGAAAGCAAATTGGAACCTGCATCTTAGAAACCTCTAGAAAAAGTGTATTAGAACCTGGAAATTTCTTTCAAGTCCAATTTTGTTGTACAATGTAATTAATTAAAAACATATCTTAAATGATAACTAAACTGCTTTTACATGCTTTCTAATAAAACTAGTATCATTTGAGCCATTATTTGAAGCAAGACTATGTAATTATTTATATTTATCAAAATAGCACAGCTCCATAACTTTTGGCTTAGACTATCCCACCATCCCACCACATTCGAATTTTTCATATTTTTGTTTAAAAATAATGCTTCTTTGGAAACTTTAACCTGTAGTATCTACGCCACTGTGTGGAATATCGTGACAAACTTCAGAACAATTCATAAAATAAGGTTACAATGGCGTTGGATATTGTGTGTTCAACTGTCATTCAATTAATGTCCTTGTAATTTAGTTATGTGTTTTAACGTTTTAATGGATGAAATAGTTCAGAAAAATGTGTTTCATTTAATAAAATATTTGTGACAAATGCATAAGAAAATATTGTGATGGTGATTCCTTAGATTTCTCTCTAGTGTGGATGGAATTTCCTTGAACTGGTGTAAACATGCTAGAATGGCTTTAGCTCGGTGAGTATAATGTCAATATCAAATAGGGCATACTTTAATTGTTTTCTTTAAATGTTAAATTTACGCCTTGTGCGATATTTTTAAGAGCAGAGATAGTCTCTTCACGTGGTTGTAATATACATAACATAAACAAGTGATTTTTTATCCATGGCTATTATGATTTTGTATTATTAAAAGGTGTCAAATTTCATTACAATCTCCACATTTCTATTTAGAGAATATTGTTATGTTCTTTTCTGAATTCATCTATGTTTTGTGTAATAGGTTAGTAAGAATTATTTTAATTTTTTGATTAGTAAATTAAATTTAAGTTGAATTGTTTGCATGATCTTGAAGCTTCGTTATTTAAGAGCTAGAGATGTGTAGTCTACAATACAAACATTATTATAATGAATTTCTAGTTAATCGTTCCACTATTTGATAGATATTTGAATTTATATATGGCAGGAGATAAACAACGCATAGATTTTAGACAAATCTAACGCATTTAAATTGCCACATAGAAAAGTAGCTTTATAATGAGATGATACAAACCGCATGAAAAGTCATGAGGAAATGCATGTGTAATCGACAATTGTCATTTGAATTGTCATAACTTCTTATACATACTAAATTATTTAAAAGATGAATAGCAACTAATAACGGGTGTTCATTTAAATTCGTAATCTAGCAACCTTTGGATTATTGCCTGTCTCTATCTGCGACGTATTATATCTGTCGCTCTGTCTTCTTTCATTAAAATTCCAAAGGTTGCTAGATTACGAATTTAAATGAACATGCGTTATATGAACAGCAACAATATAGAAAAGGTTATATGATTAATTTTTTTTGCAAAAGATTTCAAGATACATTTCAAAAATTGTATTTGAAGTCGTATGATTACTTCATATAAATTTAGTCTGTGTTAGTTCATCTCTTTGCATTTGCATATGAAACAATTGAAATACCTTTTATATCGTTTGTCACTTGTTATCTTCATAATATACATGGAGAACAATTAAGGTTATGTTTTGTTGAACACTTAACATAACATTAGAAAATGAATAGCTGACGTTATCTTTTGTTTAATTTTTTTGCGCCATTAAAAAGCAAAAGGTACGGAACAGTCTTATCAGCTTTGATAGTTTGCGTTTTAATATTGTTTGTTGGTTACTTGATTATTACTAAGCGAAACTAAATAAATTCATCTTTAGTGGACTACAAACGGAAAAGCCCTGTTAGTGATGTCATGTTGGGAGAATGGCTTTAGTTGATTCTTCCAATGTTTTGTGTAATTCTGATAGAGTAATACCAAGGGTTTTAGAATGCAATGAAAAATTTGTTTAAGGGAAATTTTAGAGAAACTGGAAGATTTGGGAGAAAAGAAAGGGACAGAGGATCACAATAAATCAACCAAAAGTCATTTAGTTATTTCTAGAATATGCAAATTTGGAGTCCTGAGAACTTTTCTACTGTGAATAAAAATCTCTGCTACTTAAAAAATTAGAATATTGATCATAAGAACGCATGGATGTTTAGTTAGACCGATATTTTTCTCAGGGTACAATAAGTTTAACAAAGTACAGAAACAAACTATTGCAAACTTCATAATATACATCTTCAATAGCTGTTTAATAATTTGGAGGTAATAAGGAATTAAAATGTTGAATTTTAGCAAAAAACCGACTTGCCTCAATTAATGCATTGTAATTACAGGAAGCTCAAAGACAAAGGGCTTAAAAATTGTCACATTAATGAAGACTAATTACTTAGTGCATAATTGAAAACTTGACAAAATCCTTCAGAACAAATGTTCACTTCTCAAGGTCAAGGAAACTTTAGTGATTTCAAGGTCACCAAATGATACAAAGGTTTATCCTTTTGTAATGGATTCAGAATGTGCCAGCATATTTTGGAATTTTTTATCAGGGAATAAAGTACACTTTTAAGGGATTTGCATAAATAATTTAAACTAATTTTACGCTTTAAACATATATACTATTGAAATAAATAAAGATTATTAAAAGTTTCACAGTTTTATTAAAATATAACCTGACAATATTGTTTCGACAGCTATGCTGTCATTATCAAAGGTAATATAATTATAAACAAACACGTCGCTAAGGTAGATACAAAATAGGTAACTAGATAAAATAATAATAATAATCATAATTAAATATCTAATACTTCCAGTAACGGAGAATTACTGAGCTCAAGTTGTTCATTCATTAAAGGTACCCTGAGTTTGTGTTTGTATATCTCAAAGGCTTCTAAAATGTCTAATTTGCGTTTATTATTACAAAAATGTAGGAATTAATATTATTTTGAGGAGTCATTGTGTGATTTTGTTCTAAAAGGTGTTTGGCATAATTCGATTTTTCAGGATGTTTATTTTTGTAATGACGTACGTTATCTTATGTCAAAATTTCGAAGTGTTTGTCCAATATATACCGAACTACAAAAAGAACAATTTAAACGGTAAATGCCTGATTTCATGATATCATGTGTTTTACATGCTGTGCCTGCCTATTGCCTGGGTTTCTCCACACTTCTCTATCTGTGGCTGTTTTCCTCCAATTTTGTATTCTTAATTCTCTCAGGTTTTGTAGCATTTCTTCCTTCCATCTCCTTCTTGGTCTTCCTGTCGCCTTTACCCTTAACGAGCTTGTCTTTAATATTATTGGTTGTACGTATCCTAACCATCCGATTCATATTGTGCTGTAGTTGGGTTCGTGTATTCTTCTTTCTCCTTTCACTCCTATGGAGCATAGGGCATCCCTTTTTGGGATGTTTCAAAAGCTTTTTGATTGTCGATAGCAGGGTCGCTACTCCTGCGTATCGTCGGTGGGTTCTTGTACTAATTCTCCCACCTAGTTCTTCCATTTTTCTCTATCTTTTGCTATATTTTTGATTTCTATCCATGTTTTATTGCTCTTCTCCATCTCCCTTTGAATACTCCTTTTCCATGTATCTATTGATTGTCTCACGTTGAGAGTACAGTGTGTGTTCTTATGGACAACGGGGTTGCCAAACATCTTGCAAGCAACTTTTAAAAACACTTTCTAAATATTGTAGTTGTAACTGCATAAACCTTTATAATCCCTATTGTTCCAGCAAGTTATATTGCAGGTAGTCACTTCTTCTGACAGCGGTAGTAAAACAAAATTCCAAAATTTGCTGCTGTTCATGTAGTGCGCATTTAAAGTCTGGAACTATCGAAATAAATCTTTTATTAAATATTTTTGAGAAAAATCCTCGAACACGTCGATTTTTATCTTAAAGGAGACATATTTTAGTGTAATCGTTATTTGTAGATCGTCTTTTGTTTCAGAGTTGCATGATTACTTAATTACTGTAAAGTTGTTTATGACCTCCATTTTGTTGTAAAATTACCAACTGTTCCTCCAAATTGTATACAGCACTATTCAACAGTTCTGGTTGAATTGCACGAATTTGCTCCCTGATACTGTTCTTTAATTCCTCCAGCATCGTTGGACGTGTTCTAAACACCAAATTTTCTAAATAACCCCACAGCCAATAATCTGCTGGGTTAAGATCAGGCGATCTTGGTGGCCATGAATTTGCAAAATGTCTGCTTATAACACGATCTTGAAAAACCGCAGTTAATAATTCTTTAACTGGTCTGTAAATGTGCGGAGGTGCTCCATCCTGCATAAAAATCATGTTTTCAATTCCTTCGTGCTCGTTTTGCAACTGTGGAATTGCATAATCCCTTAACATTTGCAGGTATCGTTCACCAGTAACACTTACAGATACAGCCTCCCCATTCTGTATTTCCTTGAAAAAGTATATACCATTATGATGAAATTAGCTGTGAAACCGCATCAAGTGGTGTCTTTTTTGTCATGAAGATTTTACTGAACGATTTAATGTGGATTTTCTGTTGACCATATTCGACAGTTTTGAGTATTAACTCCACCGTTAAGAGAGAAATTGGCCTCATCTGTCCATAAAATACGGGATAACCATTCGGGTTCAATTTCTATCTGAGGCAATATTTGTAATGAAAAATCGTACCTGAGAGCAAAATCTGCATCCTTTAATTCAAACAGCAGTCGCAGTTTATAGGGATACATTTTTAGGATTTTCTGTATAATTTTCCAAACCGTGGTGTATGGCATTTGTAATCGTTTTGATATCTCATTCACACTACTGATTGCTAGCGGATTAGTATTGGCTACGTTTTGATTTTCCTGAAGAACTTCTGCATCTTGGACATCACTAATCCTTAGTCTTCCTGATCTCGGAAGGTCAGTTACAGACCCTGTTCTTTCAAATTTGCTAATCAAATTATGGTACCCTTCATTTGGCACGGCCCTGCTCTCAAACCCATTTTCGTACGAAATCTTCATAATCCAGCGGTGTAATTTTTACCGCATTCATAATAACATTGTACTAAACTAATTCTTGTTTGCAGATCTATGTTCAAATTGTTACAATTTACATTGACGCGAGTTTTAAATTATCTAAATTACGACACTTTCGTTTGACACTTGTATCAATAGTTGTCATGACAATTCTTTTGTTTTCCATAGATATAGTACCACCAAGCACATAGAAACCCTGATGGGGTGGAGCTGGTGCTACCATACTTTAGTAAGTACACTTAGTACAAACATTAAAATAAGCGGGAAATTTAAAAAGTTTCAAAAAATTGCCTATTTAGAGACCTACATTTTAAATAAATTAATTGTTATTAAAATACACAAAACAATTAAATTAAATTATTATTTTATAAAGTAAAATGGTAATACAAAATACAAGTAATTTATAATTAGTAAGTTGTCATTGTCAATGAGAATATCCATTAGACCATCGTTGTTGCACATTTCTTCATGTGTTCATCAAAAAATCGTATGACAGTTGCAATGATACTTCTTGCTTCCGAATAAATGATACTTCGTTCCTTAGAGCGCATTATAACACCTATACAAAAATTAATTATTAATAATCAATTTATGTTAATATTAAATACTCTATTAGTAATAATTGTAACTGCAAGTCTGTAAACCTAACATTGCAGAAACATTTTTATCGAGATGTTTGTACTTACTATGATTTGAGGTTAGGTACTCCAACGGATTTTAAAAAATGAAGGAAAGCAACAAAATTAATGAAAAAGAACAATAACAGCAACTAATAACAACGTAATAATAACAAGAAATTTAAAAACACCAAAAATGTGAAAATACACCATGCTAGAAAACTCCAATACTTGCAACTTTTGCTGGATAATGTATCGGTCAGCTGAATCATTTTGTCCTTGACTTTCATTGGTTGGTTTGAGTTTGCGCTTCTCATTTTTGAATTCAGTTGATATATTTTCCACGTTCTTTATGTGGTTGGTGGCACTATACACCAAAATTCCATTATGTAAGCAACTACATTCCATTTACTTTTTGTTATTAATTTGATTTGTTAAAAATATATAATAAGTTGAAATATATCCCTTACTTTATGATAACCTTGTACATTAATAGGTATGGTATAGGTATGAATAGAAAAATGCCCCTTGTAGTTCCAAAACTATGGAGAGGTAAGCCAACTAACAGAGTGCAATTTTTCTGTTGTCGATTTATCTTGTTAGAAAAAGTCACGTGATCGAAAAAAAGTCATAACAGATATAGAAAATCAAGTTGGAAGTACCTAAGAAACCATATGTATGATAAGGAACGCGATAAGGTCCGTTCGCCGAGACCAGTCGCAAGACGTAAATACACTTGAAGTTAGCACTAAACAAACTATAAGCAATGCTATTGGTCGGCGCGCACGTGGTTTTATTAACGTTTAAACTACTTTATACTAAGTATAATTTTATATTTTTCTATGGGAGGAGGTATGTGCTTTTGCCATAATCTTGATGATCTTTTTGGAGAAATTGGATTTGCCGAAGGATAACTTAAGGCTGTTTTGCTCCATATTGGAAGTAAACTTCTTTCAATTTCTGTTGGCAATTGGTTATCAATGGGATGTGTTTGGTGATTTTAAGATGTTGGGCTTTAAAACATTCTTGTTTTTTGGGACAGCAGAGTGAACAATCCTCACTACATTAAACGTCAATGGCCTGTCAGAACTGAATTAATGCTGGGGAAAGAAAACGTCATACATCAACCTTTAGTGTCTATCCTTTACCTTTTACTGATTACTAATTGTTGCTCCATTTTTTTACAGTTGAAAACTTTCTAGGTCCGTGAAGCTAGCACAACCATTACAGCACAATCAAATAAAACCTTCGTAAATATTTAGTACTCATTAATTACTAATTAATTACTAAAAAGAAAAATTTATTACTGCTGCCTTTTTAAAAAAACCCCGGGTTGTTCCAGCCTCACAGTGAAGCTAGCACAACCGCACCAAAAATAAACAACGATTGCAAAAAACTAACGTACCTATTAATTACTAATTAATTACTCAAAAATCAAATTTATTACTGTTGCGGTTTAAAAAAAAACATGGGGTTGTTCCAGCATCACAGTGAAGCTAGCACAACCACACTAAAAATACAGCACAACTAAATAAAAACAATGTCAATATTTATTACTCATTGATTACTAACTAATGGCACAAAATACATATTTACTACTGCTCCAAAAAAAAAAGATATTAATCTTAAAACATCTACCAAAGTATCTAACGTGGAATTTTCCATTTTGAATAAAATTGAACGAGACTACAATTTATTATTCCAGCACAACCGACAGATTATCGTTTATATCAACAAGTATCATTAGTTAGAACCAGATTCTAGCATATTTCGACATAATTACCCTGTCCAAATTCGTTAAAACACATACAATACACCTTAATAAGGAAATTTCCAAGCTGAATGAAGTAGGATGAGACAACAATTTATTACTCCAGCACAACCGACAAATTATCGTTTATATCAACAAATATCATTAGTCAGAACCAGATTCTACCATATTTCGATATAATTACCGAGTCTAAATTGTTTAAAACATGCAATACACCTTAATAAGGGTGTTTCCAATCTGAATGAAGTAGGACGAGACAACAATTTATTACTCCAGCACAACCGACAAATTATCGTTTATATCAACAAATATCATTAGTCAGAACCAGATTCTACAATATTTCGACATAATTACCGTGTCTAAATTCGTTAAAACACATGCAATACACCTTAATAAGGAAATTTCCAATCTGAATGAAGTAGGATGAGACTACAATTTATTACTCCAGCACAAGCGACAAATAATGGTTTATATCAACAAATATCATTAGTCAGAACCAGATTCTACCATATTTCGACATAATTACCGTGTCTAAATTCGTTAAAACACATGCAATACACCTTAATAAGGAAATTTCCAATCTGAATGAAGTAGGATGAGACTACAATTTATTACTCCAGCACAAGCGACAAATAATGGTTTATATCAACAAATATCATTAGTCAGAACCAGATTCTACCATATTTCGACATAATTACCGTGTCTAAATTCGTTAAAACACATGCAATACACCTTAATAAGGAAATTTACAATCTGAATGAAGTAGGATGAAACTACAATTTATTACTCCAGCACAACCGACAAATTATGGTTTATATCAACAAATATCATTAGTCAGAACCAGATTCTACAATATTTCGACATAATTACCGTGTCTAAATTCGTTAAAACACATGCAATACACCTTAATAAGGAAATTTCCAATCTGAATGAAGTAGGATGAGACTACAATTTATTACTCCAGCACAAGCGACAAATAATGGTTTATATCAACAAATATCATTAGTCAGAACCAGATTCTACCATATTTCGACATAATTACCGTGTCTAAATTCGTTAAAACACATGCAATACACCTTAATAAGGAAATTTCCAATCTGAATGAAGTAGGATGAGACTACAATTTATTACTCCAGCACAAGCGACAAATAATGGTTTATATCAACAAATATCATTAGTCAGAACCAGATTCTACCATATTTCGACATAATTACCGTGTCTAAATTCGTTAAAACACATGCAATACACCTTAATAAGGAAATTTACAATCTGAATGAAGTAGGATGAAACTACAATTTATTACTCCAGCACAACCGACAAATTATGGTTTATATCAACAAATATCATTAGTCAGAACCAGATTCTACCATATTTCGACATAATTACCTTGTCTAAATTCGTTAAAACACATACAATACACCTTAATAAGGAAACTTCCAATCTGAATGAAGTAGGATGAGACTACAATTTATTACTCCAGCACAACCGACAAATAATCGTTTATATCAACAAATATCATTAGTCAGAACCAGATTCTACCATATTTCGACATAATTACCGTGTCTAAATTCGTTAAAACACATACAATACACCTTAATATGGGAATTTCCAATCTGAATGAAGTAGGACAAGACAACAATTTATTACTCCAGCACAACCGACAAATTATCGTTTATATCAACAAATATCATTAGTCAGAACCAGATTCTACCATATTTCGACATAATTACCGTGTCTAAATCCGTTAAAACACATGCAATAAATACACCTTAATAAGGAATTTCCAATCTCAATGAAGTAGGATGAAACTACAATTTGTTACTCCAGCACAACCGAAAAATTATGGTTTATATCAACAAATATGATTAGTCAGAACCAGATTCAAGCATGTTATCAACGATTATTTGTCGGTTGTGCTGGAGTAATAAATTGTAGTCTCATCCTACTTCATTCAGATTGGAAGTTTCCTTATTAAGGTGTATTGCATGTGTTTTAACGAATTTAGACACGGTAATTATGTCGAAATATGGTAGAATCTGGTTCTGACTAATGATATTTGTTGATATAAACGATTATTTGTCGGTTGTGCTGGAGTAATAAATTGTAGTTTCATACTAATTCATTGAGATTGGAAATTTCCTTATTAAGCTGTATTTATTGCATGTGTTTTAACGAATTTAGACACGGTAATTATGTCGAAATATGGTAGAATCTGGTTCTGACTCATGATATTTGTTGATATAAACCATAATTTTTCGGTTGTGCTGGAGTAATAAATTGTAGTTTCATCCTATTTCATTGAGATTGGAAATTTCCTTATTAAGGTGTATTTATTGCATGTGTTTTAACGAATTTAGACACGGTAATTATGTCGAAATATGGTAGAATCTGGTTCTGACTAATGATATTTGTTGATATAAACGATAATTTGTCGGTTGTGCTGGAGTAATAAATTGTTGTCTCGTCCTGCTTCATTCAGATTGGAAATTCCCTTATTAAGGTGTATTGTATGTGTTTTAACGAATTTAGACACGGTAATTATGTCGAAATATGGTAGAATCTGGTAGTGACTAATGATATTTGTTGATATAAACGATTATTTGTCGGTTGTGCTGGAGTAATAAATTGTAGTCTCATCCTACTTCATTCAGATTGGAAGTTTCCTTATTAAGGTGTATTGCATGTGTTTTAACGAATTTAGCCACGGTAATTATGTCGAAATATGGTAGAATCTGGTTCTGACTAATGATATTTGTTGATATAAACCATAATTTTTCGGTTGTGCTGGAGTAATTAATTGTAGTTTCATCCTATTTCATTGAGATTGGAAATTTCCTTATTAAGGTGTATTGCATGTGTTTTAACGAATTTAGACACGGTAATTATGTCGAAATATGGTAGAATCTGGTACTGACTAATGATATTTGTTGATATAAACGATTATTTGTCGGTTGTGCTGGAGTAATAAATTGTAGTCTCATCCTACTTCATTCAGATTGGAAGTTTCCTTATTAAGGTGTATTGCATGTGTTTTAACGAATTTAGACACGGTAATTATGTCGAAATATGGTAGAATCTGGTTCTGACTAATGATATTTGTTGATATAAACGATAATTTGTCGGTTGTGCTGGAGTAATAAATTGTTGTCTCGTCCTACTTCATTCAGATTGGAAATTCCCTTATTAAGGTGTATTGTATGTGTTTTAACGAATTTAGACACGGTAATTATGTCGAACTATGGTAGAATCTGGTACTGACTAATGATATTTGTTGATATAAACGATTATTTGTCGGTTGTGCTGGAGTAATAAATTGTAGTCTCATCCTACTTCATTCAGATTGGAAGTTTCCTTATTAAGGTGTATTGTATGTGTTTTAACGAATTTGGACAGGGTAATTATGTCGAAATATGTTAGAATCTGGTTCTAACTAATGATACTTGTTGATATAAACGATAATCTGTCGGTTGTGCTGGAGTAATAAATTGTATTCTCGTTCAATTTTATTCAAAATGGAAAAGTTCCACATTAGATACTTTGGTAGATATTTTAAGATTAATATCTTTTTTTTTGGAGCAGTAGTAAATATGTATTTTGTGCCATTAGTTAGTAATCAATGAGTAATAAATATTGACATTGTTTTTATTTAGTTGAGCTGTATTTTTAGTGTGTTTGTGCTAGCTTCACTGTGATGCTGGAACAACCCCATGTTTTTTTTAAACCGCAACAGTAATAAATTTGATTTTTGAGTAATTAATTAGTAATTAATAGGTACGTTAGTTTTTTGCAATCGTTGTTTATTTTTGGTGCGGTTGTGCTAGCTTCACTGTGAGGCTGGAACAACCCGGTTTTTTTTTTTAAAAAGGCAGCAGTAATAAATTTTTCTTTTTAGTAATTAATTAGTAATTAATGAGTACTAAATATTTACGAAGGTTTTATTTGATTGTGCTGTAATGGTTGTGCTAGCTTCACGGACCTAAATTTTCTATAGGACACCTAGTTTAATGCATTTTTTAAAGTAATAATTTTTGTCTCTGCTTGTGTTTATATTTAAAATATCTTTATTTACAGGCTTTCTGTAACCAGTGAATGTTCAGACGGACAAACGGCTCGGATTACTTCAAACTTGCAACCTACTAGTAGTATGGCTGTAAGTCGTGTACCAAGTCCACCCCCACAGGAAATAAATACTCCAGTTGCTGAAAATTGGTGTTACACACAGGTAATATTAATTATACAGATGCATGACAGTTTCCCTAATTAAACTTATTTAGATGTTGTAAGGTCAGAAGTGAACATTGAAACTTGGTTGAAACAGTCCCTATCAGTCAAAAGTTAATCTTAAGGTAGATTTCTGATGTGCGCAATAAACAGCAGGCGATGCTGACACCCGTTGCAGCAGCAGACGACACCATTTTGAGCTGCTGCCTGCTGTCTGTCACGTGTATCGGAAGTCTACCTTAACAATTAAAACTTTTTACATTATCTTTATGTGAATAGGTAGTATTGCAACTCCTCCCTATCTAATAGCTTTCTTAATTGTTATTTATAAAAGATAGTGACTGTTTTAACTGAGCTTGAGTCAGATAACCGTTATCTTAAGGTACCTTTGAAAGCAATATTATGAGTTGGTTATATGACCACATGGTGGTCACATTACCTTGAAAGTTACTTTCAGGTTATTACTTACCTTTCTTAGTACTTAAAATGTAAGAAATGTTTGAATGTCTGTAAATCCCATTGGGGATGGTATTAATTAGTGGTTGTTTAATTTCTTTCTTTATGATATTTTTTATTAACTATATTTGAACATGGTTACTAGTCAGTGACCAGTGGAAATTCTGTCACTGATAGGTTTGATTAGATAAAATTTAGTTTAGTTTGGTTATTAATCAATTTTTGCAAATTGTATCATCATTTATTGCCACAACAAAGACTACAATACTGCCGTGCTTAGCAAGAAAGCAGTATCTGCACAAACTGCTATCTAGAAATATACTATGTGAAATTGTAATGAATGCCAATAAAAAATATGGTGTATTTCTTAAGTTGCTGTTGTGGAGATACTGCTTTCTTGCTAAGCAGGGCAGAATAATTGGCATTTTCAATCTGGCTGGCAGTAAATGGCTAGCTGAAAAATAATTAATTAATCTTAGCCAGGTTTCCATAGGGAGTTGAAGTTATAAGACTGCAAAAAATTAGAACTAAGTTAAAATGGTGGAATTATTGATGTTTAACAAATGAGGAGCAGACTTTCAAAATGCGTTTTGTCCAATTTATGCAATTTTCAAGAATTCAAGAAAACTGTCAGTTAATTACGATACATAGTGGAAGCGAGACTTAAGGATTACAAATTTATAAAAAACAAGAAATTTTGGCTCAAAACACCAAAACTTAAGAGGACATAAGTCATTTTGTTTGTCCAAGGCCGACTAAAGTGCTTTTGTTTGAAAATATATAGAATAATACACATTTTATGGAATATAAACTTTACTGAATATAATTTTAGTTCTATTTTTTATAGTGTAGAGGTTGTCCTCAAATTACGTAACATATAGCCCCTTTATTTTCAAATAGTAGCGACAACAATTGATCTCGCTACTGGAGCAAAGGCACCAGAACCATGTTGGCGACATTGAATGTTACCAGATTTGACATTCCGTCTTACAATAAATCTTAGATTTAATAGTAATCATGCACAAAGATATTCACAATTTAACATTGTAATGTACATATAAAAACAATTATATTATTATAATGTATACCTACGCAATTATAATTTTTAAACAACTCTTTATTAAATTTTCGTAACAGCATGCATGTAGCAGAGACTGGAACAGGAACCCAAAAGAAACGGAGCCGATTACTTTTATGGAACCAAAACCGGAATTGGAACCCTTACTAAAATCTAGTTCAACATTTTCTAGACATTCTCCCAACAGCGCTACCATAACCATTTTTTACTGAGTTGATGTTGATACTAGGTCTACTTCCACTACTAATTGACCAATAGTCTGTGAATTGACTAGAAAAGTGTTACTTCACATTTTATATTGGTAGCCCTGAATATTTCCAAACAAATTTCATCTTGAAAGAATCTACAATAGCCGCGTTCGATATTTCACATCTGTTTGCTCCAAGAGCTTAGTTTCTATGGTATTCATTGTTGTAAATAATTGTAACTATAGCAATAGCAATAGAACTTTCAGAGTAAAAAGAGTTGAAATACCAAACCCAGCAAATATTTATCACCCATGTTATAAACAATACTTTAACCTAAAATGCATTGACTGTCAGTTATCAAGGTTCTATTTATTTGGAGATGTTTGGAACTATATACCAACATAAAATGTGACGTCATTACTTTTGCTTCCGGAACCCTTATGGAACATACATACATATACATAATCCATTCCCCTTTTACCGCATTTCTGCAGTATCGGGGTTCCACACAAACTCTTATGGGAGTGCAATGGAGGTAATGGAGCTATTGTAGCAAGTACATTACGCTCCCCCATACTTTATTACTCATACAACTTTTATACCTTATCCTAAGGAGCTCAAATACGATTGTACAAAATTTTTAAAATTCAGTCGCAACCGAGGTTTGAACCCTTGTCGCTCTGAACGAGAGGCAGGATCTCTACCACTCGACCACGGAGGGCCTGGAACCCTTATGGAACCTAAAGAAATTCTGGAACCGGAACCTTAATGTTCAAAAAATTAAAATTGGAACCGGAACCGAAACCATTATTTTGAATTACGAAGAACCGGAACTGGAACCAGAACCTATATTTGTAAAGGGTTCCAGTCCCTGGCATGTAGTAATTTTCAGTTTATTAAAGTTTGTGTCGTAAAGTTCCACGATGTCGCTACTATTTGAAATAGAGGGGCTACAACGTAACACATATTTAGAAGAAATTTGGTACCCCGCTTTCTCTTGTAACGTCTCATAACACTACTCTGAACCGCCCTTTGATAATTACGTAACGGTATCGGGGTAGTATCAACCCCTCCCACAACCAAATATTAAAAGCATGTAAGCTCTGAAATCTTATGACGTCGACGCATATGAATGTTTCGCATACCGCTAAATTTGAAATATTATTTAAGAAATGATGAAATAACAAAAATACTTAATTTGTTAAAATAATATTTATACCTACTAGCCTAGGGGATGCTAATGCTCAGGTAGGAAATGAAGAAATATACAGACCAACCACTGGCGGTCAAAGTAAACATCAGAAATCAAATGAAAATGGCAGATTATTCATAGAGTTCGCAAAGAGCAGACATGAGAATCGTGAGTACATATTTCGAAAGGAAGGACATACATAAAGGCACATGAATGTCTCCCAACAAGAAGACAGTTAATCAGAATGACCACGTATTAGTAAATAGTAAAGGGAAAAGAAATATAACAAAGGTCAGAACCTACAGAAGTCCTGACGCAGTTACAGACCATTTTATGGTTGGAATTAAAATGAAACAAATGATATCAAGGAATATTGATAACAAACGGAGGCAGAAAAAGGTGAATACAGTGTGTCTGGTAAGAGATGAACAGCAAAGACAAATCTATGAGGTAATATTAGAAGAAAAGCTATCACGAATTGAACAAGAGAGAGATAGAGCAGAAGTGGACGAATATAAAAAAACCCTTCCTAGAAGCCGCAGAAACTTTACCACAAGAAGGGAAAAAGATGTGTAAGGTTTGGTTTGATAAAGAGTGCCAGGACGAACTAGAACAAAGGACAAGATACGAATAAAGGCCATACAATCTGGGATGAGAGAAGTCGAGGAAAAATACAAACTTTAAAGAACAAAGTGCAAAGCTGTATGCAGATGAAAGAAAAGAGAACACAAAGAAAGAAAGCTGCAAGAAATCGAAGAAAACTTCAAGAATAAGGAGATAAGAAATTTTTACCAAGCGGTCAAGAAAAACAAGGAAGACTTCCGAGGTAGAAATTTGTACTTTCAAGATGAGAATGGTGAATGCATAAGCGACCAACGTAGAGTAGTTGAAAGTTGGGCTAAATACTTTAAAGAGCTCTTAAATAAAAAGGTAGATGTACCGCATCACTTACAGGAAGTAGAACAAATAGCAGGGGACCAAGATGTTCAACATTGTGTTAGAGAAAATACTGCGAGAAAGCCACATAAATAGAACAGGGCTCCTACTGGACAGGGTACCCCAATGTCTAGCATTTGCAGATGACGTCACCAGGGCTGTGCATAATAATCGATTAATCGGACCTTTGATTCATTTTTTTAAATAATCGATTAATCGATTAAATCGATTGATTAATTGATTATTTTTAGAAAATAATCGTAGTTCCGAATAATCGATTAACCAATCAGTCGATTAAACCAATTAATCGATTTCTTTTTTAATCTATTTTTATTATTGATGTTCGTAATCGCACAACCATAGTTGCTTCTCAAACTTTTGTTGAAGTAGCATTAACAACGACCACGAATTGCACAAATTGTTTCTCTACTAAAGCACAACATTGGTGATGTATGATGTCGTATTACTCGTATTGTATAATGCAAAATAAAATTTAGTAGTATGAGGTTAAGTGAAGAGCAGAAACAGAAATAAATCTGATTCTGAACTTGATACTGCCTCGTGATGACATTTATTTAGTTATTAAGGTGTAAGACCAATGTATTACTTTTAGGAAATATTAAAGACCGTTATTATTATTATTATTATTATTATTATAAGTACAAGGTATTAACATAGCACCAGACTGGGATCAACCAGAACATACACTGCTTGACTGCACACAAATTAAAGTGGATTTTTAAAAATATAATTTAAATAAAAATATACTTTAGCAAAATTTCAGTAGACGTTACTATTTATGTTAATTCAGAAAAGGCTTTAGACTATAATATAGAAGACACGAATTATCGTGTGATTAATCGGACCTTCGATTAAATTTTTAAATAATCGATTAATCCTATAAATGGATTAATCCGATAAATTGAATAATCGATCAATTCATCATTCGATCAATCGATTAATTGATTTTTTTTCTAATCGATTTTCGATTATTGATTTCGATAATCGCACAGCCCTAGACGTCACCTTAATTACAAGAAATAAGGAGGAGCTACAAAGAACGATAATAAGTCTTGTAAGGACGGCTGAGGAATACAGGTTGAAGATAAATGATAAAAAATCCAAATACATGCTATGGGATGATACTGTCTTTAATAAAGGAAACTGTCTAGAGGTGAAAGTGATTGTAAACAAAGTGATGAAATTCGAAGAGGTGGATAGTTTCTGCTATCTAGGAACGAGACTACAGGGAACAATAGAAGTGCGGGCACGGATGATGGAAGGAAATAAGGTGGTTTTTGCATTAAATAGTATACTGAAGGACAAACAATGATCGCACGACCTAAAGATACGATGTACCAGACAGTTATAAAACCAACAGTGACTTACGGAAGTGAGGTATGGACTCTGGGAAGAGAAGAAGAATTGGGGGTATGGGAAAGATGAGTGCTAAGGGAAATATTCGGAAGAAAGAAAATAAATGGAATATGGGAGAGGCGCCCAAATGAAGAGGTGTTTATTCAACCTGTATTGGTGAAAGTGATAAGGGCAAACCGAATAAGATGGATGGCACACATATTGAGGATGGACAGAGAACGATTACCAAAGAAGATACTTAGTTGTGCTATAGGGGGCAAGAAAAGAAGGGGAAGACCTAGATGAAGGTGGAGGGCACAGGTACAGGAAGAATTACATCAACTGGATAGGAATTGGAAAGAAAAGGCTCTAGAGAGGAAGGAATGGAAGAAATTTACTCAGAAAGTCATGGGCTTATAAGGCTCCTTGAACTATTTTATGTATACTATCCGTTTAAATTAATTTACAATTTAAAACTTAAATAATTGTTTTTCTAAATAGAAACAAAAATTTATGAGTTATGTAAAGCCAAGCTTAATACCACCCTACCTCTTATAACACTGCATAACGCTATCAAGACCTTCCCCTTCAAGCTTTATGTAATTTAAGGGCGACCTCTAAACAGACATGAAACATTACAAATATTTATTTTTACCTGTTCACTTACACTGTGAAATACAATGTAAACTGATCCGTCAGACACACGAAACGCAGTACGTCCTTGTTTTACGGACAAAATGCATTTTTTTTTGTCCGAGTTCGGTGAACAAAACGCATTATGAAAGTCCAAGCAAACTTTTCAAGACATTTTAAGGAGGATGTAATGCATCTAGATCTTCGAGTTGTTATTAAAAAAGATGCAAATTTATACAAGCTACGCAGCGCCGTCACTAACTAAAAATTTTGGACAAAACACATTTTGAAAGTCTGTTCCTCAAATGATCAGTTTAATGAAATGTTAAAGTTGTTAATTTAAGCATGCCAATACACAGAAAGTGACTAAAAAAACGACTACACAAATAATAAAATATAAATACAAGGTTTTTAACACATAAAGGAATAAATAGTTAAAATTAAGTGGTTTAAATAATGCATAGATAAGGTACCTCTAAACTCTAAATTGTTAATCAAGACTTTTTTCTAAAATTTCTGTTTACTAACTGAATAATAAAGCAAAAAAAATGTAGAGATGTCAAAAGTTGCTAGTAACACTATTTTCTCTTATTAAGATGCAACCTTAATTTTTTTATTACATCTATTAAAAATATTATGTTAATGATCCATTAGTTGACTAACCTTAATACTTGCAATAAATGTGAAGGAACTATGCCATTTTTTCAAACTAACTTGAAAAAGTGGCAAACAGAAAATTACTTGTCAAAAGCAAGGTAGAATAATTAATGCAATGCAACGATAGAATGATTATCACACTGCAATGGCAGAATAATTATCAAAAAGTTATAAGCAGTGTTGGGCATTAATCGAATAAATCTTTATCTAGATAATTATTTGAATTAACACATTATTCGAAACTTTCATTTGCGAATAAATTTATTCGTGAATAACATATTATTCGTTATTCCTTACTTATTAGCTATTATTCGTTATTCCTTACTTATTAGCTATTATTCGTTATTCCTTACTTATTAGCTATTATTCGTTATTCCTTACTTATTAGCTATTATTCGTTATTCCTTACTTATTAGCTATTATTCCTTATTTAAAATAATGCTGTAGTATCTCACATATTTGCTGCTTTGCTATCTACCATCTGTTTGCCTAGATATAGCAACCTGTGTGTGTTTTGTGTATTCATCTTTCCGTTTGAACCATGTTCAATGTGATATGCGAATGAGAAAAGGGCATTACTAACATGCGTTAAGGCATGCGAATACACATTTAAAAGTAAGAAAGTGAGTAAAGAGCTATTAAGAAGACAGAAGAAAACAGTTTTTATGAAATATAACACACCACTGTTCTCGTCGGCATCTGCTGAACGCTTGTTTTCTTTCCTATGCCACCATGACGGTCCTTCTGAAATCGAGCAAACTTTTGGACAACATGTTTGCAAAAAGTGTTGTTTTAAAATCCAATTTAAAATGTTTAAAGTAAATTGTTTATCAAATTTTGATTTACAGTCTTATGTACAGTTGCAGCCGAAAAATTTTCAAAGGTCTATTTTGACTCGATCGATGTAAATATCAGAAAATGTGCTAACTTGATAAATTACCGTTGAAAATTTTTTGGCTACAACTGTACTTAAAAATGTTTAGCAAATACGCAGTCGTATTTGATATTGTACATATTAAAAGTTAAATTTGATTATACAGTCTGTATTTTTGTTATGACTTCCAAGTCCCTTAATATTCTTATCTTCGTCTAAATACTGGTTTGCATAACGCATGTGTTAACTTGAAACCCCACCCAAGGCAATGTGAAAATTATAAGCTACACTTTATTTACATCGCCACTACGTATTTGTCTATGATTAGTTTTATTTATTCCACAAATACAAAAAAAGTTATTCATCATTCACAAATAATAAATTATTTTTATCGTTATTAGTCATTTGAATAAATTTTGCTCAACACTGGCTATAAGTATATTTCCTTTTCTTTTTTGTTTTTTAGACAGAACTAAAAAAACCTTGTGTGTAACTTGTTGCAAAATTATGTTTTTTGCACACGATGTGTTGCTCAACTCGCTATGTTCGTTATTCACTACTAGTTACAGAAATATCTTATATTATTATCGAATCAATAAAAAACAACGATACAGAAGTTAAAAATGTTCTATACAATGCAAGGCAGCCTAGTCAAAATATATATTTTCAGAATGTACATAAGAAATTCTATAAAACGATATCAACGCTTCAAAGGCTCAGGAAACTGATCTATCGTGGAATGCACCTTTGCAAATGGAATTTCAGATGCTACCTTTAGTGGATTCTGTGAGTCGGACGAACACACACCCATTTTCTGCAGCAACCAGACTACTTTCCCCCCCCGTTTTCGAGGATGCTGAACACGATGGTGCGGTCCAAAATTCTTTTTGGGGTGGCCTACCCCATCAAATGGGCCAAAAACCACCCCCAAGCGGGAAAATTTAAAATAACCCACTGAAGCTGCCGGATATTGAATTTCTCCCGTTTTCGGGGTCGGCGAGTACTCTCGTGCCCTTCAATATTGCGTCCGATGCAAAACCACCCCCTAGAGCCATGAAACTACCCTCCAAAGGGGCGAATCGAGTGCGGGCGGCTTTAAAACGGAAAAACATTGTGGCCGCCCGTTTTCGAGGGCGCTGAAGAAGATTCTGGCCTCAAAAATTATCTCTGGCGGCAAACCACCCCCCCCGCCATAGATAACTACCCTCGAAGGGGGTGAATCGAGTGCGGGCGGCTTAAAAACGCGCAAAATAATCTGGCCGCCCGTTTTCGAGGGCGCTAAGTAAGATCCTGGCCTCAAAAATTATCTCTGGCGGCAAACCACCCCCCCTTCATAGATAACTACCCTCGAAGGGGGTGAATCGAGTGCGGGCGGCTTAAAAACGGCAAAATAATCTAGCCGCCCGTTTTCGAGGGCGCTAAAGAAGATCCTGGCCTCGAAACCAGTGTTTGATGCAAACCCCTTCTCCGTCAGGCAAAATCACCGTACATGACGAAATAGGCCGGGTATAAATTAAATAATCGTGCTGCCTCCATAGAGTTTGGACGATAAATTAAGAATGTAAAGTTTTTCTTTTTTATTAAAATATTTCAAAACATTATCTTATATATACATCTTATATACACATCTTATAAACTATTATCTTATATATATATATATATATATATATATATATATATATATATATATATATATATATATGTATATCGCGCGCTGTACTTAAATTACATAGATTTAATACATAAAATTCACCCATATAGAATTTGCCGATGTTGAACAAACGGACCAGTATTGGGTCAGTATTGGCACCGTTATTACCAATCCTGGCAACCAATATTGGGACAGTGCAGAAATGATAACACCGGTAAGTACTTGGGCCATTTTACATAGCCGATATTGGCAGCCAATATTGGGCCAGTGTCGAAATGATAACACTGGCAAGTACTTGGACCATTGTACCTAACCAAGATTGTTGATATGTTGGTATAACTCTGGTTTCATACTGGCACAACATTGGCTGTATATCGGTAGCATACCGATGTATAATAATGATCATTATTATATTTTTTAATTATATTATATTGTACACTGAGAAACATAGTTCGAAAAATCTATTAGTTTTTGTTCATTGTAAATTGTAGATCAAGAGTGCTAATATGACGATGGGGACATAACTTTTACGAGCCATTTTTCTCAGTGTATAATATAATATAATTAAAAAATATAATATCGATGATTATTATGCACCGGTGTGCAACCATATCCAACAATATCCATCCATACTGTGCCAGTATGAGACCCGTTATACCAACATATTAACATTATTGAGTTAATATTGGCTAATTACACACAGAAAAGAATACCTTGATTCAAAATTTTATTGTGTTTAATAAACAAAGTTCTTGTAACAATTAATAATATAATACATTATAATGTCGGCAGTCATATAGATACAAATTGACAAATACATTATAATAGGTACTGTAGTGATAATTTATTCAGAATTGAGATTGTATGAATAAATATAAGTCATTAATTAAAATGTAAAAAGGATATATCAATTTGATTTAAAAACAGCCATTAATGTCATACCATCTAATTAAAGTATTATCAAATTATGTAAATATTCAATTAAGAATAATGTAAAGTTTCGTTGTTCGTAAGAAAAAATTCCTTTATGAATATTCTTGTACCACATTCTTGTCTAAAGGCTTGTAGGAATCTAGAACAAATAAAATTTACAAATAAGTAAAATAAATATTTACGATTTATAAAAATGAATGACAAAATGTAAAAGATAACAAAATAAGATTACGAATATTGTTAGTTATTGAACATTTTGTTGACAAAAAAATGTAATTAACTCCCAAGACAACATAATACACTCAGGAAATAATTACATAAGAATCATCTCCTACACGGAAAAAACTAAATAAAGATTAATAAATAAGATTTGTGATGTATAACGAAGGAGACATAATAAATTTTGTAACAAAAAATTTCCTTCCAGAAATCCAGATTTCTTAAAGAAATTTCACATCTTAATTTAAAGGATCGAGCACAAAAAAATAGAAAACGGGGTACAGTCAGATTGAGATGAAAGCCAGGGTAGAAAGAACGAAAAAATTTAATTCGCTTGCAAAAGAATAATTCTTATAAGAATTTAAACATACTATCATGATTCAAGCAACAAGAGTTTGGATTATGTATAAATATATACAGGGTGTCCCAAAATGCTGTTTACACACAAGATCTCCCTTATTTGAAAAGATAAAGAAATCAAAGAAAAACTATTGTGAATGACTCAAAATTGACCTTCAAAAAACATCCTTAAATGCTGGTTACATAGCAAAGTTTAAGAGATCATGCCAACTTGATTAATTTTTCAAATTGCACCCTATGTTTTTTTTCACGGAAATGTATTCTTCATTTACTGTCTCCAGCCTTACTTTGTGGAACTCCATAATCATGAAATATAATATAAATACAAAGATTAGCTAAAGTTTCACAAGTTTTATTAATATCTTAACCTGACAATATTGTTTTGACACTTTGTGTCATTATCAAAGGTAGATAAGATTGATAAACAAACACGTTGCTAAGGATAAATACATACAGAAAATAGGTAACTAGATACAATACATAACAAAAACTAAATATCTAACAGTTCTAATAAAGGAGAATTACTAAGCTCAGTTTGTTCATTCATTAAAGGTACTGTGCGTTTATGTCTGTATATTTCAAAAGCTTCTAAAATGTCTAATTTGTGTTTGTTGTTGCAAAAATGTAAGAATTTAATGTTGTTCTGAGGTGTCATTGGGTGGTTCTGTTCCAAAATGTGTTTGGCATAATTCGATTTTTCCGGATGTTTAAGTCTATAAGAGCGTACGTGTTCTTTGTATCTTATGTCGAAATTTCTAAGTGTTTGCCCAATATAAACCGAGTTACAAAAAGAACAATTCAAACGGTAAATGCCGGATTTCATGATATCTTGTATTTTGTCTTTACCATTGAATAAAAATGAAAAGGTGTTGGTGTTGGTTTTATAGGTTATTTTGTAACTGGTGGTTTTTCTTAGTATAGTTGCAATTTGTTCTGATATCTTGCCAAAGTATGGTATTGATATGTAGTTTGTGTCTTGTATTTGAGTGTCAATTGGAAATATTCTTTTGATAGCTAACCTATAATCTTTTTGTTGAATTAAAGTGTCGATCATGTTATGGTTATAATGGTTTGCATATGCTAATTGTTTGATGATTGAAATTTCTTTATCAAAATCTGATCGTTTCATAGGAGTAGTTAAAGCTCGGTGTACTAAAGATCTATAAACCGCTAGTTTATGCATTTTGTGATGACATGAATCGTTAGGTATAGTGACGTCTGTGCTTGTGGGTTTTCTGTATATGGAAAAATCAAATTCATTGTTTGTATTAATTGTAATAGTTAAATCCAAAAAATTAATAGCTCTATTTTGTTCTGTTTCTAACATCACGTTTACACTAGAAACAGAACAAAATAGAGCTATTAATTTTTTGGATTTAACTATTACAATTAATACAAACAATGAATTTGATTTTTCCATATACAGAAAACCCACAAGCACAGACGTCACTATACCTAACGATTCATGTCATCACAAAATGCATAAACTAGCGGCTTATAGATCTTTAGTACACCGAGCTTTAACTACTCCTATGAAACGATCAGATTTTGATAAAGAAATTTCAATCATCAAACAATTAGCATATGCAAACCATTATAACCATAACATGATCGACACTTTAATTCAACAAAAAGATTATAGGTTAGCTATCAAAAGAATATTTCCAATTGACACTCAAATACAAGACACAAACTACATATCAATACCATACTTTGGCAAGATATCAGAACAAATTGCAACTATACTAAGAAAAACCACCAGTTACAAAATAACCTATAAAACCAACACCAACACCTTTTCATTTTTATTCAATGGTAAAGACAAAATACAAGATATCATGAAATCCGGCATTTACCGTTTGAATTGTTCTTTTTGTAACTCTGTTTATATTGGGCAAACACTTAGAAATTTCGACATAAGATACAAAGAACACGTACGCTCTTATAGACTTAAACATCCGGAAAAATCGAATTATGCCAAACACATTTTGGAACAGAACCACCCAATGACACCTCAGAACAACATTAAATTCTTACATTTTTGCAACAACAAACACAAATTAGACATTTTAGAAGCTTTTGAAATATACAGACATAAACGCACAGTACCTTTAATGAATGAACAAACTGAGCTTAGTAATTCTCCTTTATTAGAACTGTTAGATATTTAGTTTTTGTTATGTATTGTATCTAGTTACCTATTTTCTGTATGTATTTATCCTTAGCAACGTGTTTGTTTATCAATCTTATCTACCTTTGATAATGACACAAAGTGTCGAAACAATATTGTCAGGTTAAGATATTAATAAAACTTGTGAAACTTTAGCTAATCTTTGTATTTATATTATATTTCATATATTCTTCACTTCATTCTGCATATGGTAGTATGCCTTACTTAATTATCTAATGTGCATTTAAGGGTTGAAAAAATATTTTTTATAAATTGTACACTTCATATTCACTAACTAAATTATTTATTCAAAAAATATTATGATTAGAGCCGCATCTACAAGGGAATTCCTGAGGCAGTTTAAAGCCCATGTAGAGTCCACAGGAGGGCATTTTGAGCATTTGCTTTAAGTTTAAGATAAATTCAATTTATAACAAATATTTTTTAAAACCCCTAAATGCACATTAGACAATTAAGTAAGGCATACCACCATATGCAGAATAAAGTGAAGAATACATTTCTGTGAAAAATAAACAGAGAGTGCAATTTGAAAAATTAATCAAGTTGGCATGATCTCTTAAACGTTGCTATGTAACCAGCGTTTAGGGATGTTTTTCGAATGTCCATTTTGAGGCATTCACACTAGTTTTTGGTTGATTTCTTTATCTTTTCAAATAAGGGAGATATTGCGTGTAAACAGAATTTTGGCACACCCTGTATAACCAGAGAAGTGATTTTTTTTATTTTAAAATTCATTCTTATATAAAAAAATATTAACTTTATTAATCTATAAAATCCTTTATAATAAATAATGCTTGTGGTTAATACATCACGACCACAGTGCATGATGTATGAAAAAAATTGTAATTTGACTTACCAATTTCTAATTTTAACAATCCACTACTTGTACTGATAGGTACACACGGCTGAAGATGCAGATGTCCGCTTCGCATCCACAAGGCTCTGTTGTTTTGCTTTTTGTTGTTACTGCCTGACTTTTTCATTTTTTAACTGACTGTCATAATTAGACTTACATCTAGGCGCAACACATCGGCGAGGCATCTAAAAAAATGTAAATATATAGTATGTATTATGTCAGTAGCCTATTTAGGATTTTTTCTGGGGGAGCTACTCTATAAAAATTCCGAATCAAAATACTAGTTAGATTTTCACATATCCTAGATTTTGATAATAAAAAAGAAATCGGGAGGTCCAGCCCGTTAACCTCCCCCTACGACGCCACTGTATTATGTAATAATAATAACCGCCTTTATTAATTTTGATATACAAAGAAACACTGCTTTATTTTGCAAATAACTAAAATTTATATGAGTATAGTTTTCTGGCAAAGGGCTACTCTATTTAACCAGGAAACCATAGAATAAATATTTACATATAAACATTAATATAAAATGAGGGATTTAGAAGTAAAAGGGTTTCTGTGCATTTTTAGTAATTCTGAGATACTTAGCTTAAAAGTCAATTTCTAAATGTAAATTACAGTAATATCAAAGAGTATGCACAAATAAATATTTGTAAGACACGTGAAGGTTATGCCGTCATGCGTTTATATATAAGCAAAATAGGTTACTTACCTTTTTACTTCGATAGAAATTCTCTCTTATAAAAAAACTAATGTAATATACTGTTATCATTTCCCTTATAATGTAACTAATTATTACACACACTTATAACAGCCAAAATAACTAACAAACACCATTACTACGCATTATTAATAATTTGTCATGTTGCAGTGAACATGTGACGCTAGCGGCTAGTAGAGTACCTTACCGGAAGGCTGACTGCCTACTATACCGACCAGGTTGAACCAAATTTAAATAAAATTTAAAATTTTAATTTACAATATTATTTTAATCAATTTATTAAATTCATAAATATATATACTTACAACTTTCATAAAAAACAACAGTAAAAGCCATTTTTATAGAAATAAATTTTAATGTAATGTATCATTTATAATGCGAAACACACGGAAAATATGTATACAACGGTAGCCAATATTGGCTCAATATTAGTTTAGTTATTAGTTCGATATTGGCTGAACATATTTTCCGTGTTTCGCATTATAAGTGATACATTACATTAAAATTTATTTCTATAAAAATGGCTTTTACTGTTTTTTTTTATGAAAGTTGTAAGTATATAATATTTATGAATTTAATAAATTGATTAAAATAATATTGTAAATTAAAATTTTAAATTTTATTTAAATTTGGTTCAACCTGGTCGGTATAGTAGGCAGTCAGGCTTCCGGTAAGGTACTCTACTAGCCGCTAGCGTCACATGTTCACTGCAACATGACAAATTATTAATAATGCGTAGTAATGGTGTTTGTTAGTTATTTTGGCTGTTATAAGTGTGTGTAATAATTAGTTACATTATAAGGGAAATGATAACAGTATATTACATTAGTTTTTTTATAAGAGAGAATTTCTATCGAAATAAAAAGGTAAGTAACCTATTTTGCTTATATATAAACGCATGACGGCATAACCTTCACGTGTCTTACAAATATTTATTTGTGCATACTCTTTGATATTACTGTAATTTACATTTAGAAATTGACTTTTAAGCTAAGTATCTCAGAATTACTAAAAATGCACAGAAACCCTTTTACTTCTAAATCCCTCATTTTATATTAATGTTTATATGTAAATATTTATTCTTATGGTTTCCTGGTTAAATAGAGTAGCCCTTTGCCAGAAAACTATACTCATATAAATTTTAGTTATTTGCAAAATAAAGCAGTGTTTCTTTGTATATCAAAATTAATAAAGGCGGTTATTATTATTACATAATACAGTGGCGTCGTAGGGGGAGGTTAACGGGCTGGACCTCCCGATTTCTTTTTTATTATCAAAATCTAGGATATGTGAAAATCTAAGTAGTATTTTGATTCGGAATTTTTATAGAGTAGCTCCCCCAGAAAAAATTCTAAATAGGCTACTGACATAATACATACTATATATTTACATTTTTTAGATGCCTCGCCGATGTGTTGCGCCTAGATGTAAGTCTAATTATGACAGTCAGTTAAAAAATGAAAAAGTCAGGCAGTAACAACAAAAAGCAAAACAACAGAGCCTTGTGGATGCGAAGCGGACATCTGCATCTTCAGCCGTATGTACCTATCAGTACAAGTAGTGGATTGTTAAAATTAGAAATTGGTAAGTCAAATTACAATTTTTTTCATACATCATGCACTGTGGTCGTGATGTATTAACCACAAGCATTATTTATTATAAAGGATTTTATAGATTAATAAAGTTAATATTTTTTTATATAAGAATGAATCTTAAAATAAAAAAAATCACTTCTCTGGTTATACAGGGTGTCCCAAAATGCTGTTTACACACAATATCTACCTTATTTGAAAAGATAAAGAAATCAACCAAAAACTAGTGTGAATGCCTCAAAATGGACATTCGAAAAACATCCTTAAACGCTGGTTACATAGCAACGTTTAAGAGATCATGCCAACTTGATTAATTTTTCAAATTGCACTCTGTTTATTTTTCACAGAAATGTATTCTTCACTTTATTCTGCATATGGTGGTATGCCTTACTTAATTGTCTAATGTGCATTTAGGGGTTTTAAAAAATATTTGTTATAAATTGAATTTATCTTAAACTTAAAGCAAATGCTCAAAATGCCCTCCTGTGGACTCTACATGGGCTTTAAACTGCCTCAGGAATTCCCTTGTAGATGCGGCTCTAATCATAATATTTTTTGAATAAATAATTTAGTTAGTGAATATGAAGTGTACAATTTATAAAAAATATTTTTTCAACCCTTAAATGCACATTAGATAATTAAGTAAGTCATACTACCATATGCAGAATGAAGTGACGAATACATTTCCGTGAAAAAAAACATAGGGTGCAATTTGAAAAATTAATCAAGTTGGCATGATCTCTTAAACGTTGCTATGTAACCAGCATTTAAGGATGTTTTTTGAAGGTCCATTTTGAGTCATTCACAATAGTTTTTAGTTGATTTCTTTATCTTTTCAAATAAGGGAGATCTTGCGTGTAAACAGCATTTTGGGACACCTTGTATATATTTATGGATAATCCAAACTCTTGTTGCTTGATTCATGATAGTATGTTTAAATTCTTATTAGAATTATTCTTTTGCAAGCGAATTAAATTTTTTCGTTCTTTCTACCCTGGCTTTCATCTCAATCTGACTGTACCCTGTTTTCCATTTTTTTGTGCTCGATCCTTTAAATTAAGATGTGAAATTTCTTTAAGAAATCTGGATTTCTGGAAGGAGATTTTTTGTTAAGTACAAAATTTTTATGTCTCCTTTGTTATACATCACAAATCTTATTTATTAATCTTTATTTAGTTTTTTCCGTGTAGGAGATGATTCTTATGTAATTATTTCCTGAGTGTATTATGTTGTCTTGGGAGTTAATTACATTTTTTTGTCAACAAAATGTTCAATAACTAACAATATTCGTAATCTTATTTTTTTATCTTTTACATTTTGTCATTCATTTTTATAAATCGTAAATATTTATTTTACTTGTTTGTAAAATTTTTATTTGTTCTAGATTCCTACAAGCCTTTAGACAAGAATGTGCTACAAGAATATTCATAAAGGAATCTTTTCTTACGAACAACGAAACTTTACATTATTCTTAGTTGAATATTTACATAATTTGATAATACTTTAATTAGATGGTATGACATTAATGGCTGTTTTTAAATCAAATTGATATATCCTTTTTACATTTTAATTAATGACTTATATTTATTCAACAATCTCAATTCTGAATAAATTATCACTTGTAATTACACGAGTGCTTCGAAATTATCGATTTGTAATACGAACGTTGATTAGCAACCACGAGTGTCATTTTTTGACGTTTTAATTTCCAGACGTGCAACGGAGGGAAATTTGTCAAAAAATGACACGAGTGTTGCGTTTTAATCAACTTGAGTATTACAACAGATAATTTCAGAAGCACGAGCATGTAATTCGGTAAGATTATTTCATGATACAGTTGTTTATTTAAGCATCTACTTAGCGTTGTCACGAAGATAAAAACAGTCGAAAAGGGCAATAAAAAATTATCGAATTATCGCTGTAATCCAAAAAATAAAGCCTTGCGATTGGTCAAAAACGAAGTAGAATGAAATAATCACTACAGTACCTATTATAATGTATTTGTTAATTTGTATCTATATGACTGCCGACATTATAATGTATTATATTATTAATTGTTACAAGAACTTTGTTTATTAAACACAATAAAATTTTGAATCAAGGTATTCTTTTCTGTGTGTAATTAGCCAATATTAACTCAATAATGTTAATATGTTGGTATAACGGGTCTCATACTGGCACAGTATGGATGGATATCGTTGGATATAGTTGCACACCGGTGCATAATAATCATCGTTATTATATTTTTTAATTAAATTATATTATACACTGAGAAAAATGGCTCGTAAAAGTTATGTCCCCGTCGTCATATTAGCGCTCTTGATCTACAATTTTTAAACTAATAGATTTTTCGAACTATGTTTCTCAGTGTACAATATAGTAATATAATTAAAAAATATAATAATGATCATTATTATACACCGGCATGCAACCAATATACAGCCAATGTTGTGCCAGTATGAAACCAGAGTTATCCCAACATATCAACATTGGGCCAATCTTGGTTATGTAAAATGGTCCAAGTACTTGCCAGTGTTATCATTTCGACACTGGCCCAATATTGGCTGCCGATATCGGCTATGTAAAATGGCCCAAGTACTTACCGGTGTTATCATTTCTGCATTGTCCCAATATTGGTTGCCAATATTGGCAATAACGGTGCCAATGGCGAGCCAATATTGGCCCGTTTGGAAAATTCTATATGGGCAGGAAAAATTACTACAATCTAGGTCGCTTGCAACTCGAGTTGCAGATTTCATATTCTTCGAAATGAACATCGCAACCCTCAACATGACAGGCTTCATCGGCAGATTCAGTATCCGAATCAGAGAATTGTATTGTATAAGGGGTTTGCATCAAACACTGGTTTCGAGGCCAGAATCTTCTTTAGCGCCCTCGAAAACGGGCGGCTAGATTATTTTGCCGTTTTTAAGCCGCCCGCACTCGATTCACCCCCTTCGAGGGTAGTTATCTATGAAGGGGGGGTGGTTTGCCGCCAGAGATAATTTTTGAGGCCAGGATCTTACTTAGCGCCCTCGAAAACGGGCGGCCAGATTATTTTGCGCGTTTTTAAGCCGCCCGCACTCGATTCACCCCCTTCGAGGGTAGTTATCTATGGCGGGGGGGTGGTTTGCCGCCAGAGATAATTTTTGAGGCCAGAATCTTCTTCAGCGCCCTCGAAAACGGGCGGCCACAATGTTTTTCCGTTTTAAAGCCGCCCGCACTCGATTCGCCCCTTTGGAGGGTAGTTTCATGGCTCTAGGGGGTGGTTTTGCATCGGACGCAATATTGAAGGGCACGAGAGTACTCGCCGACCCCGAAAACGGGAGAAATTCAATATCCGGCAGCTTCAGTGGGTTATTTTAAATTTTCCCGCTTGGGGGTGGTTTTTGGCCCATTTGATGGGGTAGGCCACCCCAAAAAGAATTTTGGACCGCACCATCGTGTTCAGCATCCTCGAAAACGGGGGGGGGGAAAGTAGTCTGGTTGCTGCAGAAAATGGGTGTGTTTTTCGGCCTTTTTTCCGACTCACAGAATCCACTACTTCACGATACTGGATCTCAGAGGTTCCAAGTTTGTATGCCTTTTGTTACAGACCCTTTGCTCTATAATATCCTAGACTCAATAGTCTAGCAGGTTCAGATTTGGGCTACCAGATGGCCAATCTCTTGCTTTGATAAACGACGGAAAAATTGATCTCCTGACAATTGCTGCCACAATTTCTTCAAACAAACTTTCCTTATTTTCTTCAGTCTTTCTGTCAATAAATGACTTGTAACCCTTTTAGGCTAAGAGCCAGCAACCGCCATTCATACGGTATAGTATGAAGCTTAAGATTTTTCACACAACTTCTTTCATTCATGAACAGCTGATCTGGATGACCTGTGCATGGTCTGTCATCAAGACAGTTGGTTTCTTGATACTTTTAAATAGTATGATATAGAGAATTTTCACTAATATTCAGCCGTTTCAACAAGGTAAGAAACACGTGGGCTTTCTTCTCTACTTTAAACAACGCAATAATCGCAACATTCCTCATTCACAACATGATCTTTGTACTTTCCCGACTCTATGATGAAGAAGAGGTTAAAGTCCGTCCAAAAATGCAAGAAATGAATCAACCACGAGTAACCCATTCGAATTGAAAACACTCTCATCTGGCATCTATTACTATCTCATCTGGCATCTATTACTACATATCAGTGCAGCATGATGATGATGATCTGTACTCATATTTAGGATATAAAATTGCATAAAAGGGAGTCGGGGATGCAACTGAATGTTGGACTGCCTTTGCACGGCATGCTCGCAGCAATGGTATCTGCGTGATCCCAGATACTTTAACCATCTTTGGCACGTGATTTGTGATGATCAAGCTACACTTTATCTGGCAATGCGTTCGCTACTTGATTGTATGACAGAAGGATAAAACTTTATGCCTGCAGTGTTTCCATCGGATCGCCAACAAAATTCTCAATTATAATGTGCTACTCACGAAATTTTTGGTTATACTATGTAAAATGGGTAAATACAACAAAAGACTGCCAATATTCTTAATTTAAATTAACTGAATACAATTATTTCAGAAAATAGTGTTCATCTTTTATTGGCCGTATAATTTGAAACATTGAAATAGAAAAAGAAATTTTTTAAATAAGAAAAAAGTCTCACAAGCTAGGCTCCATGCGTCCGAATAATTGAGGATCACTATTACTAAAGTCTGGATAATCGGTTCTACTGTATTACTTTTATATTATTACTCCTACTAGAATTGCTATTTTGTTATTGATCTGTATAGCTTAGCAGTAAAGACTCGTCACCTTTGTTCTTTAGATAAACTATGGATTGTTTGCTGAGTAAAGTCAACCCGGAATGATATGTGAGTTCACGTCTAGATCTGGAGAGAGTTATGGCTCTAATATTGAATTCATGGTGTCGTATGACCTCAAATGTTGGTGTCTATATGAAATAATAATTAAAGATATGAGGGGAGGCTTATAAATAATCTACCTAACCAAGAAATAAAATTGTTTATTGTTTCCAGTCTTATTTTGTGGAACTCCATAATCATGAAATAAATAAAGATTATTAAAAGTTTCACAGTTTTATTAAAATATACCTGACAATATTGTTTCGACAGCTATGCTGTCATTATCAAAGGTAATATAATTATAAACAAACACGTCGCTAAGGTAGATACAAAATAGGTAACTAGATAAAATAATAATAAAAATTAATAATAAAAATCATAATTAAACATCTAACACTTCCAGTAACGGAGAATTACTGAGCTCAAGTTGTTCATTCATTAAAGGTACCCTGAGTTTGTGTTTGTATATCTCAAAGGCTTCTAAAATGTCTAATTTGCGTTTGTTATTACAAAAATGTAGGAATTTAATATTATTTTGAGGAGTCATTGTGTGATTTTGTTCTAAAAGGTGTTTGGCGTAATTCGATTTTTCAGGATGTTTATTTTTGTAATGACGTACGTGTTCTTTATATCTTATGTCAAAATTTCGAAGTGTTTGTCCAATATATACCGAACTACAAAAAGAACAATTTAAACGGTAAATGCCCGATTTCATGATATCATGTGTTCTGTCTTTAGCATTAAATAAAAATGAAAAAGTGTTAGTGTTGGTTTTAAATGTTATTTTATAATTGTTGTTGGTTTTTCTTAGTATATGTGCAATTTTTTCTGATATTTTGCCAAAATATGGTATAGATATGTAATTTGTGTCTTCTGTTTGATTGTCAATGGGATATATTCTTTTGATAGCTAACCTATAATCTTTTTGTTTAATTAAAGTGTCAATCATGTTCGGATTATAATGATTTGCATGTGCTAGTTGTTTAATGGTTGATATCTCTTTGAATATATAAGAAATAAAAGGCTGGTGTGGCAGTTGTTTTTTTATTTTTCAATAAAGTTAAATATATTTCTTACATTTACCAAAAAACGACATCATACCATTAAAAAAATTCTTTTTTTCTTCAAACGTAAAATAATTAGGTCACAATTTGACTGAGGTGGCTGCGGAAAAACGCAACTTTTCCGCCGGCGACAGTTTTACTTTTCCTTTTCCCTCCATGGAGGGAAAAGTGTTGCTATGGAAAACGCTAAAATAATAACACACAACAATGAAAATACGAATTTAAACGTCATTTTTATTTATCAAACTAATATTAAACATGCAATTTGTCAATGTTGCATTTTGAAAATTAAAACCATGCAGTACTGTAGAAGTCTGTGCAGACGAAGTTAAATTTTCTGCAATCAAATGAGATGCTGATGGTTCAATAAGATTTGTCTTGCTGGCACTAGGTGTTATAACTTCATTCAAGTTTAATATATTACTTGCATTATCATTTTTATTTCACAGCGACTCCTCTATGTCGCCTTCTGCTACACTACTTGATTTCCAGCCCCCGTGCCGCTTTAGCGACTCAATATTACCTCCTCCATCAATTAATCGTGTAGCCGATTAATTGATGCTTAATTAAGATGATTAATTAAGTGCGTCTTAAAGAAGGGCCTGTGTATTCTTTTGAATTACTTAATTTTAAGAAAGTTGCAACCTTTCCAGGAACACTGCTAATACTGTGTATTCCCATTACACTTCTGCAGCATTTTCCATTTTGATATTTTAAAAAGAATCTAGTTTCTGGCATATCTTTTGGTCTTAACGCTGCATATTTTCGATAGATTTTGACGTAATTTTCTCCAATTATTGTGAACGATCGAACTTTTCTAGTCTTACTATCCAGAATTTTAATCAAAACAACATTCCCCATGTCCTCTATATCTGTAGTTTTCATTTTTACCATTTCATCACATCTGCAGGCTCCAGTTACTCCAATTAATCTGAAGAAATTACATATTTAAACCACAAAATTAAAATTACCTAAAACGTATTACCTTTAATCCTAAATACAAATCATCTTGCGCTTCAAATAAAAAAGTTTCGAACTGCTCCTTCGAAAAAATTCTTGATTTTTTTGCAGAATACCCTTCGTTTGCTTTTTTCAAGAACGGGCGTAACTTTAAACATTTACTTATATCCATTCCGTTTTTAATTATTAGTTGCGAATTGACCATGGAATATCGCGACCACATGGTCGATGATTTCCATTTTTTCTCTTTAGCCATTGTGTTGAAATATGCTAGAAACACATTTTCTTCAAATTTATTTACATTCTTTGAATCGCACCACTTTTTAAAATGATCGTACGCGGTACAATATTTCTCGCTAGATTTTGTGGGTCCAAGAGAGGAGACAGCCCCATTGACCGCAGCCTCAATTTCTGCCGACAAGCTCGGTTGCATTTCAAAAACTAACCGGTCACAACTAACAGCAACGATGAACAATTTATATCTGTCAAAACGTTTTTTTGTATAACAATCGAAACTACTCGCATTTATTAATCGCCTACTACATTTCTAGTATTGTATTCATAAATCAAACCCAGAGCTGAGTATCAAAAACACAAAAACATGGCAGCTTTATAATACATATTTTAAAGCGTTTGAAGAAAAAATAGCATATTTAATTTGGAGAAGTGACTTTTCATGGCTTGCCTTCTATTAAACTCTAGTAAACTTGACTTCTAGTAAACTCAGGCGCGCCATGAAAAGTCGTACTTCTCCTCCGCATAAAATAATATACTATTGTTATCAAAATGCTCTGTCACCGCTACTTTCATTTCTTTATCGTTTGTAAATCTTCAGCCCCTTAAGTTCTTCTTCAGGTTTCTGAAGAGAAAATAGTCGCAGGAGATTAAGTCTGGACTATAAAAGGCGTGGTCGGCTTCGAAGTTGTTTTTTTGTAAAACTGCCCTCGAAGTTTGGTCAATATGCACAGGCGTGTTATCATGCAAAAACAGTATTCTTTTACTCAGCTTTTCTCTTCTTATTTTTTTAATTATTGTTTGTGAATTATTTTATATGCCCTTTCCTTACTAATGCCTACATCCCTAGCAACTTCTCACTGTTTAATTCGGCGATCAAAGAATATTAAATTTTTCACTTTTTCCACATTTCCTCCAGTAACTGCCGAAACAGGACGTCCAGTGGGTCTAGGACAATTCGGCGCCGTGCCAATTCGGCGCCAAACATTACTACAAATTTATTATCAACAAACAAAAAATAACTAATACAACAACCTACCCTATTAGTAAAACCCAGAGCATAAGTTCTTCCTAGAAAATCTTACCAACCGTCTTAATATATTGATTATCTTGTGCATTAGTAAAGGATTAGAGAAGGCGAGTAATTAACATACAGGATTAATATTCAAGTAATGACTACCAAGAAAAACTCAACCTGATGTAAATGGAATTTGAAAAAAGCAATTAAGCTATAAAGTAAAATTTAACAGAAATACTAACCTTGCTAAGAATTTAAATTAGAAATTACAAATGTCATTTTAGTTTGGTTAGATTTTTTTGGCACCGAATTGGCACGGCGCCGAATTGCCCGCGCCGAATTGTCGGCGCAGAGTTGTCCAATACCGTGTCCAGCACGGGAATTGTCTTCCAGGCTCTCACGGCCTTGTCTAAATTTGTTTTGACCAAAATTTCATAATAAATTCTGAAGGGCAAGAATCACCGTACACATTTATTATTATTATTATTTAAGAACAGAAAGCAGAAAACCGATGAAACTGTTTAACATGCGTTCTTGAATTTGCTATGGTGAATGTCCTTTTTGGTAAGGAATTTTATTACAGCCCCATGCTCAATGTTAACATTTTTTTTAATTTGACGATATGATTCAATCATCGAACTGTTAATGCACAACTAAGCACACCACGGCAAAACAAATTACCACATGTCAAATAAAATAAACAACAAATCTGACACCATAGCTAACTATGTTAAAATAAGATTATAAATACTGCAGGTAGATCATTTATCAGCCAGCCTCCCCTCGTACATTATTCAATGAGCATGTAATGATGGGAATTTATTAATTTTATATTAAATTGTTTCTATGACTTTTCGATAAGAACAGATTCGAAAAGTACAAATATTGACCTTGCACACCATTCTGTACACCTTTGTTGATTTATCTGGTAATAAGTTGACAGAGGTTACTTTTACTGTTTCTAAAATATCTGCCAGCATACAAATCTCACCATTTTTACTATCAGAATTAGTTAAAAATATATACAGTGTCTGCCATAAAGTTAGATCTATATGGGAATTTTTTTTAATATTCTACTTGGAAAAAAGCTTTATTATTTTGATTATTTTGAAATCATTAAAAACTTTTTTTTATTTATTTTATTTCAAGTACTTTTGAAAGCAGACATGATTGCCACACAAAGTTTTTTCCAAGCAGAATATTAAAAAATTCCCATATGGATCCAACTTTATGGCAGACACTGTATGCTGAGTTATTACTCATGGACCATGACTAATCAATATTACTCACTAAGAAACGCATATGTAATGAATGTATTATTTAGTAGGAATAAAAAAAGTTTTTTTGTAATATTTCAATTTGATATTGCTTGTGAATAATAGCTATTTATGTAACAAGTACATAATGTAGGACTTTATCGACAAGCCCAGTTTATGGCCGAGCGCGCGAAGCGAGCAAGGCCTATAAAAAAGGCGAGTCTATAAGGTCCGATTATGTAAGAGTTGCATACAAAGCTTTATGTTCGATTCCTAAAATTGGGTAATTATCAAAAAAAATCAGTTTATAAATTTGACATCTATTCTTGACAGAAGAAAATTTGACATGTAATATACAGTTGTCATACTTTATTTTACTACTACCACTTTATTTTACGAGTACAATAATAAGCCAGTTCACTGCCGCAAAACAATACAATAAACAATACTTTATAATGCAATCGGACATAAAGTACTTTATTAATTACATTTTTATTTATTTTTTTAGTTAATAATATTTTAAAAAACGTTACAAGGCCGTATTATTTTGTAGATTTTATTTGGATTTTTAATATTTCTCAAGTTGTGGAAATCAATAGCATGACAAATTAAGTAAGTTTCAGAAATCCTGCACTTCAGAAAAAGTAAATATGATTGCATATCCAAAAATAATGTAAACATTCTTAATATGTTATTAGTACAGTAAAACTAGGGTCAAACCCAAATATCAAAAAAAAAAAATGTACCTCGTGCCAAATTGTTCTACACCCTCCTCGTAGTAAGTGATAAAAAGTTGCACGACCCAGATGTCAGGTTTGTGGGAGTGGGGGAGTGGGTGAAAATGGGGTAAAATTGTATGTTTTAACAGTTTTTCGCAAATATCTCGAAGACTATGAGGTCTACCCAGAGCCTTCTATAGCTTAACGAGCCTGGAACTGTATCCCTACTACCGTTGTGACGTAGAAACAGTCGATGATCGGATTGAATTATTCACACTGCCGCGAGAACCAGCAGTCTAGCATAGCGTCTCCCAAATATTATATTTTTAGTGCAAGACAAACGTTTTGTAAATATTTGTGGTAATTTTATAATTATTTACCTAATGCATTATGTTGTTAAAAATTTTATTTTAGAAAATGCCGTCAAGTTGCTGTGAACTACGCTGCACTAGTCATTATTGCTACACCTTGATCAAGCAGTTTAATATAACTATTTATGCTGGCCGAAGTATCCAATTCGATGTCTCGTGCGCAAGTAAAAAATTACATCAGCAAAGAACAAAATATGCCCAAAAGCAGAAGAAAAGCGCAGAGATTTGAAAAATTAAAACAAAAATATTTACCAAAATAGTTTAATCTGTAATTAATAGTTTTGTAGAATGTCTTTTTATTTACAACTTTGTTATTTATTGTTATATAATTTTTTAATTTAATTTGCGATTTTTATAATTTTATTTTATTTACAAAATATGTTTGCTAAATGTTTTCACTTACGTAGTTCTTGCACAGAGAAAGCTTATGTTTTGTTCTTATTAACGATATTTATAATTTGGCAAGATGTTCATTTGTTGTTGCTTTTTCATTGTTTTTACTAAAATGTTTCTCTTATTGTTTTTTATTTCCTATTAGGGTATTTCTATTTGTTATGCATTAACAGCCAGATTAAAAAAAATAAAGGATTTTGTAATTCTGTATTATTTGGCGTAAAATAAATAACTTTTAAATTATGACATAAACTAATTACGTCGTATGCCCTCTGACACTTGTAGTGTATACCAATAGTGTATACCACTAGCAGTCTTAATGATTCGTTGTTAAAATTGATATTCATCAAATAGATAATAGCCGTTTTCATTTTTAAATTTGTCTCTTACTATTTGCATGTTGATTAATGGAAAAATAAATATATTTTACGTTCATTTTTATTTATGTGTTTATATCTACAATGTTGTTTATTTTTTGTAAAAATCATCAAAGCAAATAAATCTCTCGAAATACAGTTCTCAAAACTAGAGTATTACCCCAGAATATGTACCAAAACAAAGTGTTTTTTAATTACATTTAAGGAGAATCGACAGACAGTTCCTGCGAATTTATCTGAATAACACAAACATTTGACATCTTCCCACGTCGAAACTACTGGAAATAGGCATATCTATTATTTTGCGTTTTATAGGAAATTTAATTCTCTGTAATTTAATATCTGTCATGGTTTTCGCAGGGTTTTGAGAAAACGTTCGTGGCGGCGGTATTTCCCTATTAAACGCTGCAGAAATTTCATCGGCTCTTGTTACGTCACCCGTTGCACTTCCAGGCTCGTTAGCTATAGTAGGCTCTGGTCTACCACAAACTTCATTCTGTACAAAGTTAATTTCGACGCGAATTTGATAGGAAATAGAAATAGATTTTATTCATTTATGAAGGTACAATAAACAGGTACAAATTGTAAAAACCTTATAAAACTAGTCAGTTACAAATAAACTATCACACACATCCACATTTATATTACAAAAAGAGGTTTGAGCAATGGTAAAGCTAAATATTAGTAGTTTAAAAATTAATCTACAGAGTAAAAAGTTTTTCAATTAGAAAGTTAACAACTTGTGTTTTAAAAGTCATATTGCTATTAGCATTAATGTATTGACCAATCTAGTTAAAGCATTTGACATCAATATGGCTAGGAGAATTCTGGCCTACAACAAGCCTAGGTATAGGTTGATATATATATTATGTCTATTTCTGGTCTCATATGTGTGAATGTAACTATTTGTGCGAAATTTGAATGTGAATAATATTCGTTGATGGTATCAATCCACCACATTTCAGTCGTGTGGTATGAAATGCTTTAAATGAAAGATTGGGCAACAAACGAATAGGCTAAAAACAATCCATTCGCCTCCTGACCTAGAAGCCCGAATCTAACTGCTTTATATTTTTTTTGGTTATATCTAAAACATTGTGTACCCTGAAAGAAATTCAAAATATAAATCATTTACGGTATAAGATTACTTTTATCTTGGGTTACTTTGGATTACGAGTGACTTGTTCTGCAAGTGTTTTGTAAGACATGCAAAATTCTTTTATAAATCTTAACTTACGTATGCTTTGTCACCAAGCATCACGCAATCCTTCTCTCGTAAAGTATTTTTTAATTTTGTGTCCAAATGTAGTCACTGCTGTTTAATACTCAAGACCCAAGGTAACGCGCGTTACCAAAAACACGACCATACACATGTAAACTCTTATCATGGCTTCACCAATCATTAGTATGGGCAATCTCGAATCGTGCGTTGTAACTCGCTTCATGAAATCGCGCGATTGAATGTGTACACAACTTATGCAATGATATGCAATCACTAACGCACGTTCGTAATCGTGCATTAGCTAACACTTCATGTGTGCGGGGTCTAACTGTGTTGAAACAATACTGTATTTTGTATTTGTGTATCATTTTTATATGAATACGAAATACAAATTACCCCCCTTTTCACCCACTCTCCCCCCTTACTATGAGGAGGGTATAGAAAATTTGGCGTGGGGTAGAACTTTTTTTTTTTTATGTTTGGGTTTGGTCAATTTTTAAGCTAGTTTTACTGTACTATATGTACATAAAAATGTAATACATCAGAACTTGAAAATGATGTGCATTGCTTGATTGTTGATCGTCAGTATAACTAGATAGACTGGAAACGCATTGGCTTGATAAAGGGATATAAAAGCGTTCATAAAATTGGTAGTGGAATAGTGCTATACTATTTCCCCCTACTCTAGCATCAAGACTTATAATATACGTTTATTGGGCTAAAATACAAGTAAACTTATGCACTGAAGTGCGGGTGCTTAACCTGCATCATTTTTTATGAACAGATTTAAATTATTAATATCAAGTGCATGCACATCCAGTCAATATACAACATCCAGTTGCAACTTTTTATGAATCGCTTATATCTCACTACAACTTTTATAAATGCTTTTATATCCAGTCTGTATTTGTGAAGTATACAGCGAAATCATATCATAAGTTGCAAAAATATTTTGATTGGTTTCTTTAAAAGAAAAATCTCTTATTACAATAAAAATTCATCTTTATAGATAAAAAAAGTCAGTGCATCAATATTTATATATTTTTAATACTAAAGTAACAAAAGTTTTCAGCATTTTTAGAAAAACAAGTTGAAAACAAAAATGAATAAATATGTTTGTAAATAAATTCAATACAAACGGAGAATAATAATGGTAATGGACATACATATACAGTGTGTACATAAAGTAAGGAATAAATTCGATTAAAATTCGGGGAATTTTCTTTCACAAAAATGCTCAGACACGTATATTATTTTTTTTAACGTGCATTTTTGAGATAAAATCAAATGTACAGCGTGTCGCAAAATTGAGATACAATCCCTAAGGTGAAATTTTCAAATGGAAACCCCCATTTCTTTGTTGCATTTATGGATTCTACGTAAAATTCTGAGTATTTTTCATGTAGCATACCCTATGTCGATATTCAGCTGTTTCCGAAGAAATGGCGTTTAAAAAAAATTATTTTTATTTATGATAAAAGATAAGAGTTCACAATACAGATTGGGCTGGTATTTTGTACATTGTCGGAAGTTGTGGTTATTTGTTTCCATAGTAATTCTGCTTTTATTCATTTAATAAACAACATTCCAATAACGTCAAAAATTGTGAATTAGCTAATTTGTCAGTTGTGGTTTGACGTTATTTGAAAAAAGAGTAATCTTACAATGCGATTATCGACAACACAAAGAATTGAAATTCTTATGATGATTGGGTATGGTGATAGAGTGCGAACTCAACGTGAGGTGTATGTTTTATTTAATAACAAATATCCAGACAGACCAATAAACCAGTCACTAGTCAGCAAAATTGAGAGGAAGTTTCGAGATACTGGTTCTGTAGAAGATAAGCCAACGAATGGACGCCCTGCGATCAACGAGGAGAACAAATTAAATGTTTTACTAGCTGTAGAAGAAAATCCACATATTAGCATTCGTGTCAAATTAGCCGTATCTACGATTCTTTCCTCTGTACATAAGGTTTTACGAGTAGAAAAGTGGCATCCTTATAAAATAAAACTGGTACACGAATTAAATGAAGACGATCCAGACCGACGAATGCAATTCTCTCAAGCCTTAATGGATATGTGCCACAATTTCCCTCGTCATGTTGAAAACATTTTGTTCTCAGATGAATCAACTTTTACATTAACCGGGCAAGTTAATAGACAAAACTGTCGGTATTGGGCAAAAGAAAATCCCAGATGGATGAGAAAACAACACACCCAATATCCTGAAAAAATTAATATTTGGGCAGGAATTGTCTAAAATCAAATCATTGGGCCTTACTTTTTTGAAGAGACGTTCAACGGTTCAGGATATCTTGATTTCTTACAACATCTAATCCCTAATTTACAAAATTTATTTCCCAGTACTAATAACCCGATGTTACATGAGGAAAATTTATGGTTCATGCAAGATGGTGCCCCACCACATTATGCAGTTCAGGTTAGGCAATATCTCGATGAAGTAGCATTTCTCAACAGATGGATTGGAAGGCATGGATCAATTGAATGGCTACCAAGGTCTCCTGATCTCAATTCGTTGGTTGGTTGTTTTATGGGGTCATCTCAAAAATGTTGTATACAAAACTAAACCTGAATCGCTTGACTTAAAAACTAGAATTAGAAGAGAATGTGCTAACGTTAGTCAAGAAACAATAACTAGGGTCCAGCATCAATTTATCAATCGTTTGGGATACTGCCAGGCACAAGAAGGGTTTCAGTTTCAGCATTTAATTAATTAAATAATTATTGTTCCTTATTCATTGCAATGTTTTGATAAAACCATGTTATCATTTGGGTCATTCTACAAATAAAGCTCAGTTTTGTAATGCAGAAATTTGAATTATCAACTTCTTTCAAAATCAAAATAAACATTAAAAATGTACTTTAGTATTTTACTCAAAGCAGGCAACCCAAAACAGTACACTTTTATATGTAATATATTAACTTTAAATAAAGCTACACAAAATTTGAACGTAATCATTTAATACTAATATGGGAAATTTAAAAATACAACTCTTTTAACATTTTACACAATGTTTCTTTGGATTAAAACAATTACAAAAGCCTCTGCCTTCATTACAAAAACAACTTAAATCTCTATAACGTAGATAATATTTTTTTTCCGTCATAATTTGATGTAGTTGCATCGTGCCTTGCAAAGTCGAAATTTTTTTCGGTAAAGTTTTGTGATGACTTTCTACGTCATGCAACTGAATTTTAAATAATTTTACAGTTGTTTCTTTTTGCACTAGTTTGTAGAAGTCATCAGCATCTCGAATATCTTTACCACATGATACTAATCGGTCCGCTGTACGCTTCAACACGCCACCTATTCCATCCGCAGCACCCTTTCCGTGACCAGCTTCAAAAAATGACCATGTTCCTTTCTTAAAACCATAATCAAAGATGTTTTTTGCAAATAAAAAAAAATTTTGCTTTTGCCTATATTGAGTACAAGGACCATCAGAAAATATGTGTACCGTGTCGACTGAAGACCATAGATGTTTAATTAACTTCAAAATTGGATCTAGATGAGCCCAAATAGCAGCTGGTCCGTGTTCATTACAATCAGAAGTTGTACAAAATGACATCGTCGTATTTTTATTTCCATTTGTTGCATAGAGCACCCCAGTGTGTAGTGTAACCTGCTTGCGAGAACCACCGAAGTGAAATGCTTGTATTTCTTCTGAATATTTGCAGTTATAATTTTCGCTAAAATCCACATGTATCACCACTTCGTTTGTTCTAATGTTGTCTATTGCTTGCCTATACGATTGATACTGCTTTTTTATATTAAAGACATGTTTCTTGAAAATGATTATTGTGTCTTGAAATTTTTTCATTAAGACTTCTAATGAGTTACTGGCGATTTCCTTTACATTTTTTGTTACTTTCTTGGTGATCCCATCTTTCTTGTAGATTTCTTCTTTTCTGACCCATTGTGTCCATTTAACTTCAACTTTCTTACTAGAAAGTTCCTTTACATTACAGAAATTTTGTTTGTCCTTACATTTGGAACATAAATTATACATACAATCTTTAGCATTGGTATTACAAACAATTGATTGAACTAATGTATTAAGGTTTTTCGTAGGAATAACTTGCAGCTGTGTAAGTGTATTCATCATATACATGGTGTTTACGTGAATTTTACATATGCAAGTATCTCTTTCGTCAACTGTTGGCATGACCACATAAAACCGCCGGTGTCTTGCAAAATATGAGTAGGAACATTTAAAACTGTATTCCTTTAAAAATGATTTATAAAGATTTTTCATCGAGTCCAGTAAATAACGCTTTTGAAGTTTTATTTTATGCTTTGTTTTAGTTTCTTTCTTTCCCGCACTTGCTCTGCTAACGTCGTCTCTTACAAAAAAGTTTGTTATTTGTTCAACTAATTTCAATGTTCCATTTTCTAAATTGCTGTTGTTTTTCTTGATATATGTTCGTTTCAATCCCAAAGCATCAGCTCTAATTTCTTCCAATAATCTATATTTTTTCAGTTTCTTCTAATTTAAAATGTCTTTTAAACTTTGCTTGATCTGTCTCTTTTTACATTTTTTAAAATAATGTTGCATAGCAGATGTTAAAGTATAATACTTAAGAAGATGCCTTTTAACTAAGATTTTGTTTTCACTTGTAATGCCGTTAACTATTGATTTTGGAGACAAACTTCTTTTTTTAGACTGCTTATGGTGTTGAAGTCGATAATTCCTTTTTCGATATTTTTCATTCAATTTTCTCAGTTTTTCATTTTCAGCTTGTAGTTTAATATTTTCCCTATACAACTTTGTTCTGTCACGTCTTACTTTTTTTCTTCCACGAGTGGTATTTGTTTCTTCTTTACAAGCCGAGCTTTTATTTTCTTTTTCTTTTCTTTTCTTATCGCGCCATTGTTTGCGTATATATTTCCTTTGAATATCAGTCATGTCGCATATTAAGATTTTATTCAGATGATATCGTTGTCTAGCTTTTTTTTTTACTTTCATCATATTTTATGGAATTTTTTGATCTTAACTTCTCGCGATATCGCCGCTGCTTCTCCGCTGCTGTTAAACCCATACCTGGCAATTGAACAAAACTTGTACTTGTAAGTTTGTATGAGCATAGTTAAGTTTCAGTAAATAATTGTACTCAAACTAATTTTTTAATATTTGGGTAACGCAGGGGAACGGTAACGCAGGGGAAATTTTTTAAATTAAAATTGAATAAATCATACATCGTAAAATGTTTAAAATTTCCCTTCACGGTGTAAAGAGCTTCTATACCAAGTAAACTTAATACGTTATTGGAATTTAATTTCAAGTACTACTTACCGTAAAGTTTCCGGTAACGCAGGGGAATCGGCAAAAACACACACTTTGCATTCACTTATTTGATGGGTTGCAGACGCCATGCAACAATTTGACTGGTAAGACAAATATCGCAGGGGCTTTGATTTCAACGCCAACTATTTATAATGAACAGTACAAATTTATGGCTTTTATTTAACTGTCCCAAAAAAAATAAAACTCATCACGGTAACGCAGGGGAAAATAGTCACGGGACAAGGTTCTTCTTAAGTTAATATGTAAGATATTGAATATTGTAAACAATTTATGTCTTTAATATAAAGAAAAACAATTTAAAATATCTGACAATTAATAATGTTTGACTGTAATAGTCGAAAATAGAAAATACATAATATTTTATCAAGAGTAATAGCTTGTGGGACAGAGCATTTTCACGGTGTTTTAATGATTATTTATTTGTTATTATTAAAAACTTTTGCAAAAATGAATTTAAGTGAATACATTTATTATCTAAATAGTATAGTGATTTTAAATGCATCTAACATAAAATGATTTGCTTGTTAGTTTGCAATATATGATCCGAAAATTCAAGGGGACAGGTACTGTGGCTTTAAAAGTAGAATGACCCATTTACCAGAAATAAAATAGTAGTAGTAGTATTTTTTTTAAACGCTATTTCTTCGAAAACAGCTGAATATCGACATAGGGTACACTACATGAAAAATACTCAAAATTTTACGTAGAATCTATAAATACAACAAAAAATGGGGGTTCTTAATTGAAAATTTCAACTTAGGGGTCGTATCTCAATTTTGGGACACCCTGTACATTTCGATTTTATCTCAAAAAATGCACGTTAAAAAAAATATGTGTCCGAGCATTTTTCTGAAAGAAAATTCCCTGAATTTTAATCGAATTTATTCCTTTATGTACACACTGTATATACAGGGAGATCAAGATTGAATGTCCTGATCCTACACTACTTTCCACGAGCTTGATATCAATATTTACATCCATCACCTGAGAGTCAGGACAAAAGCAGTGGTGTGCGGATGACATTCAAAAAAACTAACCTCCAAAGTAATGTACAAAAACTTTGGTTTGTATGCAATTAAAAACATGAAAAACAAGTTCGTTTTTAATTAAAAAATATATTTCTATGGTTATAAGGATTGTTTATTTTCTCTCATTTGAACTATGCAAAAGTTTATCCTTTTCATACAAAATAAACATCAGAAATTTAAAAGAATTACTGAATGCTAATTGAAATATTTTACTGTTTTATGTGTTACCATTGATAACAGAAATAACAAGACGTGTCAATTTCTCTTGCCACAGTATTGGTAACCAATACTATTATTATCATTAAGATCAATAACGATCAAAAATAAGAAGTAAATACAAAAGATTTCATTTAATAAACAATTAAAATTACACAAATTAACACAATTAAATAATTTACAATTAAAATTATTACAATAGATTTATAGTATGTGTTCAAAATGACCTCCATGTACAGCCAGACAAGCATCTACTCGGTTTTTCATATTTTCGAATAATTTTGTGAATTAATGTATCCGGACAAATGAAACCACGATTCATCGGAAAAGAATGTGAGATCCAATAAATCATCATTGCGAAGATTTGCATTAAACCAGTTACATATTGAATTAGTCTTTCATAATCAGGGGGAAGTAACTCTTGCACGACAGTAACTTTATATGGATGGAAGTGTAGTATTTTCTTTACTGCCTTGTGAGCTGTACCATTTGATAAACTTACAATAATTTTCATTTAATATTTCAAAGTAATTTTCATATAACTGTTACGATTACCTGTTTGTTGAGTAAGTTGGCATAATGGTTTGTTTGGACTACGTTCTACACGAGTACGCACATCTGCAACAACATCTTCCGTAAGTACAGTACCACGACCACTTGATTTCCCCTTACTAACACACTCTCTGTTTCATGAAAACGGTGCACAATCCGGTGTATATGTCGAATTAAAGTTTCTTCATCAATTTCCATATCAGGGAAGCGATTTATCCATTCTTCTGCACAAAGCGTTGGAGAATATTTCCATTCTGCATTACCATCTCGTTCACCGTTGCGAAAATAAGCTTCTATAATAAATTTCTCTTGTTCAAGAGAAAAGGGCATTTTGATAGAGGTTATTGACCTGTAACCTGTAATTCACAATTTCTACATATAATAACTTTATAACAACAATAAAAATATTTTTTATTTACCTTGCACTCAATATAATCCTTCAGTGGTAGTCTTGAAAAAGACTTATGTATAGAAATAATTAAACAACGAAAAGAATAAAGAAATAAACGGAATTAACAACGCACGGTAATGAGTTAACAAAAACAATTTTGACAGATTGACATCTAGGGACATCTAATAAATTCCCCAGAATTCTTTATATCACTAGTTTTATTTATAAATTGGATGTAAATATTTATATCAAGGTGATGGAAAGTAGTGTAGGATCAGGATAATCAATCTTGATCTCACTGTATATAGTCTGTTTGATTTAAAGTGCCCCACTTTGTAGCAACTTTATTTCTGGTCAGAAATGGTATAAACCATATATATTATTAAATGGCATAAAATTCTTTATGCTCTGGTTCGGAAGATTCCATATTTACTAAATAGGCGTGAAAGTGATCGGCGTTATCGAACTTTTTTTTTTTAAATTATATGATAGGTATTTTTTAATGAAAACATATAGTGTTTCAACCATAATAAATATTCTATATCTATATATATACTCTTAAAAGGAAAAGTTTCAAGAAAAACGTAACAATTGATTTACAACTAGTAGGCTTTGATTTCTGGTTCTCCAATTAATAAAACAATTATCTAGCAACCTTAGGTAAATAACGAAACTTTACTTATTCTAATGGTCTAATCTTCAAATAGGAAAAATGTAGAACAAAACGGTACAATAATAAATAATATAATCAATGGAGCCAGTCTCGGTGGATTAGTGGTGTGCATGTTTGCTTCATAATCCAAGGATCGCAGGTTCGTTCCCTGGCCGAGCTGGTAATTCTTCATAGCGGAGAAAAATTAAAAATATGCCTTCTTCTCGGATAGGAAGTAAAACTGTAGGTCATGTGTCAATGCGATGTTTGGCATGATAAAAATCCCTACTGGGGGTGGAATTCCCCCCAGATTCGGCTAAATTCTAGTAGGATCGGCCAAATGATCATAGCAATCGGTGCCATGAGGTACGAAGGATGCTCCACCATTCTGATTCCTCGCCCAAAAGTAAATAAATATATCAATGGAATAAATTGAAAATAGTATTTTACATTATTAGCAAGGTAAACCTGTTTTTACTGGCGATAGAAGGAAATGACTGGCGAGCAGATAGGCGAGCCTGTCACCTTCTTGAGCCAGTAAAAACAGTTACCTTGTGTATAATGTACCATATTTTATTTGTTATTCATTCGTAAACAACACACAACATTTATTGTATCAAAAAATCTGGCCTTAGAATTTAAAAAAAAGTATTATTCTTAAGATTGAGAATAAAGGGTAATTTCCACACTCATTTCAACTAACATTAATTCATTAATTGAGTTGGGAATTAAATACACATACAGCCACAAGTAAATAATTGAAGTATTATAGTAAATAAGGTTCAGTATGTTGTTCATTTCTTTCAATACATAATTCGCATCTTCGAACAACACTAGTACTCGTAGTAGAACTAGAGTAGAACTTTTTTGTTTTATATTTTCCATAATTGAAGCTTAAAGACGATCAGAATAGCTAAAGTTTTGTTATTTTATCTAAGCTTGCTAGATAATTCTGATTTAATACTTGGAGTAATCAGATTACAAAGCCTACCAGTCAGTAGGCAAAGCAAATTATTTTTCACAATTTTGAAAATTTTCTTATGTAAGACTATGAATATTTATTATGGCTGAAAAGAGAATACAATATTCTATTGATTTCAATTTGGATTTACTGAACCAGAACATAGACAATTTTATGCATTTAACAATATATATGGTTTATACCATTTTTGACCGAATATGAAGCGGGGCACTTTAAATTAAACAAACTGTATGTAGAAAATGTTCTTCCAGGTTAATACTCGGTCCCGGTTGCTGCATACGAAAACGTGGGGCTGCCGTAATGCAACACATGTCATAATGTTGCTCGAATGTATGTTTACGAGCATGATAGCGATATATGCCTTATTAGTGCAGCCCCGCATTTTTGTATGAACTGACCGCGACTGTTAATACTAACAAATAATGATTTTAAAATTATCTATTTTTTTATAATATAGTTATGCTGCAACATGCATCACATTTACTTTTTAGTACTTTTCTGTAAGTTATTGGCACAACTTCATTAGTCATTGATTTGTCATTAATTGGCTATAGATTACATTATTTTATATGGGGTAAACTGAAGGTAAAAATTTGTACACCAGACCGTAGGTTTACCCGGATTTTCACAATAAAATTCACGAGATTCTATTTATAATACACTTAGATTTTCCAAGGAATACACGAATTTCACATTGCTTACACAGAATAAAACATTTCCAATACTCCCAAATCCCGCCACTGCCCTGGATTACACAGATTGCACAAGATATTTCAGAATCTACACAGGTTTTACATTGATTATACAGAAGTAGTGATGTAAATGAAAAAAAACCAAAAGGTTTTTTTTTAAAAAACCGTTTTTTTTCAAAAAAAAAACCATACGTCTGTTTTTTTCCGAAACTGTTTTTTTTCAGATATAGACATAATTTCGAATATTATGTCTATATCAGTCTATATGTCTATATATTATGTTCCTTATTGTTCATTTTCTTGTCTGAGAGGATTGTCAGCCATAATATAACAAGTGGTAAGATTATTATCAATGACATGTACGTGTGAAACCAAACTGCAGTTCAAGGAGCCTGTATACGGCGATTTGAATACGGTGCTCCAGTTTCACAAGTAGAATCATCGATTATTAATCGTACTACGAGTTATATTCGATGAGAGAAAATTTTAATTAAATTATGTTCTTAGAAACAGATCAAAATAAGGTAATATGATCACTTGTTTTTTACTATTGGTGTGATAGCTTTGTAATTAAGCAAATTAATAAGTTCCGATGGTTGATTTAACATCATGTGTCATATATAAAACTACTTGTGGTCCCAATTTTGCCAATAATTTTGAATGTCATAACACAAGTAGTTGATCGAGATGGAAATTGTGATGAGTGCAAAGCACAACTCGCACTTATCGTCTGAATCACTACAAGTATAATCTAATATGATGGCCACGATTATCAAAAAAATTGGGACCAAAAGTGAAATTCATGTGAGAATTGCACGACGATGCCGAGAACCAATAGAAAAATTCAAATTTGAATTGTATCCATGACAATCACACAATTTTCCGGAAATTTATATATATATATATGCTACCAAGGAGTAATTTTTTGGAAATTATACTTGTAACATATATAGCTACATAAAACATGGAGTCTCTGTACATAAAACACTGATTTTAGAAATAAAAACCAATTAATCATAATGCATTTTTTTCTGTGCGTCGTTCGATTCTCTTACCGAATATAGCCTCGTGCACTGATTCTGCCTGGAAATTTTGATTTCGTGCATTTCTGCAACGTAATTGCAGAGTAATTAAGACGTTGCAGAAATGTCACTCAAAAAATTTCCGCCAATAATCAATGCACTTGGTATATTATAAGTGAAAATTTAACAAATTATCTCTGTAATTATCATCAATGGTGATTATTGTTGTAATCAGCATTGTTAATTGGTTTGACTAAATTTATGACATTTGATTAGTTGATAAATAATGTATTGAATTGTCACTAATATAATTCAAGGTTTTAAAAAAATAGCTACTAAATATGTAACTTTTGCAGTAAAACTAAATGACAGTAAATATATTGCCTATGCCCTGATCTTGCTATAAGATTTTCATATTTTTTTTTATCTATTGATTTACTAAATGTAATAATCCTCACCATCAGTTCAAATCTTAAATTGAAGGTTATAGGTCATTGATACAAGTATATTTGAAAAGTAATCGGTTGGTCTCTTTCCCTAATCATTACAAGAACTTTTTATTATTAAGCACCCGTCTGCTGAAAAAAAACAGTTTTTTTTTAAAAAAACATGTTTTTTCATGTTTTTTTTTCAGTCAGAAAAAAACCGTTTTTTTACATCACTATACAGAAGTACAGATTTTCACTGGCGTATACACATCGTTATATCCTGGATTTCACAGACTACACAATGGTTACATAGATCTCGCATTGATTACACAGAATTCACAGATTACACAAGATTTCGCAGAGCTCATACACCAGATTCTTGCCCCTTTTACTTTTTCTACCCCTTGTTATTTATTTTGGGGTGCCAAATATTTATCATATTTTTTAGATACCTTTTTGTCTAGGTTTTTATGTTCTAATAATTTTTTTCTTTTTTTTAGGTTAAAGTGGTGAAATTCAGTTATATGTGGACTATAAATAATTTTAGTTTCTGCCGGGAAGAAATGGGTGAAGTTTTAAAATCCTCAACTTTCTCAGCTGGAGCCAATGACAAATTGAAATGGTATATTATGCATTGTGTTTAGTTTATTTAATGTTGAGTATGATTTTTTATGTTTTATAAAAAGATTACGCCAAGACAAAAATGATAAAACTTTTGTTGGTTAAGACTAGAGTTCTTAAATAATAATCATTAAAATAAGAATCAGCTATGACAAAAAGCTGTCTTTTTTTTAGGGTAATTTCTATAATTATTTTTAAATAATACTGATAATAGAATTGTTAATAGATTTTGAAACAAGGAAAGAAATTTATAATGAGTGACTGTTTGCCATAAGATTAATAATAAAAAAAGCTTTCCTTTTCTGAATTGCTTTTGGATGATACATTGCAAATTTACGTTAAACCCCAACATTATATCGAGTGTTTTTTAAATTTGACGTCGAAGGCGGCTATGGGTAATTGATTGTGAACGGATCTTGATCGTATTAATAAATGTCATTGTCAAAACGTTCAAATTACTCACGTGTTTAAATAATTCACAATCGACTATTCACAGCCTACGTTGACGTCAAATTTAAAAAAACACTTGATACTTTAAGAATTCTTTTCATAATTCATACTATAAATATCACTTACTGTGATAAAACTTTAAGATTTATCTCCTAATTAATTATTTTTGTAAACAACTCTTGAATGTCATTACAGGTAATATTTTAAAATGACCTACACAAGTCAGCATCTTAATTTCAGGTATAAAGCATTTTTTTATTTATATTGCAATCAACATGTATAAATTGCAAAATATGCCAACATTTTCCTAAATCAACAAAATGCATATTTAGCTTGTCAATCATATTGTTCATTGCTAGCAAGTAATGATCTGTAAAATTAATGACAACTAAATTTTATTAATAATTTGCACCTTTGTAAAATGCGTTGATAAAAGTTAGGTGTTCCAAGAGTCCTAAAACAAGTTTCCATTATATTGTAAATGTAAGTTAATCAAGTATGTATATACTAAGTATATAATATCACACTTTCATTGAAACACTGTGCATATAAAACATTTTAACACAAAAATTGCAAACAAGAAAACAAAATTTTTTAAGTTCATTTTATTCTATTTGCAATTTCCAGTGTCATGCGTTTAACATTTGAATGAAAGCATGGTATAGGGAGATACGTAAAGTTTGTTTGGTTTTTCGAAACACAGACTATCTTTATTCACAATTCAAATTAACATTTCAAGGTCAAATAGTGTGTGTATGTGTGTGTGATGTGACGTCACAAGCATGCTACTTCAGTGACAGCTTCGTGTAATAAAAGAGATATAAACAAAGTATTTTATATAAAAAAACCGGTACCATGTCTTACCTATTTATGATAATAGTTCCATATTTAGGAAAAATATACAAAAAAGAAATTGTTTTTAGAATAAAACATTCTGTAGTGTAACCTTGTTTACAGGCCAAGACATTGATTATGACAAATAGATGTTCTTTTCATTCCTTCTCTTTTATAAGATTGTCATATTTACAAATAGAACAAAAGGTTCACACATGTACAGATTTCTAACAAAAAAAAATAACTTTTCGGTTATTATAGTGTTTGAATGGATTTAACATTATTAAGCATAAATAATCACTGTAACATAAAATGATATCTTTTATTAAGAAATACTTAGAGTCAATATATGGTGATGTTTAAAATATAAACAATGCTGATAATAGTATTGGTTTTTTCATTTCTTCGCAAATATAAATAATTGTAAGTAGTAAATAATAGTAGTGTTGTAAACTGCCTGAAAATCTATTTTTGGAGAATATTCCCAGAGCACAAACGAGAAAAAACAAAAACTCTCAAAAGTGAGCAAATCTGAAGCATATACATTTAACTTACAAAAATATATGCAAAGTGATAATAATGTTATTCAGCCAGAAAGTGCTTTAGTTTTTATTTTTGTTGGGTATACCTTATAAAAATTACCAACCTAGCTCATGTTGTAGTCTATTCCTAAGTTAAGCAGAATTTAGTTGTCAAAAACTAATCGTTCGGGGGCGGTAGGGAAGGTTTTTTAAAAAAAAGGGCGAAGTTGAATTTTTAGGTTATTTTTTGCAGAACATCGCGTGTAATGTCGCAAAACTGTGATGGTTACATCAGTATTCAAGTTGTTTAAAAAAACATTTAAGGTATGCATTTACATTGTTTTTTATGAGAACTTTTAAGAAGAGAACAAACTTTAGTACAGAACGAGGTTTTTCTATTCATTAACGGAGCAGAAGTTTTGTATCGGAGCGGGGTACACGATGTTCTGAAAATAAGTTTTGCAGGATAATACTGGATTTAACGTAGCTCTTACATATTTTGTTTTACAATGACGAAATATGACAGATATATAGTTGAAGACTTACACTACGATTTGGTCAGACTTTTTTTTAATGTTATCGAAATTCGAGTAATTTTTTCATAAGTTTACAATTTCTTTTTAACAAAAAATTAATTGCTTTCCTCATTTGCATCTGACGGAATCGTATAAGAGGTGTATGTTCTAACAAAAAAAGAAAATCTCAAAAATATTGAATATTAACAGCTGTACAGCAGATCCAAAAAGCCATAAAATTGATGCTATTTTCATCGTACGAAATCCTCTTAAGGATAAAAAACATTTATTTTTGACAACTATAACTAATAATGGATTGTAAGGACTGTGATTTACAAAACACTGGACTGTGACAAAACTTTTGGGTTCAGTCTTTAAACAACTTAAATATCGATGTAACCATTCACAGTTTTGTCGCAACATAACGCAACAAATAGCAAAAAATACAATTTCACCCTTTTTGACCCTGTTTCTTTTTGACGACAACTAAATTCTGCTTAACTTAGATAATACTTCGTGTACCTTTCAGTCAGCAGATTTTAGCTCGGTTTTTCTTTATATTGGTGACTGTCAATTTACCAACACCATATTTTAAAGCAATTGATAAAACACTAGCTACCATCATTTAATTGTTGAATAATTTCCATTATCTCTGATAGTTTTAATAACGTGTGTTTACGTTTTGACATTTATAATATCCACCTTCCAACAACGCTACATATTTAATTTTAGTATGTACTATTGCGAGATAAATAACTGGTACAGTTGAATTATAAAGTAGGCTGGTGTTTAAGAATTTTGGCATACTACATTGACGTCGACAGTTACAGTTTCAAATTTTATATTTTTATTACCGAAGAGAGTCCTATGGAGGAAGTCCTATTAAATAGGAATCTGGATGTTCGGATTATGGATTTCTATTCTGGTATTCAAGAAAAAACTATATGTTTTTAAAGATATGGTTGTTTGTAATAGAAACAATGTTCTCTGAAATAAAGTCAAATTTAAGATTTTCTATATACGTCCAAGGGAATTATATGCAGGGTGTTTGTTGTATTACTTACAAGGAGGACATTTAAATAAAAATACTGTTCATTTTGTAATGTATGTATTTACATACAAAATATGTGCATAGATGTATATCACTCATTTCTGAATTGTTATATTTTGGTTCAAACCTAAATGCCATTGTTACAGAAATAAGATTAACGCTAAGAGCACACTGCTTCTAAAGTGGATGTAATACTATTGAGGTTTTACGACTCCGTGTTGGTGTGACATCACGAATGAACTCGAACAAACTTCTAGTGACTGTATCTCAGTTATTAGTTATCTTAAAAATGTGCGGTTTTCAGTATTGCTCTTAGGTTTTTTTATTCTAAAATTTATTTGTTTGCTCTACACCCCCTTTAAGGAGTACATAGATAAATAATATAATTATGGAATTGTTGCTGGGGAGCCTACATTCCGAAGAATGTAGTATTCCAGCCCCTGATTAGTGTAACATTGGCAACCAAAACCTACGACTTGTGCTCTTCATACCGCTATAGGGATCCACCCAACTTCTGACCTGGGCCAACGTAACTTCACTACAAATACTGTTACTAATACTCATAGTGCTAGGCCATGCAACCGATAGATGCACCTTGGTTAAAGCAAAAAACTCAATTCTCAAAAATTGGTTTTAAGGAGCGATTACATTGCTGATAAGCAATTTCTAAAAAGAAAATAAATATATCAGTGAAACCAACTTGAATTGACACTTAAGATTAGTTAATGCTAAATATGAACACGATACGTTTTAGTCGGTGTTTTGAGTCCTTGCGAAATCTTCCATTTTGGTGTACTTATTAATTAGAGGAAGTTACCAACTATGACATAATTTTTAACTTAGGATGAAGCGGGGGTAAAAACTAGACAGCACAAACGGAGGAGTAAAAAGAAGACAATTATAATTATACCTCGTGACCTATCTCACGAGTTATCTCTAGTTAAATAATACAAAAATGGTAGCTTTTGATCTTGGTAGTAAGCCTAACCTACGGCCATATTCACCAGTGTGTTACTTAACTAGTTGGTAAATAACAGACTGTTATAGTTTAACACTCTGTTATTAAAATATTATATTCACCATTACATTTCCAGTGACCATTACATTTCCAGTCCTGTTAACAAACAGTCTGTTATTAAAAAGTAACTAAATTATTGTTGGTAATTTTCAAAAAACAATCTATTTAGACGATTTAGTTAAATACAATCTACAAGAATATCGACTGGCTCCAAGAAGATAATATAAGGAAAAGTCATTGTTTTCAAATATATCAACTATTCTAAGCATTTTAATAAAATTTTAGCGAAGCAAGGTATGATGTCAGTTCCTTTATACTGAATACTGTAGAAAGTGTAGGCTATGAAGCATACAACCTCGAAAATAGCAATTTAAAGTGTAACCTACTGCATAAAATCTTAAGCATATAAAATCTGATTCGTTGTTGATATGGAATGATATAGATTTTTTGTAGCCTCCAAAATTTATTCCGACATGTATGATAATCTTTCCACTGTGATTTATATTTGGCTAATTTTAAATCATCAATTTCGAATAAAGGACTAGGCACCACTTAAATGGAAAACTAAGGACCAGTCGATTTTGTTGATTTTTATACCATTGGATAGATAATGAAAAAACGAAAAATTCATATCATTGGCCCAACACGGAGAAATTCATAGGAAAGCGGCAATTCGGGATTTTAGAGCAACATAATTCCCATTTAAAATGCATTGCTGTCAATCAATTCGTCTCAACAATAGAATCTGATACTAACCCTGTCAGTGGCTTTAAAACTTTTCAAGATTTTGAACGAAACAATATAAGGTTTTAGTAAGTTTTGTTTTCTCAAGTTGCACATACTTAAAAATTTCAAAATTTGATTGACATTGGTTTGACAATTTATTCTAACCTTTTTTGAATAAATATTCAAAAATAAATAGACTTTTTTGAAGTAAATGCTCATGAAAGAAATCGAATCAAGTCTAAATAGAAATCAGGTAGGTATTTACTTATACAAACATGCAGTTTTTGTAATTGTTTATTGTAACAAGTAGATTTTAAGCTACAATTTGTGTATTTTCTTTTTCTTTTTAGCTTTTGTTTTAAGCAGAATGTAACTGAATTTAAATCAATTGAAGATATAAAAATATTGCATACGAAAAGGTATTTGGGAATAATAATATTACAACTATTTTAGAAACCAATGATTTAAATAAATGGCATTATTGTCAAAATTATTGAATTGTATGCTAGTAGTGCTGTTGAAAATCGACAATATCCATTTTTAACTCATTCTATTTAATACAAGTTTTGAAAGATGCAGTGTTACGTTTGTGAACGAGAAGGACGTCCAAAAGAATTGCAACGTTTCAGTAATTTAGATATTTATCTAGAATATCAACAACTTGCAAACAAACATCGGTTAAACAATGGATTACAACCCAGAGATATGGACAGAAATGATTACGTTTTATTATTCATGCAAATTGCCACACACTTATAGTGCAAACCATTGATGTGGATGTAGGGTGATGAAGACAATCTCAAATTCAACTGCATAGTTCAAAAACTAAATAAATATTTTATTGAGTAGGCAAAAATTACTCCGAAAGCGCTCTTTGAAGTAAGATTGGAAGTTTACTCTTACAAGGAGATCTTTATTTCCAGAAATGATGGATATATTTTAGACGTTCACAGACTGTATTTTTCTGATTATAAAAATAACGATGCAGCTTTATTAAGAACACCACATGAGAATAGAAGACGATGTGAAGATACAGAACGGCTATGTAACTAATTGGTTACATACTGATGATATAATAATCGTTAATACAAAAGTTAAAATGAAATAAATAACATACACAAATACTTAGTTTAAAATCAACTTTTTACAAGACAAAAAAACTGCATGTTTGTATAAGTAAATGCCTATTATTAATATATAAACTTTATCTTCAGCATGCAAAGCTGTAAATCTTTTACCCTCATTTTTAATTTTAGAAGGATTTTGCTTCTAAATCTGTGGTATGTAGCCACGCTCAATGTTGGCTACCATTTTAATGTATCCCACTTTCATCTAAATGTGTAAAAAATTATTGTTTCATTACTTAATAAATACTGTATCTAAATAGTTTTTAAAATTTTATTTTTCTATTTTGCGTCTATAATAAAGCTGTTAAAGCACCCAAAACAGTGCGTTAATAGCTCATTGGAATGCTTTAATAGCCCAACTTTTTCAAAGTTGGTAGCATTGAAAAAATAATTGAAAAAACCAGAAAATTGACAAAAACTTCTCTCAATTTTCTGCGTCAATCAATGAATTTTCAAATGTCACATTAGTGTTGTCAACTGCCACAAATATCCCTAAATTTTGAAATTGCGGTTTTTTTATTTAAAAAGGGAATAAAAGACGCAAAATAGAAAAAATAGCGTAAAAAACTCGTTTCATAAGTCATTATTGCACTCATCCTTTAGCAAGCGGCTCGTTTTCTAAATTTTTACTCGTGCAAAAAATCTTGCCTTATGAAACTCGTTCTTTAATATACTATTTTATGTTTTAATATGTGGTTGTTCTAAAAAGAGCAACTGTTAATACAATCTGCTTACATTTGGGTATTTTATAAAACGATACAAGGTAGTTCTTCCCATTTGATAATCTAAATCTTGTTTAGCATAAGGAAATAAATCATTTGAAGAAGTAAAGTGTGGTTTTTTTTAAGAAAATTGCAGTTTTTCCTTGATAACTGTTCATTTAAGAAGCGTAGATATCCCATAGAATAAAAGCATGTACAGCTAGTATATTACATGAAATCAGTACTTACTGAAAATATGTTTGCAGGTTTAGTAAAATTAGAAGTTTCTTTTTGTTTTTTGATGTAATATTTAAAATTGCCTCTTGTTCCTGCCCCAATAAAATTATTATTCGATATTTTTCATGTGCATTTATTTCAAGAAACGCTATTTTTTTTCGAATATTTATTCCAAGAAGGTTAGAATAAATTGTCAAACAATTTTTAAGTATGTGCAACTTGAGAAAACAAAACTTACTGAAACCTTATATTGTTACATTCAGAATTTTAAGAAGTTTTAGAGCCACTGACAGGGTTAGTATCAGATTCTATTGTTGAGATGAATTGATTGACAGCAATGCATTTTAAATGGGAATTATATTACTCTAAAATCCCGAATTGCGGCTTTGCTAGGAATTTCTCCGTGTTGGGCCAATGATATGAATTTTTCGTTTTTTCATTATCTTTCCAATGGTATAAAAATCAACAAAATCGACTGGTCCTTAGATTTCCATTTAAGTGGTGCCTAGTCCTTTAATGTTAATAACCTTCAGTTGCAACTTCACTTGAACTTCAGAAGACAAAAGCACAGGTTGAAGATTTACTACTTGCCAATTACCAAATGCGAATACCAGTATTTAATGTATATTTTTATCTAAATAACTTACTTTGTTCTGGTATTTAAATATGTAAGTTATCATTGTGCAGATTATAAAAATTTTCGATTAGATACTTAACCTCAATATTCATTTTATTTGAAATCCATTTGACAGTTTGCAGTTATCAGACCTTTTCATTTTTCTAAATTAATGCACGCTACGTTATTATAACCATGGTGCATCATTACACCAGTCAAAACCTTATTCCGAAGAATCAAAAGTTGTGGAAGAATATTTAAAAATAACCCAAGTAGTATTATTTTATTTTCTTCAGACTCTTCGGGGCTATTATTGTAAGTGATCTAAAATTTTGTACTTCCATACAAGTTGCGTTACGATGTCTGCTTCTAATCTATGAAATAGCAAAATTGTACATAACAGGTAAAATATTAACATGTCTTTTTATTAACCCATTTGTGTCTACTTTTTGCCCCTCTTGGTGGGTAATTAGTAGACACACATTTTATTTTTTAATAAGGGGTTTTTAGTAGGCTATGTAAAAAAATGTAAGGCAACTATATTCTAATGTCCTATAAGAGATATTAGCAATTTTTTGTAGGTCTGCTTTATGTTTTTTGTCATTATAAGAAAATTAAAAATTGCAAAAATGTCTATTTTTTGCCCCGCCCCAAATCCATCTTGTTATCCATCTTTATCAGTAAATTACATTAGATTGTAACCCACTTAAATAAATGCATTATTATTATTAATTAAGAAGTTGTGGACTAGGAACAGGTTAGAAGTAACCTGTGTATTAAAAATGTATGAGCCTATTTAACTATGTAGTACCTGTAAATCTTTGTACAAATTTGTAATATTGCATGTAAAATTGCAATTATGTTGCAGGTGTTTGCGAGTAAACCCAAAAGGTTTAGATGAAGAAAGCAAGGACTACCTCTCATTATATCTCCTGCTCGTATCTTGTAATAAAAGTGAAGTACGGGCTAAATTTAAATTTAGTATATTAAATGCAAAAAGGGAAGAAACCAAGGCAATGGAAAGTCAACGTGCTTATCGATTTGTCCAAGGCAAAGATTGGGGTTTTAAGAAGTTTATACGTAGAGATTTTCTATTAGATGAAGCTAATGGGCTATTGCCTGATGATAAATTGACTATATTTTGTGAGGTACGTTTATTGTAACATATAAAAATTAAAGTTTCAAATGTTTAAAAATTAAATGAACACCATTTAAAAATAGGTATTTTAAAAATACTTTTTATTTTAGGTTAGTGTGGTAGCCGATAGTGTGAACATCTCTGGTCAATCGAACACGATACAGTTTAAAGTTCCAGAGTGCCGTTTATCAGATGATTTGGGGCTCCTTTTTGAAAACCAAAAATTTAGTGACGTAACACTTTCTGTTGCTGGAAGAGAATTTCAAGCGCATAAAGCAATATTAGCAGGTAATTGTGGTTTAACAAATTGTAAATTTTGACATATTACAAAATAAATTTTTGAATGTAATAATATAGAAACCAAATTCTTGAACAGTTTTAATAATTTCAAAACTGATTAATTAAAAATTAAATTTGAATTAAAAAAAAGTGATACAAGAGAAATGAGAATAACTTCAGATATCTATAAAAAAAAACTATATAATCTTTAATTTCAGCCCGAAGTCCTGTGTTTCAAGCTATGTTTGAACACGAAATGGAAGAAAGGAAACATAATCGAGTTGATATAACTGATGTTGACCATGAAGTATTAAGAGAGATGTTGCGCTTTATTTATACTGGGAAAGCATCAAATTTAGAGAAAATGGCAGATGATTTGTTAGCTGCTGCGGATAAAGTTAGTGTTTATATTAATTAGTCAGGACTGTTGTATTATTTAAGAAAAACATTTTAATTTTAGTATGCACTAGAAAGATTAAAAGTTATGTGTGAAGAAGCATTATGTACTAACTTATCAATTGAAAATGCTGCGGAGATACTGATTTTAGCTGATCTACATAGTGCAGATCAACTAAAAGCTCAAGCGATAGATTTTATCAATACGTAAGTAGAAATATTGGTTGTTAATTCTATTGTGTTTAAATTGATATGGATTGTTGTTGATTAGCAAATTATATGTCTAAAGCATGGTTGGTAAGATTTAAATCGGGATTAAAGTTATTATTTTAATTTTAAAATTTAAATTGAGGAACTGAAATTACTAAGCTTATTTTTAATTATCAAAACTTATTCTTTGAAACTTGCATTTTTGTAACAGTGTAGATATTAGTAAAAAAATAAAAGTATTACTAACAGTTTTTGAAACAGTTGTTTAACGTTAAAGACCAATTTTTGTTATTTGTATGCTACATTTCAATTGAGAAAAACTAAAACCCCCGTTTTTGGCTAAAATTCGCGATTTTCTCGCAAAGGACCCCGCACAAATCTTATGGAAATTGAATTTCGGTCAAATTATCTGAAATTTTCAGAATAGTTTCTTGAAGTTATGCTGAGAAAAAGTCTCCATGGGCACAAAGTGCCAAGATGCTTCGGAGCCGAGATATGAGCGATGCGAAGTTGAAAAATGCGTTTTTCATGTCTCAGGCTCCCATAATCGGTTTCACGGCATCTGAACATTTTCACTGGAAAAAAACGTATAACTATAATCACACTAAAGCATTTTATACAAAAGAAAACTATTTTTTAAGTCATTTCATACCGAAAAACGTTGAAATCTGATCAAAAATAAGCTTTTGACAAGGTTTCGTTATTGTTTTCTCTAATTGATATTCAGTATTGTAGTTATAAGAGTTGAAATACTTAATATTTAGTCTAATAGAATATTATTCTATTGTAAAGGACCAAATCCCATTCTTTCTTCAAAATATCATTTGTTATATATTCATCATTTCTTTTTATTATTCAATCTGAATAATTCAATGCTTCGTCTCATAACAATGATGTAAAAACCCTCCGTTCTTTTCGAAAGTTGATCTAAACTATAAGTTTCCTAGCATTTTTTCTATTCACTATACAGCGAGTTTCGGTGTCCCTGAAATACTAGCAGATTGATATGTTTTTTAGACATGGCTGGAAGAATCCCATGTTTTGTGTGTGATACTGCTCTCATACCACGAGCTATGTCAAGATTAATAGGAGATCACAATGTTCAAAAAAGGGAAATTGCAATAAATAGGCGAGACGCAGCGGGTAGGCCTGCTTTGGAGATATTAGGTGATACTCGGATATGTAATAATTGCAATATCTCGATAACAAATGAAATCCGTATGATCGAAAATGACCCGGCGTGCATGAGACTCAATGTTTTGGCTCAAACATCTACCAATACTTGTTTAATATGCAACTCCCCTCAAGACATTCACCGGCTGTCATTAAAATGTAGAATTGATATTTTTGTTAAGCTGAATATTTACGTTCCAAGTAATTACTTATCTTGCCACCATCATCTGGATGCTAATGGGTTGTTATTGAATTATTTATTACGTGGACTAAGATTCGTCAACAGACCTTATATTTTAAAAGGAGCAGATTTGTATGCATTCTTACAGGGTTTTCGTGAACAGGTCAATTATGTAGCCAATCACAAGTATAGTGACGAAACCGATTTTACAGATGAAGAATTTAGAACAATTTCCCCCATAAACAAAGAACAGTATAATGAATTGTATACTTATTGCGATCCTATAGTAGTGGAGAATGGTCATAGATACGTTCACAAGAAGGATCTTTTATGTTTTCTTTGCAAGATGCGGCAAGGTGTTAGCGATGAATTCTTGAAAGTAATTTTCAATTATACTTCAAGACAGTCTACGAGTTTAGCCATCGCCACAGTAAGGCAATCACTGACTCTTTAAGATTTTCTCCAGAAAACATAGGATTTGGAGCTATTACGAGGCAAGAATACATTGCGAATCATGTCACTGAATTCGCGACGCATTTGTATAATGAAATACCTCAAGAGCCAAAAGCAATAATCTACAATGATTGCACCTACCTTGATATTGAAAAAAGCTCTTGTTTTGACGTTTTAAGACGCTCGTATTGCGTTCATAAAGGCAGACATCTTTTAAAGCCAGCAATTTTCGTCGCTCCAAATGGCTATATATTGGATATACAGGGCCCATATTTTTCTAACGCAGCAAATAATGACGCGAATATTTTAGCTAACCGTTTAAGTCGGGATGAAGATGTAATGCGTGATTGGTTACAAGAAGGCGATATTTTTATATTAGATAGAGGGTATAGAGACGTGATTCCATTACTCGATAGATTAGGAATTAATTATAGAATGCCATCATTGCTAGATCGAGGTAGGAGACAGTTTACAACAGAAGAGGCAAATCTATCGCGAATCGTAACAAAAACAAGATTTGTCATTGAATCTCGCAATGGACATCTGAAGAATATATTTAAGATTTTCGCAAATGTCATTAATGTAGCCCATGTTAAGAACCTAAATGATTTTCTATTGATCGCTGGAGCAATAATCAATCGATACTGTGGACCTATTGGATTGGCTGATGCAACTGTTGAACTAGCATTACGAATGCGAGAAAAAATAAATGATGTTAATGCAGTTCAAGCCTTTGTAGAAGTTGAAAATATGCTAGCAAGACGAGCAAGATGGGTTGTATTAACAGAAGGCCATGTGCCATTCTTTCCTCAATTAAGCATTGACAATATTAGGAATATCGCTTGTGGGGTGTATCAGGTAAACTTAGCTCCTTCATACATCCAAGATACTTTACTAAGAGCAGTTGAGGAGGAAGACGACGAACAAGCAATACAAATAGATACGAATATTAATCTACCGGGCTTTTTAAGGTTACGACTATTTTCTCGCTTTCGCAGAGCTATTTTTCACCAAGTTTTTATTACATTTAATGAAGAATACGTGGAAAATGAATTGAATGAGTTTGATCCTATTGAGGGGTATTATTGCACATGCAAGTCAGGTGCACGGACATTAGGAGCTTGTGCTCATGTGATCGCAGCAGATTTGGTACTTGGGGTGGGCTCGTCATCAAGGTTATGTCAAATATCCGTCTATTCAGGTTTTAGAGCGGGTATTAGATGTTGGGCTTTAATTTTTTAAGCTGGAGATAAAAAAGACAGTAGAGAGGGTTTGGAGTCATAAAATACTACGGGAGTGACGAACCGTGGGGTCCTTATCTTTACTGTCAAACGTGAAAAAATATTTACTAGTGAGAGGCAAGGGGACTCACGATAAACAAGCACCCCAATGAGATGAGTCTCTCATCACGTCCACGTCGTTCATCTTGGGTTCAGCTGAGAATGGGATTTGGTCTTTTACAATAGAATAATATTCTATTAGACTAAATATTAAGTATTTCAACTCTTATAACTACAATACTGAATATCAATTAGAGAAAACAATAACGAAACCTTGTCAAAAGCTTATTTTTGATCAGATTTCAAAGTTTTTCGGTATGAAATGACTTAAAAAATAGTTTTCTTTTGTATAAAATGCGTTAGTGTGATTATAGTTATACGTTTTTTCCAGTGAAAATGTTCAGATGCCGTGAAACCGATTATGGGAGCCTGAGACATGAAAAACGCATTTTTCAACTTCGCATCGCTCATATCTCGGCTCCGAAGCATCTTGGCACTTTGTGCCCATGGAGACTTTTTCTCAGCATAACTTCAAGAAACTATTCTGAAAATTTCAGATAATTTGACCGAAATTCAATTTCCATAAGATTTGTGCGGGGTCCTTTCAAAGTGCAGTAGCTCGGTCAATTTTTTAACTTTTTTGGACTAAACACAATCATATTGCATGTATTTTTTGTGCTCTACAAATTTGAACTGTTGTTATATTTTGATATAGGCTTACTTTTCGAGAAATGAGCAAAAACCTCCAAAATTGCCCTTTAAACCCCTTAAAAAGGAGGTAAAAATGGTTTATTTTTATATCCTCATCGGTTCTTGTTTTCTATTGCTAAAATACACCTTTTTCACATATAGTCCCGTCAAACTAGAAAAATAGCAGAAAGTTGAGGTAAGTCCGTGGTTTTTTGCATAGGGCTTCCTTGTGGGTTGTTAAATAACCCCCTAAAAGTCAACAGCTGTAGGTGGTAAGCTCAAAGAGATAATGAGGATAAACCACGCCCTAACAGTTTTTGTAGTTTTTCTCGGAAATTATTAGTTTTAACGAGATGAAGGAGATTAGGTAAAATAAAGCTTATTTAAATCCCTACCGAAAGTGTCCAAATGCTTTCTCGTATCTCTTCTTCTTTTTGTGTTATCGAAGATAGAAGATATGTCATACATGGATCAGCAATTTGCCAGTAAATCTTCTCCAGGAACTTTCGGATGTAACTTTTATGGTGTCATATTCGTCATTAAGTAGCTAAGAAAAGTTTGTGGAAAGCTGGACGCGATCTTGGTCCAGTCATCTTTTGCCTTAGTATCTCTTCGGCAAAATTCATCAGGCGATATTACCCATACTGCCGTGCTAAGCGAAAACAACCTATTTGCAAAACATCAACTCAGAAATATACCATATATTTTCTTAGCTCACATTTACATTCTATATAGTACATTTCTACATTGCAGTTTTGCAGATAGGTTGTTTTCGCTTAGCACGGCAGCATACTCTTGTGGCCAGTCGGCTGGAAAATTCGTATTGGCAAGTTAATTCTTAGGAGAGTACACAGTACTAATCAAGTTTTTAATCCAGCCTAATGCGTACAGGGTGTTTTGTTTTTTAAATCCTCCTTGTTTATATCTAGTAAATTTTTTTCTTGAATGATTTTTGCTGTAAAATTGAAATACATGATTTAATTCCTGACTTGCTTTAAGTTGTACGGGCACGACGAGGCAACAGTTTCGTTTTAAATTGTGTATTTCAATTTTACAGCAAAAATCATTCAAGAAAAAAAATTATTCAATACCAAGGTCTTATAAATAAAGAAAATTAGGATTTAAAAAAAGCAAAATACCTGTAGGTAATGGGTTGAATAAAAAGATTGACTAGTACAGTGTACTTTCCTAAGAATTAACTTGCCAATACGAATTTTTCAACCGACTGGCACCAAGCGTACGGATAATATCTCCTTATGGATTTTGCCAAAGAGATGCTATGGTAAACGATGACTGGACCACGATTTGCTTCCGGCTCTCAACAAATTTTTCTTAACTACTTCATGACGAATATGAGACTACAAAAAGATACGCCCGAAAGTTCCTTGCGAAAATCTACTGGTACAAATTGCTGATCCATGTATGACATATCTTCTTTCTTCGATAACACAAAAAGAAGACGAGGTACGAAAAATCATTTGTGCATTTTTAGTAGGAATTTAAATATTATTTTACTTAACCTCCTTCATCTCGATAAACCTAATAGTTCCTAAAAGAAAAATGACAAAAACCGTTAGAGGGCGTGGTTTACTCTCATTATCTCTTCGAGCTCACTACCTATAGCTGTTGACTTATAGGGGGTTATTTAACAACCAACAAGGAAGCTCTATGGAGAAATCCACGGACCTACCTCAACTTCCCGCTATTCATGAAAATTTGTTCTTAATTGACTGGACTAATATTAGCATTCATGAAAGAATTTTTCCATGTAAAAAGTCAATTTTTATTGTACTATACTGCCAGTTCTGGAAGTAAATCATTTCACAATTCATAGCTGTCCATAACTGCATAATTATTAAACCCATGATGTTTTGAAACTAAAACTTCGTACAGTGCTAAACTCATACAAATGCAAATCCTGCTCTGAATTATATGGAAAGTAAATAGACCTTAATGTACCAGGGAACGATAATTAAATGGCCTTCACGTAGTTGGCGCTGCTCTGCAAATCATTTGTTTATATTTTTAAAGTTTCATCCTTTAGTAGGTAATGCTGAGAATTTGGCAGCCTGTCAAATGCTTTGTTGTGAGCAACTCTTCAAATCAAACGTATTTTAAGTTTGTATTGCAATGAATAACATTGAAAAACATGCTGTCTTTTAATTTCTTTACATGAAAGCAAAGATTAGAGAATGTTAAGATAGGAAACTGGCATATATAGGTGTCTGCCATAAAGTTGAATCCGTATGGGAATAGTTATTTGTTTCATAAGTACAAAAAGGATGTTTTTGGGACGAATAAGAAAGTTGCCGGACAACGCGTCAGCAGCCTTATGAGAAACGCATTTTTTGCACGAATTAAACATACTATTTTTTCTCTAACTGCTTATTTTTAACTAGCAAACTCTGTGAGAGGATTGTTTAGAATAAACGACATGACGTTAAACTACTTTTTATTTACTGCAATTCTAATATGTGTAAAAAGTGGCAATACTCACAAATGTATAATCTCAATCCCATTTCGTCAAAAATTCGAAGAAATTTCGACAGGTATTGTCTAAGATATATGTGTTTACCGTTAAATAATTAGAGGTTAGGATTGGTTTTTGTTTTTGCGAACGTTCTGAGCAGCAACTAAAATTTTAATAGAAACATCGAATTTGTTTTTGTTTTTTTATGTCTTTAATTAATTTAATATTTTAATATTGCCATAGAAAAGATAAATGATTATTATTTAAATAAAAATTTCTACTTATTACTTCGCATTATTGCTATAAAAGAAAATCTTATAAAGCACCGCGGAAAATAGTTCATACATAACCTCAGACTACTTTTTGTATTGTACAAAAAGTGATTACTTTTTGTATAGTTGCTATGGTAACGAGTAACAGTTCCTAAATGGTCTACTTTTTATACAAAATAATTTGATGTTATAGTGTCATATTCGTGCGGTTGGAGAAAACTTTTTTAATATTCTGCTTGGAAAAAAGCTTTGTGGGGCAATCACCTCTGCCTTCAAAAATACTTGAAATACCTTATGTCAAAGTTGACAGGTGACATTAAGTATCTGTCAGATTTGCTATTTTTAAAAACCATCTGTGAAAACTGACCTTTTTTGTTAAAATTTTGAAAAATTTTATTAAAACAATCCAACCCGAAAATTTTTAACCAATCAAATTATAGAATTTTTCAAATTGGGACCAATGAAATTAGTTTATAGTGAAAAAACCACTAATGATTTTTTCTCAGTGAAAAAATTTATGTCAAAATAAATAAAAATTTGCTCGATGGGCTAATTTTTTCTTGCAAAATTTGTCATTTAAGACATTCGTAGCTTTTGCTTTTGGAAAATTACACTCGTCTCCTTTGTCAATTCTTGTAATTTTCATTGTAAAAGCTACTCATTTCTGAAATGAACAAATTTTGTCGGAAAGAATTAGACCACTTGTTAAATTATATATGAAAAATTGTTTCTAATGACAGTTCACGTTTTCTATTTCGAGTTTTGTTTTATAGAATGGTATTGTACAATTATATATACCACATTTGTCTTGATACACTCTCTCGGGCTTATCTGAATCATCTTCGAAACTAATTGTTGGGTCGATTATGGTGGCTTCTTTAGTTCTATGGTTTATAGCTATTATGTCAATTCTTCTGGTGCTGTCTTTATCTGATAAACCGTGAACTTCTTTATGAATTTCAAAACCTGTTTTTCTTAGAGCATTACAATAATTTTCCTGATTTCGTTATGTCACCGTATCCATAACGTCTCATCAGTTGTAAAAACCTAACACATGTGCATGAGATCCAAACTCGTCACAATCATCTGTAACGGCTTGTGCTGGTTCTGCAACCAGATAACGTACGTACAGCAGCGACATTGCAGGTGAGCTTTAGGCAATCGCTCCATTCAGAGCTACTGAGTGCATTATTATGGTATAGCCATCTATTAGCTGTTTTCACTTCCTGGTAGAGGACAACTCTTTTCTTTTTGAGGAAGAGTACACCATTTCTCATACTCTTTTTGTCTTCAGACTTGTCTAATGACTATGAATTGTATTATGAAAAAAATGATCGATCTTTTCGTGGTCTAATTTCCGCTAGATGTGGCAACAATCACTAAAATATATTTGCTGACAGTGGACATGAATGAGGCTAGTCATGATAATATGACTGGTGCCGAATTAAGAGCCACTAGAAGTCGCGATGGTTACTACAATATGAATGGCGCAAAATTCAGAATAGTGAATATGTACCAAAAATAGTTACTTAATCTTCAAGATTATCTAAAAAAACAAATCTACTGATTTGTTTATTGACATTATGACTATAATTATCACGTATTCCGTGGTTACGTACAATGACACATTTTTATGATTAACAAATCTTTTTAAGCAACTAAACTTTGAATTTGGTGCAGTTTTTTGTTCTTAATAAAAATACATTTAATTTTTTTATATTTGATGCTGTTTACAAACAGATCAAGCTAAAATGTTACATACAAATGACAAAATGGAGACATGAAATACTAGGTAATTACAAGTTTTGCAATACTTCTGCGAACTATTCATAAAAAACTTACAAGTTAGTTATTTATACAATATTAAAGAAAAGACCAAAAATAATGCCATACCTACAGTTTTATTCTAAGATGTTCTTAATGATCAATTTAGATCTTGAAGGCATTACGTATAATGTCACATGCGTTACGTACTGTGACATGCCAAAAATTGCATATTTTATTCAATATTATTATTGAAGTTCGGACACGAATTACATTTAATTTGATCGATATAACTCAAAATGGTCAAAAGTGACTTACTCATTGTTTCTCAAAGAAAAGATTTATTTGTTAGTTCAATCATTTAAATCAAAATGAAAACTTGCAAATTTCCTAATGGTGCTTATTTTTATACATACTTATATTTTATGTAAAATTGTTTATTCAATATTGTTGCAATCTTTTCAGGCATGCGACAGATGTTATGGATACTCCAGGATGGAAATCTATGATCCAAACTCATCCACACCTGATTGCCGAAGCATTTCGAGCGCTAGCAACCCAACAAATACCCCCAATTGGTCCTCCAAGAAAACGTGTTAAACAAAGTTAACATCTTTGTGTTAGTGGCACAGACTGTTGTTAATGTGTTCAAATGGAGAAAGAACAGTTAGTTCAATCATACATGGTTGTACTGTGTACCTGGATATCATTGATATCCACAGTAATGTTAATATTTTTAATGTTGTGGTACAGTGAATAGTAAAGAAACTAATTTAATATTTTCAAACTTGCTCCAATAACCAATCGTGTGTTTATTTATGGGGACAGCAGCATAATGTGTAAAATCACATTATCAGTAGCAGGTCACTGTGCCATTTAACGGAATTGTGATATAAATAATATTAGTTTGTTCCTAAACATGGACTCTTTAACCTCATTACATGGATTAGTTTCTAATAGTGATCTCGTGAAAAAAGAACATATTTAACAAATATCGTTTTATTACTTGTACAAGTCATGAACAGGGTCTGTAGACTTCAGTTAAATTCGAGCGAGTAGCTTTTCCCCTTAAATGTTCTTTAATAACTTAAGGCTTGTTTTTCAATAATAGGTTATTTTCCTTATTAATTAATATGATGTGTCAATGGAATGTAACCAGGGTTTGGTTAGATTTTAACTAACAATTGAAAAACCAACCCTTAAACGCCTAAATTTAATGTTCATTGATATGTAAGAATTACTTGACATTTGGATTAAATATAAGTATGCATTACCCAAAATGTATTATAACAAAATAATTTCTAATTACCAAAAGTTTCAAGAAATCAATATGTTATATGTTTATAAGTAGGTTTTGTTGTATTTCATTATTGTGTACTTACAATTCTATATTTCTGAAATTCTGATGAGAAATGAAGAAATTTTAGAGATGGTCTTACGGTTAGTTAAAATATAAATCTCAAAAATTGATTACTATGGTAAATGTTTATTTGTAATGTGTCTGAAACAATTATGATTGAAAGTATAAGTTTAAAATTACGTTTACAAGTCTAAAGTGTCTTTGACACTGATTCATGTAATAATAACAAGTATGAGAAGTAATAGAAGTACAACTTATGTTGTACAATGTACAACATTACATAAACGTAAAAGAATAGTAAAATGAACGAAATGTTAGTTCCTTAAGTGAGGTAGAGCTTAGAATAAATTAATGCAAATAAACATTCAGTATAATGAAATGAAGAATTTATTTACATTAAATAATTAACCATAATTTCAACGGAATTTGAAATATTTCATTTTTTATGATGATGTTTGGGGAAATTCGATTTAATGATTATTATTGATAATATAATAATAATAGTGTCAATTCATTAAATACATTGTAATTTCGTTTATTGTAAATACAATGCGACATTTAATATAATTTAGATAAGTTGTCATTAAATTATTATCATCAACTTATGAATCATGATATACTTTGTTATTATATTTTGTCCAAATTGAAAATTAATAGCGTACATGTATTATTATATTTGGAAGTAGTATCTTTGCATTTTGTAGGTAATAGATACTACATTCAAGTCTATTTCAAATTCTTCTGGATGGTTATTATAAATAAAATATAAATCTCATTTTTCATATAGTAAATAGTAAACATTAAAGTAATTTTTTCTTCACTGTAATAATCATTCACTGTATTATCTGTGTTAATAGCATAGTTTTTGTTTTGTTATCAAGATAAAATTCTTATTTTCATAAACCGGATCTGTATAATAAAAAAAAAACAATACATGGTAACCTTAAAAATCTGACTGTATTTGTATACAAATTCATTTTTTCTAATTAATCCACGTCAGTCATTTATGTGACTTAGTGAATACAAAAAAAAATTACAAAACCTTACAACAGGGTTAGCAATATTGAAATAATAGTGTGTGAAGTATAGAGGTGATGAAATGGAAAATCTTAGAAACAGAAATTTCATGAAATCTCAGTTTCCGTTTCATGGGATTTTTCGACTTATTTCTGAGAATGAAGATTTTTGCTAATAAAGGTGATAATGCTGATCCCATCATAGGTAAACCATTTACCTACTTGAAAAACTCACCATTAAATTGAAAATAATTTTGATCAATGTATAATTGAATTAAGGTGTATTAAGTATATTTGGTCATCTATGACTAGTTCCGTTTTACTAATCCAAGATATGAATTTTTTACTGAGAATTTAGGGCCTGGCCAGACGAGCGACTTTTAGATGCACGACAGAAAAATCGCTAGTCGTGTCGGCTTCTTGCGATTAATCACGTACCCAACCACACGAACGACAAATATGTAGTTGCGACTAAAAAATAGCATGTGACACGAGACTTTTCCCTTTCCAATTTTTTGAAAATGAATTATGTGAAACATATGATTTCGCTTCTTATTGTCAACAGCTACTAAAGGGACAGTTCCATAAAATATATAGTGATTTAAGAAATGATAGGGAAAGGTTGTTTAGCTATTGTCCTATTTCAACTAATTTCGTAATAGTAATTACGACTCCGTTAAAATACTGTTGTTTTATTTTGAACGACTTTTTAGTAGCAGCGACAAACTGACTAAAAGTCGCTCATCTGGCCGGGCTCTAAGAGCTAAAGTTTATAATTCCTGGAAGTATTTTATTCAATTCTTTACATAAAAGATAAGACATATGCGGTGCATTCACATATACCACTGGTCTCAATGGTGTGTGTCGTCTTTAGCTATTTACGGTAAGCCATACAATAATGGAACCAACGGGTTCATGTTTTTAATTTGTATTTACTATTTTCTGGAAGGATATTATTGCTACGGTTCAAAATTGAAACTATTTCTTTATTGAATTTTTTAATTTTTACAAATTCCTCATTGTTTAGCAAGTTATTTACTTTAATATTATATTCTGGTCGCGTTAAGATAGTTACGGTATTACGTTATCAGCTTTACTAACTACTAGATTGTTATCTACTTTCTTTGTAATTTAATTTAATGTGTCGCTTTTATTGGTAGAAATCTTAATGTTAGTAAAACTATTAACTATGTTTAATTTATCTATTTACGGAGAGTCTGTTCTCATGTTAAGTGCCAATTCTGTGTTAACAACGAGAAAGTCAACATATTTTATTAAATCTATTAATTGAATGTTTTTGCTAGTCCCACTGGCAATATGGAAAACAATGGAACAACAGCACCAACACTTACATTTTGCTAACACTTCTTATTAATAAAGACAATAAAAGTGGACAAGTGGTGGAGTTATACACCCCTTGTGAGCAATTAAGCGTGAAAATGTGGTTGTCAACCCTGACATATTTTGGCGGGAATACATGTCATTGCATATCGCCCCACTGTTAGGAATGTTTTATAATTTTTGTTTGAGTTAGTTTAATTGATATTATACATCTAGAAGTCTCGAGATCTCTTAGTGAGAAACCTATCAACTACGTTGTGTCCCCACACCCTTTTACCACCTGGCTTGGGACAAGCTTTGGCAAGTTTAGACAATTTCATTAAACCAAAGTAGTCGTTTATTTTACTGTTTTTTAAGTATTTGTCACACTATTTTTAAAACCGTTTTAGAAAACTAGTCAATATTTATTTTTCGACAGTTTTAAATATTTCACATACTAATCCCCTTCGTCTTTTTGTATGGCTGATATCTAATCGAAGTCTTCGGAATTTTGTTCTTCTCGCCGCCTCTTTTCCTTTCTTCTTCCAATTATTCGATACAATCTTATTCGCGGTATTTTAAACTCTTTTCGATCTCTTTGTCTCAAAAGTGGAGTTACGCGATACAGTGGGTCGTTCTGGTCAGGTTTCTTCCTCAGTTCTGATTTGACATATTCCCGGATCGTACTGCTTAGATCCTCATCGTTTCGGCGAACAGTCGTCATCGGTTTCCAGGCACGAGCAGCATTAAACAAGGAACGAGGATCCAAATACCTGTAAAGATTAAGAAGAGTTTTAGATATCATAATAATAATTTATACTAAAAATTAAAAAAATACGAATAGTAATTCTTGGAAAATGCTTACCTCAAAATAATAGCCAATACTCCCGCTGGTAATATGGAAAACAATGGAACAACAGCACCAACACTTACAGAGAACATCTTGCTGACACTTCTTATTAATAAAGACAATAAAAGTGGACAAGCGGTGTAGTTATATACCCCTTGTGAGCAATTAAGCGTGAAAATGTGGTAAGTCATCCCTGACATATTTAGGCGGGAATGCATGTCATTGCATATCGCCCCACTGTTAGGAATGTTTTATAATTTGTGTTTGAGTTAGTTCAATTGATATTATAACAACATCTAGAAGTCACGGTACTTTTTCGTGAGAAACCTATCAACTACGTTGTGTCCCCTCACCCTTTTTCCACCTGGCTAGGGACAGTTTTTGGCAGGTTTAGACAATTTCATTAAACCAAAGTAGTCGTTTATTTTACGGTTTTTTTAAGTATTTGTCACACTATTTTTAAAACCGTTTTAGAAAACTTTAGTCAATATTTATTTTTCGACAGTTTTAAATAATTCACATCCTAATCCCCTTCGTCTTTTTGTATGGCTGATATCTAATCGAAGTCTTCGGAATTTTGATCTTCTCGCCGCCTCTTTTCCTTTCTTCTTCCAATATTACACGATACAATCTTATTCGCGGTATTTTAAACTCTTTTCGATCTCTTTGTCTCAAAAGTGGAGTTACGCGATACAGTGGTTCGTTCTGGACAGGTTTCTTCCTCAGTTCTGATTTGACATATTCCCGGATCGTACTGCTTAGAACCTCATCGTTTCGGCAAACAGTCGTCATCGGTTTCCAGGCACGAGCAGCATTAAACAAGGAACGAGGATCCAAATACCTGTAAAGATTAAGAAGAGTTTTAGATATCATAATAATAATTTATACTAAAAATTAAAAAATACGAATAGTAACTCTTGGAAAATGCTTACCTCAAAATAATAACCAATACTCCCACTGGCAATATGGAAAACAATGGAACAACAGCACCAACACTTACAGAGAACATCTTGCTGACACTTCTTATTAATAAAGACTGAATAAAAGTGGACAAGCGGTGTAGTTATATACCCCTTGTGAGCAATTAAGCATGAAAATGTGGTAAGTCATCCCTGACATATTTAGGCAGGAATACATGTCATTGCATATCGCCCCACTGTTAGGAATGTTTTATAATTTGTGTTTGAGTTAGTTCAATTGATATCATAACAACATCTAGAAGTCACGGGACTTTTTCGTGAGAAACCTATCAACTACGTTGTGTCCCCTCACCCTTTTTCCACCTGGCTAGGGACAGGCTTTGGCAGGTTTAGACAATTTCTTTAAACCAAAGTAGTCGTTTATTTTACTGTTTTTTTAAGTATGTGTCACAATATTTTTAAAACCGTTTTAGAAAACTTTAGTCAATATTTATTTTTCGACTGTTTTAAATAATTCACATCCTAATCCCCTTCGTCTTTTTGTATGGCTGATATCTAATCGAAGTCTTCGGAATTTTGATCTTCTCGCCGCCTCTTTTCCTTTCTTCTTCCAATATTACACGATACAATCTTATTCGCTGTATTTTAAACTCTTTTCGATCACTTTGTCTCAAAAGAGGGGTTACGCGATACAGTGGATCGTTCTGGACAGGTTTCTTCCTCAGTTCTAATTTGACATATTCCCGGATCGTACTGCTTAGAACCTCATCGTTTCGGCAAACAGTCGTCATCGGTTTCCAGGCACGAGCAGCATTAAACATAGGAACGAGGATCCAAATACCTGTAAAGATTAAGAAGACTTTTAGATATCATAATAATAATTTATACTAAAAATTAAAAAATACGAATAGTAATTCTTGGAAAATGCTTACCTCAAAATAATCACCAATACTCCCACTGGCAATATGGAAAACAATGGAACAACAGCACCAACACTTACAGAGAACATCTTGCTGACACTTCTTATTAATAAAGCCGAATAAAAGTGGACAAGCGGTGTAGTTATATACCCCTTGTGAGCAATTAAGCGTGAAAATGTTGTAAGTCATCCCTGACATATTTAGGCGGGAATGCATGTAATTGCATATCGCCCCACTGTTAGGAATGTTTTATAATTTGTGTTTGAGTTAGTTCAATTGATATTATAACAACATCTAGAAGTCACGAGACTTTATCGTGAGAAACCTATCAACTACGTTGTGTCCCCTCACCCTTTTTCCACCTGGCTAGGGACAGGCTTTGGCAGGTTTAGACATTTTCTTTAAACCAAAGTAGTCGTTTATTTTACTGTTTTTTAAGTATTTGTCACACTATTTTTAAAACCGTTTTAGAAAACTTTAGTCAATATTTATTTTTCGACAGTTTTAAATAATTCACATCCTAATCCCCTTCGTCTTTTTGTATGGCTGATATCTAATCGAAGTCTTCGGAATTTTGATCTTCTCGCCGCCTCTTTTCCTTTCTTCTTCCAATATTACACGATACAATCTTATTCGCAGTATTTTAAACTCTTTTCAATCTCTTTGTCTCAAAAGAGGAGTTACGCGATACAGTGGGTCGTTCTGGACAGGTTTCTTCCTCAATTCTGATTTGACATAGTCCCGGATCGTACTGCTTAGAACCTCATCGTTTCGGCAAACAGTCGTCATCGGATTCCAGGAACGAGCAGCATTAAACAAGGAACGAGGATCCAAATACCTGTAAAGATTAAGAAGAGTTTTAGATATCATAATAATAATTTATACTAAAAATTAAAAAATACGAATAGTAATTCTTGGAAAATGCTTACCTCAAAATAATAACCAATACTGCCACTGGCAATATGGAAAACAATGGAACAACAGCACCAACACTTACAGAGAACATCTTGCTGACACTTCTTATTAATAAAGACTGAATAAAAGTGGACAAGCGGTGTAGTTATATACCCCTTGTGAGCAGTTAAGCGTGAAAATGTGGTAAGTCAACCCTGACATATTTAGGCGGGAATGCATGTCATTGCATATCGCCCCACTGTTAGGAATGTTTTATAATTTGTGTTTGAGTTAGTTCAATTGATATTATAACAACATCTAGAAGTCACGGGACTTTTTCGTGAGAAACCTGTCAACTACGTTGTGTCCCCTCACCCTTTTTCCACCTGGCTAGGGACAGGCTTTCGCAGGTTTAGACAATTTCTTTAAACCAAAGTAGTCGTTTATTTTACTGTTTTTTTAAGTATTTGTCACACTATTTTTAAAACCGTTTTAGAAAACTTTAGTCAATATTTATTTTTCGACAGTTTTAAATAATTCACATCCTAATCCCCTTCGTCTTTTTGTATGGCTGATATCTAATCGAAGTCTTCGGAATTTTGATCTTCTCACCGCCTCTTTTCCTTTCTTCTTCCAATATTACACGATACAATCTTATTTGCGGTATTTTAAACTCTTTTCGATCTCTTTGTCTCAAAAGTGGAGTTACGCGATACAGTGGTTCGTTCTGGACAGGTTTCTTCCTCAGTTCTGATTTGACATATTCCCGGATCGTACTGCTTAGAACCTCATTGTTTCGGCAAACAGTCGTCATCTGTTTCCAGGCACGAGCAGCATTAAACAAGGAACGAGGATCCAAATACCTGTAAAGATTAAGAAGAGTTTTAGATATCATAATAATAATTTATACTAAAAATTAAAAAATACGAATAGTAACTCTTGGAAAATGCTTACCTCAAAATAATAACTAATACTCCCACTGGAAATATGGAAAACAATGGAACAACAGCACCAACACTTACAGAGAACATCTTGCTGACACTTCTTATTAATAAAGACTGAATAAAAGTGGACAAGCGGTGTAGTTATATACCCCTTGTGAGCAATTAAGCGTGAAAATGTGGTAAGTCATCCCTGACATATTTAGGCAGGAATGCATGTCATTGCATATCGCCCCACTGTTAGGAATGTTTTATAATTTGTGTTTGAGTTAGTTCAATTGATATTATAACAACATCTAGAAGTCAGGGGACTTTTTCGTGAGAAACCTATCAACTACGTTGTGTCCCCTAACCCTTTTTCCACCTGGCTAGGGACAGGCTTTGGCAGGTTTAGACAATTTCTTTAAACCAAAGTAATCGTTTATTTTACTGTTTTTTTAAGTATTTGTCACACTATTTTTAAAACCGTTTTAGAAAACTTTAGTCAATATTTATTTTTCGACAGTTTTAAATAATTCACATCCTAATCCTCTTCGTCTTTTTGTATGGCTGATATCTAATCGAAGTCTTCGGAATTTTGATCTTCTCGCCGCCTCTTTTCCTTTCTTCCAATATTACACGATACAATCTTATTCGCGGTATTTTAAACTCTTTACGATCTCTCTGTCTCAAAAGTGGAGTTACGCGATACAGTGGTTCGTTCTGGACAGGTTTCTTCCTCAGTTCTGATTTGACATATTCCCGGATCGTACTGCTTAGAACCTCATCGTTTCGGCAAACAGTCGTCATCGGTTTCCAGGCACGAGCAGCATTAAACAAGGAACGAGGATCCAAATACCTGTAAAGATTAAGAAGAGTTTTAGATATCATAATAATAATTTATACTAAAAATTAGAAAATACGAATAGTAACTCTTGGAAAATGCTTACCTCAAAATAATAACCAATACTCCCACTGGCAATATGGAAAACAATGGAACAACAGCACCAACACTTACAGAGAACATCTTGCTGACACTTCTTATTAATAAAGCCGAATAAAAGTGGACAAGCGGTGTAGTTATATACCCCTTGTGAGCAATTAAGCGTGAAAATGTTGTAAGTCATCCCTGACATATTTAGGGGGGAATGCATGTAATTGCATATCGCCCCACTGTTAGGAATGTTTTATAATTTGTGTTTGAGTTAGTTCAATTGATATTATAACAACATCTAGAAGTCACGAGACTTTATCGTGAGAAACCTATCAACTACGTTGTGTCCCCTCACCCTTTTTCCACCTGGCTAGGGACAGGCTTTGGCAGGTTTAGACATTTTCTTTAAACCAAAGTAGTCGTTTATTTTACTGTTTTTTAAGTATTTGTCACACTATTTTTAAAACCGTTTTAGAAAACTTTAGTCAATATTTATTTTTCGACAGTTTTAAATAATTCACATCCTAATCCCCTTCGTCTTTTTGTATGGCTGATATCTAATCGAAGTCTTCGGAATTTTGATCTTCTCGCCGCCTCTTTTCCTTTCTTCTTCCAATATTACACGATACAATCTTATTCGCAGTATTTTAAACTCTTTTCAATCTCTTTGTCTCAAAAGAGGAGTTACGCGATACAGTGGGTCGTTCTGGACAGGTTTCTTCCTCAATTCTGATTTGACATAGTCCCGGATCGTACTGCTTAGAACCTCATCGTTTCGGCAAACAGTCGTCATCGGATTCCAGGAACGAGCAGCATTAAACAAGGAACGAGGATCCAAATACCTGTAAAGATTAAGAAGAGTTTTAGATATCATAATAATAATTTATACTAAAAATTAAAAAATACGAATAGTAATTCTTGGAAAATGCTTACCTCAAAATAATAACCAATACTCCCACTGGCAATATGGAAAACAATGGAACAACAGCACCAACACTTACAGAGAACATCTTGCTGACACTTCTTATTAATAAAGACTGAATAAAAGTGGACAAGCGGTGTAGTTATATACCCCTTGTGAGCAGTTAAGCGTGAAAATGTGGTAAGTCAACCCTGACATATTTAGGCGGGAATGCATGTCATTGCATATCGCCCCACTGTTAGGAATGTTTTATAATTTGTGTTTGAGTTAGTTCAATTGATATTATAACAACATCTAGAAGTCACGGGACTTTTTCGTGAGAAACCTGTCAACTACGTTGTGTCCCCTCACCCTTTTTCCACCTGGCTAGGGACAGGCTTTCGCAGGTTTAGACAATTTCTTTAAACCAAAGTAGTCGTTTATTTTACTGTTTTTTTAAGTATTTGTCACACTATTTTTAAAACCGTTTTAGAAAACTTTAGTCAATATTTATTTTTCGACAGTTTTAAATAATTCACATCCTAATCCCCTTCGTCTTTTTGTATGGCTGATATCTAATCGAAGTCTTCGGAATTTTGATCTTCTCACCGCCTCTTTTCCTTTCTTCTTCCAATATTACACGATAGAATCTTATTTGCGGTATTTTAAACTCTTTTCGATCTCTTTGTCTCAAAAGTGGAGTTACGCGATACAGTGGTTCGTTCTGGACAGGTTTCTTCCTCAGTTCTGATTTGACATATTCCCGGATCGTACTGCTTAGAACCTCATTGTTTCGGCAAACAGTCGTCATCTGTTTCCAGGCACGAGCAGCATTAAACAAGGAACGAGGATCCAAATACCTGTAAAGATTAAGAAGAGTTTTAGATATCATAATAATAATTTATACTAAAAATTAAAAAATACGAATAGTAACTCTTGGAAAATGCTTACCTCAAAATAATAACTAATACTCCCACTGGAAATATGGAAAACAATGGAACAACAGCACCAACACTTACAGAGAACATCTTGCTGACACTTCTTATTAATAAAGACTGAATAAAAGTGGACAAGCGGTGTAGTTATATACCCCTTGTGAGCAATTAAGCGTGAAAATGTGGTAAGTCATCCCTGACATATTTAGGCGGGAATGCATGTCATTGCATATCGCCCCACTGTTAGGAATGTTTTATAATTTGTGTTTGAGTTAGTTCAATTAATATTATAACAACATCTAGAAGTCAGGGGACTTTTTCGTGAGAAACCTATCAACTACGTTGTGTCCCCTCACCCTTTTTCCACCTGGCTAGGGACAGGCTTTGGCAGGTTTAGACAATTTCTTTAAACCAAAGTAATCGTTTATTTTACTGTTTTTTTAAGTATTTGTCACACTATTTTTAAAACCGTTTTAGAAAACTTTAGTCAATATTTATTTTTCGACAGTTTTAAATAATTCACATCCTAATCCTCTTCGTCTTTTTGTATGGCTGATATCTAATCGAAGTCTTCGGAATTTTGATCTTCTCGCCGCCTCTTTTCCTTTCTTCCAATATTACACGATACAATCTTATTCGCGGTATTTTAAACTCTTTACGATCTCTCTGTCTCAAAAGTGGAGTTACGCGATACAGTGGTTCGTTCAAGACAGGTTTCTCCCTCAGTTCTGATTTGACATATTCCCGGATCGTACTGCTTAGAACCTCATCGTTTCGGCAAACAGTCGTCATCGGTTTCCAGGCACGAGCAGCATTAAACAAGGAAGGAGGATCCAAATACCTGTAAAGATTAAGAAGAGTTCTAGATATCATAATAATAATTTATACTAAAAATTAAAAAATACGAATAGTAACTCTTGGAAAATGCTTACCTCAAAATAATAACCAATACTCCCACTGGCAATATGGAAAACAATGGAACAACAGCACCAACACTTACAGAGAACATCTTGCTGACACTTCTTATTAATAAAGACTGAATAAAAGTGGACAAGCGGTGTAGTTATATACCCCTTGTGAGCAATTAAGCGTGAAAATGTGGTAAGTCATCCCTGACATATTTAGGCGGGAATGCATGTCATTGCATATCGCCCCACTGTTAGGAATGTTTTATAATTTGTGTTTGAGTTAGTTCAATTAATATTATAACAACATCTAGAAGTCACGGGACTTTTTCGTGAGAAACCTATCAACTACGTTGTGTCCCCTCACCCTTTTTCCACCTGGCTAGGGACAGGCTTTGGCAGGTTTAGACAATTTCTTTAAACCAAAGTAGTCGTTTATTTTACTGTTTTTGTAAGTATTTGTCACACTATTTTTAAAACCGTTTTAGAAAACTTTAGTCAATATTTATTTTTCGACAGTTTTAAATAATTCACATCCTAATCCCCTTCGTCTTTTTGTATGGCTGATATCTAATCGAAGTCTTCGGAATTTTGATCTTCTCGCCGCCTCTTTGCCTTTCTTCTTCCAATATTACACGATACAATCTTATTCGCGGTATTTTAAACTCTTTTCGATCTCTTTGTCTCAAAAGTGGAGTTACGCGATACAGTGGTTCGTTCTGGACAGGTTTCTTCCTCAGTTCTGATTTGACATATTCCCGGATCGTACTGCTTAGAACCTCATCGTTTCGGCAAACAGTCGTCATCGGTTTCCAGGCACGAGCAGCATTAAACAAGGAACGAGGATCCAAATACCTGTAAAGATTAAGAAGAGTTTTAGATATCATAATAATAATTTATACTAAAAATTAAAAAATACGAATAGTAACTCTTGGAAAATGCTTACCTCAAAATAATAACCAATACTCCCACTGGCAATATGGAAAACAATGGAACAACAGCACCAACATTTACAGAGAACATCTTGCTGACACTTCTTATTAATAAAGACTGAATAAAAGTGGACAAGCGGTGTAGTTATATACCCCTTGTGAGCAATTAAGCGTGAAAATGTGGTAAGTCATCCCTGACATATTTAGGCGGGAACGCATGTCATTGCATATCGCCCCACTGTTAGGAATGTTTTATAATTTGTGTTTGAGTTAGTTCAATTGATATTATAACAACATCTAGAAGTCACGGAACTTTTTCGTGAGAAACCTATCAACTACGTTGTGTCCCCTCACCTTTTTTCCACCTGGCTAGGCACAGGCTTTGGCAGGTTTAGACAATTTCTTTAAACCAAAGTAGTCGTTTATTTTACTGTTTTTTTAAGTATTTGTCACACTATTTTTAAAACCGTTTTAGAAAACTTTAGTCAATATTTATTTTTCGACAGTTTTAAATAATTCACATCCTAATCCACTTCGTCTTTTTGTATGGCTGATATCTAATCGAAGTCTTCGGAATTTTGATCTTCTCGCCCCCTCTTTTCCTTTCTTCTTCCAATATTACACGATACAATCTTATTCGCGGTATTTTAAACTCTTTTCGATCTCTTTGTCTCAAAAGTGGAGTTACGCGATACAGTGGTTCGTTCTGGACAGGTTTCTTCCTCAGTTCTGATTTGACATATTCCCGGATCGTACTGCTTAGAACCACATCGTTTCGGCAAACAGTCGTCTTCGGTTTCCAGGCACGAGCAGCATTAAACAAGGAACGAGGATCCAAATACCTGTAAAGATTAAGAAGAGTTTTAGATATCATAATAATAATTTATACTAAAAATTAAAAAATACGAATAGTAACTCTTGGAAAATGCTTACCTCAAAATAATAACCAATACTCCCACTGGCAATATGGAAAACAATGGAACAACAGCACCAACACTTACAGAGAACATCTTGCTGACACTTTTTATTAATAAAGACTGAATAAAAGTGGACAAGCGGTGTAGTTATATACCCCTTGTGAGCAATTAAGCGTGAAAATGTGGTAAGTCATCCCTGACATATTTAGGCGGGAACGCATGTCATTGCATATCGCCCCACTGTTAGGAATGTTTTATAATTTGTGTTTGAGTTAGTTCAATTGATATTATAACAACATCTAGAAGTCACGGGACTTTTTCGTGAGAAACCTATCAACTACGTTGTGTCCCCTCACCTTTTTTCCACCTGGCTAGGCACAGGCTTTGGCAGGTTTAGACAATTTCTTTAAACCAAAGTAGTCGTTTATTTTACTGTTTTTTTAAGTATTTGTCACACTATTTTTAAAACCGTTTTAGAAAACTTTAGTCAATATTTATTTTTCGACAGTTTTAAATAATTCACATCCTAATCCCCTTCGTCTTTTTGTATGGCTGATATCTAATCGAAGTCTTCGGAATTTTGATCTTCTCGCCGCCTCTTTTCCTTTCTTCTTCCAATATTACACGATACAATCTTATTCGCGGTATTTTAAACTCTTTTCGATCTCTTTGTCTCAAAAGTGGAGTTACGCGATACAGTGGTTCGTTCTGGACAGGTTTCTTCCTCAGTTCTGATTTGACATATTCCCGGATCGTACTGCTTAGAACCACATCGTTTCGGCAAACAGTCGTCTTCGGTTTCCAGGCACGAGCAGCATTAAACAAGGAACGAGGATCCAAATACCTGTAAAGATTAAGAAGAGTTTTAGATATCATAATAATAATTTATACTAAAAATTAAAAAATACGAATAGTAACTCTTGGAAAATGCTTACCTCAAAATAATAACCAATACTCCCACTGGCAATATGGAAAACAATGGAACAACAGCACCAACACTTACAGAGAACATCTTGCTGACACTTCTTATTAATAAAGACTGAATAAAAGTGGACAAGCGGTGTAGTTATATACCCCTTGTGTGCAATTAAGCGTGAAAATGTGGTAAGTCATCCCTGACATATTTAGGCGGGAATGCATGTCATTGCATATCGCCCCACTGTTAGGAATGTTTTATAATTTGTGTTTGAGTTAGTTCAATTGATATTATAACAACATCTAGAAGTCACGGGACTTTTTCGTGAGAAACCTATCAACTACGTTGTGTCCCCTCACCCTTTTTCCACCTGGCTAGGGACAGGCTTTGGCAGGTTTAGACAATTTCTTTAAACCAAAGTAGTCGTTTATTTTACTGCTTTTTAAGTATTTGTTACACTATTTTTAAAACCGTTTTAGAAAACTTTAGTCAATATTTATTTTTCGACAGTTTTAAATAATTCACATCCTAATCCCCTTCGTCTTTTTGTATGGCTGATATCTAATCGAAGTCTTCGGAATTTTGATCTTCTCGCCGCCTCTTTTCCTTTCTTCTTCCAATATTACACGATACAATCTTATTCGCGGTATTTTAAACTCTTTTCGATCTCTTTGTCTCAAAAGTGGAGTTACGCGATACAGTGGTTCGTTCTGGACAGGTTTCTTCCTCAGTTCTGATTTGACATATTCCCGGATCGTACTGCTTAGAACCTCATCGTTTCGGCAAACAGTCGTCATCGGTTTCCAGGCACGAGCAGCATTAAACAAGGAACGAGGATCCAAATACCTGTAAAGATTAAGAAGAGTTTTAGATATCATAATAATAATTTATACTAAAAATTAAAAAATACGAATAGTAACTCTTGGAAAATGCTTACCTCAAAATAATAACCAATACTCCCACTGGCAATATGGAAAACAATGGAACAACAGCACCAACACTTACAGAGAACATCTTGCTGACACTTCTTATTAATAAAGACTGAATAAAAGTGGACAAGCGGTGTAGTTATATACCCCTTGTGAGCAATTAAGCGTGAAAATGTGGTAAGTCATCCCTGACATATTTAGGCGGGAATGCATGTCATTGCATATCGCCCCACTGTTAGGAATGTTTTATAATTTGTGTTTGAGTTAGTTCAATTGATATTATAACAACATCTAGAAGTCACGGGACTTTTTCGTGAGAAACCTATCAACTACGTTGTGTCCCCTCACCCTTTTTCCACCTGGCTAGGGACAGGCTTTGGCAGGTTTAGACAATTTCTTTAAACCAAAGTAGTCGTTTATTTTACTGCTTTTTAAGTATTTGTTACACTATTTTTAAAACCGTTTTAGAAAACTTTAGTCAATATTTATTTTTCGACAGTTTTAAATAATTCACATCCTAATCCCCTTCGTCTTTTTGTATGGCTGATATCTAATCGAAGTCTTCGGAATTTTGATCTTCTCGCCGCCTCTTTTCCTTTCTTCTTCCAATATTACACGATACAATCTTATTCGCGGTATTTTAAACTCTTTTCGATCTCTTTGTCTCAAAAGTGGAGTTACGCGATACAGTGGTTCGTTCTGGACAGGTTTCTTCCTCAGTTCTGATTTGACATATTCCCGGATCGTACTGCTTAGAACCTCATCGTTTCGGCAAACAGTCGTCATCGGTTTCCAGGCACGAGCAGCATTAAACAAGGAACGAGGATCCAAATACCTGTAAAGATTAAGAAGAGTTTTAGATATCATAATAATAATTTATACTAAAAATTAAAAAATACGAATAGTAACTCTTGGAAAATGCTTACCTCAAAATAATAACCAATACTCCCACTGGCAATATGGAAAACAATGGAACAACAGCACCAACACTTACAGAGAACATCTTGCTGACACTTCTTATTAATAAAGACTGAATAAAAGTGGACAAGCGGTGTAGTTATATACCCCTTGTGAGCAATTAAGCGTGAAAATGTGGTAAGTCATCCCTGACATATTTAGGCGGGAATGCATGTCATTGCATATCGCCCCACTGTTAGGAATGTTTTATAATTTGTGTTTGAGTTAGTTCAATTGATATTATAACAACATCTAGAAGTCACGGGACTTTTTCGTGAGAAACCTATCAACTACGTTGTGTCCCCTCACCCTTTTTCCACCTGGCTAGGGACAGGCTTTGGCAGGTTTAGACAATTTCTTTAAACCAAAGTAGTCGTTTATTTTACTGCTTTTTAAGTATTTGTTACACTATTTTTAAAACCGTTTTAGAAAACTTTAGTCAATATTTATTTTTCGACAGTTTTAAATAATTCACATCCTAATCCCCTTCGTCTTTTTGTATGGCTGATATCTAATCGAAGTCTTCGGAATTTTGATCTTCTCGCCGTCTCTTTTCCTTTCTTCTTCCAATATTACACGATACAATCTTATTCGCGGTATTTTAAACTCTTTTCGATCTCTTTGTCTCAAAAGTGGAGTTACGCGATACAGTGGTTCGTTCTGGACAGGTTTCTTCCTCAGTTCTGATTTGACATATTCCCGGATCGTACTGCTTAGAACCTCATCGTTTCGGCAAACAGTCGTCATCGGTTTCCAGGCACGAGCAGCATTAAACAAGGAACGAGGATCCAAATACCTGTAAAGATTAAGAAGAGTTTTAGATATCATAATAATAATTTATACTAAAAATTAAAAAATACGAATAGTAACTCTTGGAAAATGCTTACCTCAAAATAATAACCAATACTCCCACTGGCAATATGGAAAACAATGGAACAACAGCACCAACACTTACAGAGAACATCTTGCTGACACTTCTTATTAATAAAGACTGAATAAAAGTGGACAAGCGGTGTAGTTATATACCCCTTGTGAGCAATTAAGCGTGAAAATGTGGTAAGTCATCCCTGACATATTTAGGCGGGAATGCATGTCATTGCATATCGCCCCACTGTTAGGAATGTTTTATAATTTGTGTTTGAGTTAGTTCAATTGATATTATAACAACATCTAGAAGTCACGGGACTTTTTCGTGAGAAACCTATCAACTACGTTGTGTCCCCTCACCCTTTTTCCACCTGGCTAGGGACAGGCTTTGGCAGGTTTAGACAATTTCTTTAAACCAAAGTAGTCGTTTATTTTACTGCTTTTTAAGTATTTGTTACACTATTTTTAAAACCGTTTTAGAAAACTTTAGTCAATATTTATTTTTCGACAGTTTTAAATAATTCACATCCTAATCCCCTTCGTCTTTTTGTATGGCTGATATCTAATCGAAGTCTTCGGAATTTTGATCTTCTCGCCGCCTCTTTTCCTTTCTTCTTCCAATATTACACGATACAATCTTATTCGCGGTATTTTAAACTCTTTTCGATCTCTTTGTCTCAAAAGTGGAGTTACGCGATACAGTGGTTCGTTCTGGACAGGTTTCTTCCTCAGTTCTGATTTGACATATTCCCGGATCGTACTGCTTAGAACCTCATCGTTTCGGCAAACAGTCGTCATCGGTTTCCAGGCACGAGCAGCATTAAACAAGGAACGAGGATCCAAATACCTGTAAAGATTAAGAAGAGTTTTAGATATCATAATAATAATTTATACTAAAAATTAAAAAATACGAATAGTAACTCTTGGAAAATGCTTACCTCAAAATAATAACCAATACTCCCACTGGCAATATGGAAAACAATGGAACAACAGCACCAACACTTACAGAGAACATCTTGCTGACACTTCTTATTAATAAAGACTGAATAAAAGTGGACAAGCGGTGTAGTTATATACCCCTTGTGAGCAATTAAGCGTGAAAATGTGGTAAGTCATCCCTGACATATTTAGGCGGGAATGCATGTCATTGCATATCGCCCCACTGTTAGGAATGTTTTATAATTTGTGTTTGAGTTAGTTCAATTGATATTATAACAACATCTAGAAGTCACGGGACTTTTTCGTGAGAAACCTATCAACTACGTTGTGTCCCCTCACCCTTTTTCCACCTGGCTAGGGACAGGCTTTGGCAGGTTTAGACAATTTCTTTAAACCAAAGTAGTCGTTTATTTTACTGCTTTTTAAGTATTTGTTACACTATTTTTAAAACCGTTTTAGAAAACTTTAGTCAATATTTATTTTTCGACAGTTTTAAATAATTCACATCCTAATCCCCTTCGTCTTTTTGTATGGCTGATATCTAATCGAAGTCTTCGGAATTTTGATCTTCTCGCCGTCTCTTTTCCTTTCTTCTTCCAATATTACACGATACAATCTTATTCGCGGTATTTTAAACTCTTTTCGATCTCTTTGTCTCAAAAGTGGAGTTACGCGATACAGTGGTTCGTTCTGGACAGGTTTCTTCCTCAGTTCTGATTTGACATATTCCCGGATCGTACTGCTTAGAACCTCATCGTTTCGGCAAACAGTCGTCATCGGTTTCCAGGCACGAGCAGCATTAAACAAGGAACGAGGATCCAAATACCTGTAAAGATTAAGAAGAGTTTTAGATATCATAATAATAATTTATACTAAAAATTAAAAAATACGAATAGTAACTCTTGGAAAATGCTTACCTCAAAATAATAACCAATACTCCCACTGGCAATATGGAAAACAATGGAACAACAGCACCAACACTTACAGAGAACATCTTGCTGACACTTCTTATTAATAAAGACTGAATAAAAGTGGACAAGCGGTGTAGTTATATACCCCTTGTGAGCAATTAAGCGTGAAAATGTGGTAAGTCATCCCTGACATATTTAGGCGGGAATGCATGTCATTGCATATCGCCCCACTGTTAGGAATGTTTTATAATTTGTGTTTGAGTTAGTTCAATTGATATTATAACAACATCTAGAAGTCACGGGACTTTTTCGTGAGAAACCTATCAACTACGTTGTGTCCCCTCACCCTTTTTCCACCTGGCTAGGGACAGGCTTTGGCAGGTTTAGACAATTTCATTAAACCAAAGTAGTCGTTTATTTTACGGTTTTTTTAAGTATTTGTCACACTATTTTTAAAACCGTTTTAGAAAACTTTAGTCAATATTTATTTTTCGACAGTTTTAAATAATTCACATCCTAATCCCCTTCGTCTTTTTGTATGGCTGATATCTAATCGAAGTCTTCGGAATTTTGATCTTCTCGCCGTCTCTTTTCCTTTCTTCTTCCAATATTACACGATACAATCTTATTCGCGGTATTTTAAACTCTTTTCGATCTCTTTGTCTCAAAAGTGGAGTTACGCGATACAGTGGTTCGTTCTGGACAGGTTTCTTCCTCAGTTCTGATTTGACATATTCCCGGATCGTACTGCTTAGAACCTCATCGTTTCGGCAAACAGTCGTCATCGGTTTCCAGGCACGAGCAGCATTAAACAAGGAACGAGGATCCAAATACCTGTAAAGATTAAGAAGAGTTTTAGATATCATAATAATAATTTATACTAAAAATTAAAAAATACGAATAGTAACTCTTGGAAAATGCTTACCTCAAAATAATAACCAATACTCCCACTGGCAATATGGAAAACAATGGAACAACAGCACCAACACTTACAGAGAACATCTTGCTGACACTTCTTATTAATAAAGACTGAATAAAAGTGGACAAGCGGTGTAGTTATATACCCCTTGTGAGCAATTAAGCGTGAAAATGTGGTAAGTCATCCCTGACATATTTAGGCGGGAATGCATGTCATTGCATATCGCCCCACTGTTAGGAATGTTTTATAATTTGTGTTTGAGTTAGTTCAATTGATATTATAACAACATCTAGAAGTCACGGGACTTTTTCGTGAGAAACCTATCAACTACGTTGTGTCCCCTCACCCTTTTTCCACCTGGCTAGGGACAGGCTTTGGCAGGTTTAGACAATTTCTTTAAACCAAAGTAGTCGTTTATTTTACTGCTTTTTAAGTATTTGTTACACTATTTTTAAAACCGTTTTAGAAAACTTTAGTCAATATTTATTTTTCGACAGATTTAAATAATTCACATCCTAATCCCCTTCGTCTTTTTGTATGGCTGATATCTAATCGAAGTCTTCGGAATTTTGATCTTCTCGCCGCCTCTTTTCCTTTCTTCTTCCAATATTACACGATACAATCTTATTCGCGGTATTTTAAACTCTTTTCGATCTCTTTGTATCAAAAGTGGAGTTACGCGATACAGTGGTTCGTTCTGGACAGGTTTCTTCCTCAGTTCTGATTTGACATATTCCCGGATCGTACTGCTTAGAACCTCATCGTTTCGGCAAACAGTCGTCATCGGTTTCCAGGCACGAGCAGCATTAAACAAGGAACGACGATCCAAATACCTGTAAAGATTAAGAAGAGTTTTAGATATCATAATAATAATTTATACTAAAAATTAAAAAATACGAATAGTAACTCTTGGAAAATGCTTACCTCAAAATAATAACCAATACTCCCACTGGCAATAAGGAAAACAATGGAACAACAGCACCAACACTTACAGAGAACATCTTGCTGACACTTCTTATTAATAAAGACTGAATAAAAGTGGACAAGCGGTGTAGTTATATACCCCTTGTGAGCAATTAAGCGTGAAAATGTGGTAAGTCATCCCTGACATATTTAGGCGGGAATGCATGTCATTGCATATCGCCCCACTGTTAGGAATGTTTTATAATTTGTGTTTGAGTTAGTTCAATTGATATTATAACAACATCTAGAAGTAACGGTACTTTTTCGTGAGAAACCTATCAACTACGTTGTGTCCCCTCACCCTTTTTCCACCTAGCTAGGGACAGTCTTTGGCAGGTTTAAACAATTTCATTAAACCAAAGTAGTCGTTTATTTTACGGTTTTTTTAAGTATTTGTCACACTATTTTTAAAACCGTTTTAGAAAACTTTAGTCAATATTTATTTTTCGACAGTTTTAAATAATTCACATCCTAATCCCCTTCGTCTTTTTGTATGGCTGATATCTAATCGAAGTCTTCGGAATTTTGATCTTCTCGCCGCCTCTTTTCCTTTCTTCTTCCAATATTACACGATACAATCTTATTCGCGGTATTTTAAACTCTTTTCGATCTCTTTGTCTAAAAAGTGGAGTTACGCGATACAGTGGTTCGTTCTGGACAGGTTTCTTCCTCAGTTCTGATTTGACATATTCCCGGATCGTACTGCTTAGAACCTCATCGTTTCGGCAAACAGTCGTCATCGGTTTCCAGGCACGAGCAGCATTAAACAAGGAACGAGGATCCAAATACCTGTAAAGATTAAGAAGAGTTTTAGATATCATAATAATAATTTATACTAAAAATTAAAAAATACGAATAGTAACTCTTGGAAAATGCTTACCTCAAAATAATAACCAATACTCCCACTGGCAATATGGAAAACAATGGAACAACAGCACCAACACTTACAGAGAACATCTTGCTGACACTTCTTATTAATAAAGACTGAATAAAAGTGGACAAGCGGTGTAGTTATATACCCCTTGTGAGCAATTAAGCGTGAAAATGTGGTAAGTCATCCCTGACATATTTAGGCGGGAATGCATGTCATTGCATATCGCCCCACTGTTAGGAATGTTTTATAATTTGTGTTTGAGTTAGTTCAATTGATATTATAACAACATCTAGAAGTCACGGGACTTTTTCGTGAGAAACCTATCAACTACGTTGTGTCCCCTCACCTTTTTCCACCTGGCTAGGGACAGTCTTTGGCAGGTTTAGACAATTTCTTTAAACCAAAGTAGTCGTTTATTTTACGGTTTTTTTAAGTATTTGTCACACTATTTTTAAAACCGTTTTAGAAAACTTGAGTCAATATTTATTTTTCGACAGTTTTAAATAATTCACATCCTAATCCCCTTCGTCTTTTTGTATGGCTGATATCTAATCGAAGTCTTCGGAATTTTGATCTTCTCGCCGCCTCTTTTCCTTTCTTCTTCCAATATTACACGATACAATCTTATTCGCGGTATTTTAAACTCTTTTCGATCTCTTTGTCTCAAAAGTGGAGTTACGCGATACAGTGGTTCGCTCTGGACAGGTTTCTTCTTCAGTTCTGATTTGACATATTCCCGGATCGTACTGCTTAGAACCTCATCGTTTCGGCAAACAGTCGTCATCGGTTTCCAGGCACGAGCAGCATTAAACAAGGAACGAGGATCCAAATACCTGTAAAGATTAAGAAGAGTTTTAGATATCATAATACTAATTTATACTAAAAATTAAAAAATACGAATAGTAACTCTTGGAAAATGCTTACCTCAAAATAATAACCAATACTCCCACTGGCAATAAGGAAAACAATGGAACAACAGCACCAACACTTACAGAGAACATCTTGCTGACACTTCTTATTAATAAAGACTGAATAAAAGTGGACAAGCGGTGTAGTTATATACCCCTTGTGAGCAATTAAGCGTGAAAATGTGGTAAGTCATCCCTGACATATTTAGGCGGGAATGCATGTCATTGCATATCGCCCCACTGTTAGGAATGTTTTATAATTTGTGTTTGAGTTAGTTCAATTGATATTATAACAACATCTAGAAGTCACGGTACTTTTTCGTGAGAAACCTATCAACTACGTTGTGTCCCCTCACCCTTTCTCCACCTGGCTAGAGACAGTCTTTGGCAGGTTTAGACAATTTCATTAAACCAAAGTAGTCGTTTATTTTACGGTTTTTTTAAGTATTTGTCACACTATTTTTAAAACCGTTTTAGAAAACTTTAGTCAATATTTATTTTTCGACAGTTTTAAATAATTCACATCCTAATCCCCTTCGTCTTTTTGTATGGCTGATATCTAATCGAAGTCTTCGGAATTTTGATCTTCTCGCCGCCTCTTTTCCTTTCTTCTTCCAATATTACACGATACAATCTTATTCGCGGTATTTTAAACTCTTTTCGATCTCTTTGTCTCAAAAGTGGAGTTACGCGATACAGTGGTTCGTTCTGGACAGGTTTCTTCCTCAGTTCTGATTTGACATATTCCCGGATCGTACTGCTTAGAACCTCATCGTTTCGGCAAACAGTCGTCATCGGTTTCCAGGCACGAGCAGCATTAAACAAGGAACGAGGATCCAAATACCTGTAAAGATTAAGAAGAGTTCTAGATATCATAATAATAATTTATACTAAAAATTAAAAAATACGAATAGTAACTCCTGGAAAATGCTTACCTCAAAATAATAACCAATACTCCCACTGGCAATATGGAAAACAATGGAACAACAGCACCAACACTTACAGAGAACATCTTGCTGACACTTCTTATTAATAAAGACTGAATAAAAGTGGACAAGCGGTGTAGTTATATACCCCTTGTGAGCAATTAAGCGTGAAAATGTGGTAAGTCATCCCTGACATATTTAGGCGGGAATGCATGTCATTGCATATCGCCCCACTGTTAGGAATGTTTTATAATTTGTGTTTGAGTTAGTTCAATTGATATTATAACAACATCTAGAAGTCACGGGACTTTTTCGTGAGAAACCTATCAACTACGTTGTGTCCCCTCACCCTTTTTCCACCTGGCTAGGGACAGTTTTTGGCAGGTTTAGACAATTTCATTAAACCAAAGTAGTCGTTTATTTTACGGTTTTTTAAAGTATTTGTCACACTATTTTTAAAACCGTTTTAGAAAACTTTAGTCAATATTTATTTTTCGACAGTTTTAAATAATTCACATCCTAATCCCCTTCGTCTTTTTGTATGGCTGATATCTAATCGAAGTCTTCGGAATTTTGATCTTCTCGCCGCCTCTTTTCCTTTCTTCTTCCAATATTACACGATACAATCTTATTCGCGGTATTTTAAACTCTTTTCGATCTCTTTGTCTCAAAAGTGGAGTTACGCGATACAGTGGTTCGTTCTGGACAGGTTTCTTCCTCAGTTCTGATTTGACATATTCCCGGATCGTACTGCTTAGAACCTCATCGTTTCGGCAAACAGTCGTCATCGGTTTCCAGGCACGAGCAGCATTAAACAAGGAACGAGGATCCAAATACCTGTAAAGATTAAGAAGAGTTCTAGATATCATAATAATAATTTATACTAAAAATTAAAAAATACGAATAGTAACTCTTGGAAAATGCTTACCTCAAAATAATAACCAATACTCCCACTGGCAATATGGAAAACAATGGAACAACAGCACCAACACTTACAGAGAACATCTTGCTGACACTTCTTATTAATAAAGACTGAATAAAAGTGGACAAGCGGTGTAGTTATATACCCCTTGTGAGCAATTAAGCGTGAAAATGTGGTAAGTCATCCCTGACATATTTAGGCGGGAATGCATGTCATTGCATATCGCCCCACTGTTAGGAATGTTTTATAATTTGTGTTTGAGTTAGTTCAATTGATATTATAACAACATCTAGAAGTCACGGTACTTTTTCGTGAGAAACCTATCAACTACGTTGTGTCCCCTCACCCTTTTTCCACCTGGCTAGAGACAGTCTTTGGCAGGTTTAGACAATTTCATTAAACCAAAGTAGTCGTTTATTTTACGGTTTTTTTAAGTATTTGTCACACTATTTTTAAAACCGTTTTAGAAAACTTTAGTCAATATTTATTTTTCGACAGTTTTAAATAATTCACATCCTAATCCCCTTCGTCTTTTTGTATGGCTGATATCTAATCGAAGTCTTCGGAATTTTGATCTTCTCGCCGCCTCTTTTCCTTTCTTCTTCCAATATTACACGATACAATCTTATTCGCGGTATTTTAAACTCTTTTCGATCTCTTTGTCTCAAAAGTGGAGTTACGCGATACAGTGGTTCGTTCTGGACAGGTTTCTTCCTCAGTTCTGATTTGACATATTCCCGGATCGTACTGCTTAGAACCTCATCGTTTCGGCAAACAGTCGTCATCGGTTTCCAGGCACGAGCAGCATTAAACAAGGAACGAGGATCCAAATACCTGTAAAGATTAAGAAGAGTTCTAGATATCATAATAATAATTTATACTAAAAATTAAAAAATACGAATAGTAACTCTTGGAAAATGCTTACCTCAAAATAATAACCAATACTCCCACTGGCAATATGGAAAACAATGGAACAACAGCACCAACACTTACAGAGAACATCTTGCTGACACTTCTTATTAATAAAGACTGAATAAAAGTGGACAAGCGGTGTAGTTATATACCCCTTGTGAGCAATTAAGCGTGAAAATGTGGTAATTCATCCCTGACATATTTAGGCGGGAATGCATGTCATTGCATATCGCCCCACTGTTAGGAATGTTTTATAATTTGTGTTTGAGTTAGTTCAATTGATATTATAACAACATCTGTCACGGGACTTTTTCGTGAGAAACCTATCAACTACGTTGTGTCCCCTCACCTTTTTTCCACCTGGCTAGGCACAGGCTTTGGCAGGTTTAGACAATTTCTTTAAACCAAAGTAGTCGTTTATTTTACTGTTTTTTTAAGTATTTGTCACACTATTTTTAAAACCGTTTTAGAAAACTTTAGTCAATATTTATTTTTCGACAGTTTTAAATAATTCACATCCTAATCCCCTTCGTCTTTTTGTATGGCTGATATCTAATCGAAGTCTTCGGAATTTTGATCTTCTCGCCGCCTCTTTTCCTTTCTTCTTCCAATATTACACGATACAATCTTATTCGCGGTATTTTAAACTCTTTTCGATCTCTGTCTCAAAAGTGGAGTTACGCGATACAGTGGTTCGTTCTGGACAGGTTTCTTCTTCAGTTCTGATTTGACATATTCCCGGATCGTACTGCTTAGAACCTCATCGTTTCGGCAAACAGTCGTCATCGGTTTCCAGGCACGAGCAGCATTAAACAAGGAACGAGGATCCAAATACCTGTAAAGATTAAGAAGAGTTTTAGATATCATAATACTAATTTATACTAAAAATTAAAAAATACGAATAGTAACTCTTGGAAAATGCTTACCTCAAAATAATAACCAATACTCCCACTGGCAATAAGGAAAACAATGGAACAACAGCACCAACACTTACAGAGAACATCTTGCTGACACTTCTTATTAATAAAGACTGAATAAAAGTGGACAAGCGGTGTAGTTATATACCCCTTGTGAGCAATTAAGCGTGAAAATGTGGTAAGTCATCCCTGACATATTTAGGCGGGAATGCATGTCATTGCATATCGCCCCACTGTTAGGAATGTTTTATAATTTGTGTTTGAGTTAGTTCAATTGATATTATAACAACATCTAGAAGTCACGGTACTTTTTCGTGAGAAACCTATCAACTACGTTGTGTCCCCTCACCCTTTCCCACCTGGCTAGAGACAGTCTTTGGCAGGTTTAGACAATTTCATTAAACCAAAGTAGTCGTTTATTTTACGGTTTTTTTAAGTATTTGTCACACTATTTTTAAAACCGTTTTAGAAAACTTTAGTCAATATTTATTTTTCGACAGTTTTAAATAATTCACATCCTAATCCCCTTCGTCTTTTTGTATGGCTGATATCTAATCGAAGTCTTCGGAATTTTGATCTTCTCGCCGCCTCTTTTCCTTTCTTCTTCCAATATTACACGATACAATCTTATTCGCGGTATTTTAAACTCTTTTCGATCTCTTTGTCTCAAAAGTGGAGTTACGCGATACAGTGGTTCGTTCTGGACAGGTTTCTTCCTCAGTTCTGATTTGACATATTCCCGGATCGTACTGCTTAGAACCTCATCGTTTCGGCAAACAGTCGTCATCGGTTTCCAGGCACGAGCAGCATTAAACAAGGAACGAGGATCCAAATACCTGTAAAGATTAAGAAGAGTTCTAGATATCATAATAATAATTTACACTAAAAATTAAAAAATACGAATAGTAACTCTTGGAAAATGCTTACCTCAAAATAATAACCAATACTCCCACTGGCAATATGGAAAACAATGGAACAACAGCACCAACACTTACAGAGAACATCTTGCTGACACTTCTTATTAATAAAGACTGAATAAAAGTGGACAAGCGGTGTAGTTATATACCCCTTGTGAGCAATTAAGCGTGAAAATGTGGTAATTCATCCCTGACATATTTAGGCGGGAATGCATGTCATTGCATATCGCCCCACTGTTAGGAATGTTTTATAATTTGTGTTTGAGTTAGTTCAATTGATATTATAACAACATCTGTCACGGGACTTTTTCGTGAGAAACCTATCAACTACGTTGTGTCCCCTCACCTTTTTTCCACCTGGCTAGGCACAGGCTTTGGCAGGTTTAGACAATTTCTTTAAACCAAAGTAGTCGTTTATTTTACTGTTTTTTTAAGTATTTGTCACACTATTTTTAAAACCGTTTTAGAAAACTTTAGTCAATATTTATTTTTCGACAGTTTTAAATAATTCACATCCTAATCCCCTTCGTCTTTTTGTATGGCTGATATCTAATCGAAGTCTTCGGAATTTTGATCTTCTCGCCGCCTCTTTTCCTTTCTTCTTCCAATATTACACGATACAATCTTATTCGCGGTATTTTAAACTCTTTTCGATCTCTCTGTCTCAAAAGTGGAGTTACGCGATACAGTGGTTCGTTCTGGACAGGTTTCTTCCTCAGTTCTGATTTGACATATTCCCGGATCGTACTGCTTAGAACCTCATCGTTTCGGCAAACAGTCGTCATCGGTTTCCAGGCACGAGCAGCATTAAACAAGGAACGAGGATCCAAATACCTGTAAAGATTAAGAAGAGTTTTAGATATCATAATAATAATTTATACTAAAAATTAAAAAATACGAATAGTAACTCTTGGAAAATGCTTACCTCAAAATAATAACCAATACTCCCACTGGCAATATGGAAAACAATGGAACAACAGCACCAACACTTACAGAGAACATCTTGCTGACACTTCTTAGTAATAAAGACTGAATAAAAGTGGACAAGCGGTGTAGTTATATACCCCTTGTGAGCAATTAAGCGTGAAAATGTGGTAAGTCATCCCTGACATATTTAGGCGGGAATGCATGTCATTGCATATCGCCCCACTGTTAGGAATGTTTTATAATTTGTGTTTGAGTTAGTTCAATTGATATTATAACAACATCTAGAAGTCACGGTACTTTTTCGTGAGAAACCTATCAACTACGTTGTGTCCCCTCACCCTTTTTCCACCTGGCTAGGGACAGTTTTTGGCAGGTTTAGACAATTTCATTAAACCAAAGTAGTCGTTTATTTTACGGTTTTTTTAAGTATTTGTCACACTATTTTTAAAACCGTTTTAGAAAACTTTAGTCAATATTTATTTTTCGACAGTTTTAAATAATTCACATCCTAATCCCCTTCGTCTTTTTGTATGGCTGATATCTAATCGAAGTCTTCGGAATTTTGATCTTCTCGCCGCCTCTTTTCCTTTCTTCTTCCAATATTACACGATACAATCTTATTCGCGGTATTTTAAACTCTTTTCGATCTCTCTGTCTCAAAAGTGGAGTTACGCGATACAGTGGTTCGTTCTGGACAGGTTTCTTCTTCAGTTCTGATTTGACATATTCCCGGATCGTACTGCTTAGAACCTCATCGTTTCGGCAAACAGTCGTCATCGGTTTCCAGGCACGAGCAGCATTAAACAAGGAACGAGGATCCAAATACCTGTAAAGATTAAGAAGAGTTTTAGATATCATAATACTAATTTATACTAAAAATTAAAAAATACGAATAGTAACTCTTGGAAAATGCTTACCTCAAAATAATAACCAATACTCCCACTGGCAATATGGAAAACAATGGAACAACAGCACCAACACTTACAGAGAACATCTTGCTGACACTTCTTATTAATAAAGACTGAATAAAAGTGGACAAGCGGTGTAGTTATATACCCCTTGTGAGCAATTAAGCGTGAAAATGTGGTAAGTCATCCCTGACATATTTAGGCGGGAATGCATGTCATTGCATATCGCCCCACTGTTAGGAATGTTTTATAATTTGTGTTTGAGTTAGTTCAATTGATATTATAACAACATCTAGAAGTCACGGTACTTTTTCGTGAGAAACCTATCAACTACGTTGTGTCCCCTCACCCTTTTTCCACCTGGCTAGGGACAGTTTTTGGCAGGTTTAGACAATTTCATTAAACCAAAGTAGTCGTTTATTTTACGGTTTTTTTAAGTATTTGTCACACTATTTTTAAAACCGTTTTAGAAAACTTTAGTCAATATTTATTTTTCGACAGTTTTAAATAATTCACATCCTAATCCCCTTCGTCTTTTTGTATGGCTGATATCTAATCGAAGTCTTCGGAATTTTGATCTTCTCGCCGCCTCTTTTCCTTTCTTCTTCCAATATTACACGATACAATCTTATTCGCGGTATTTTAAACTCTTTTCGATCTCTTTGTCTCAAAAGTGGAGTTACGCGATACAGTGGTTCGTTCTGGACAGGTTTCTTCCTCAGTTCTGATTTGACATATTCCCGGATCATACTGCTTAGAACCTCATCGTTTCGGCAAACAGTCGTCATCGGTTTCCAGGCACGAGCAGCATTAAACAAGGAACGAGGATCCAAATACCTGTAAAGATTAAGAAGAGTTTTAGATATCATAATAATAATTTATACTAAAAATTAAAAAATACGAATAGTAACACTTGGAAAATGCTTACCTCAAAATAATAACCAATACTCCCACTGGCAATATGGAAAACAATGGAACAACAGCACCAACACTTACAGAGAACATCTTGCTGACACTTCTTATTAATAAAGACTGAATAAAAGTGGACAAGCGGTGTAGTTATATACCCCTTGTGAGCAATTAAGCGTGAAAATGTGGTAAGTCATCCCTGACATATTTAGGCGGGAATGCATGTCATTGCATATCGCCCCACTGTTAGGAATGTTTTATAATTTGTGTTTGAGTTAGTTCAATTGATATTATAACAACATCTAGAAGTCACGGTACTTTTTCGTAAGAAACCTATCAACTACGTTGTGTCCCCTCACCCTTTTTCCACCTGGCTAGGGACAGTCTTTGGCAGGTTTAGACAATTTCATTAAACCAAAGTAGTCGTTTATTTTACGGTTTTTTTAAGTATTTGTCACACTATTTTTAAAACCGTTTTAGAAAACTTTAGTCAATATTTATTTTTCGACAGTTTTAAATAATTCACATCCTAATCCCCTTCGTCTTTTTGTATGGCTGATATCTAATCGAAGTCTTCGGAATTTTGATCTTCTCGCCGCCTCTTTTCCTTTCTTCTTCCAATATTACACGATACAATCTTATTCGCGGTATTTTAAACTCTTTTCGATCTCTTTGTCTCAAAAGTGGAGTTACGCGATACAGTGGTTCGTTCTGGACAGGTTTCTTCCTCAGTTCTGATTTGACATATTCCCGGATCGTACTGCTTAGAACCTCATCGTTTCGGCAAACAGTCGTCATCGGTATCCAGGTACGAGCAGCATTAAACAAGGAACGAGGATCCAAATACCTGTAAAGATTAAGAAGAGTTTTAGATATCATAATAATTTATACTAAAAATTAAAAAATACGAATAGTAACTCTTGGAAAATGCTTACCTCAAAATAATAACCAATACTCCCACTGGCAATATGGAAAACAATGGAACAACAGCACCAACACTTACAGAGAACATCTTGCTGACACTTCTTATTAATAAAGACTGAATAAAAGTGGACAAGCGGTGTAGTTATATACCCCTTGTGAGCAATTAAGCGTGAAAATGTGGTAAGTCATCCCTGACATATTTAGGCGGGAATGCATGTCATTGCATATCGCCCCACTGTTAGGAATGTTTTATAATTTGTGTTTGAGTTACTTCAATTGATATTATAACAACATCTAGAAGTCACGGGACTTTTTCGTGAGAAACCTATCAACTACGTTGTGTCCCCTCACCTTTTTTCCACCTGGCTAGGCACAGGCTTTGGCAGGTTTAGACAATTTCTTTAAACCAAAGTAGACGTTTATTTTACTGTTTTTTTAAGTATTTGTCACACTATTTTTAAAACCGTTTTAGAAAACTTTAGTCAATATTTATTTTTCGACAGTTTTAACTAATTCACATCCTAATCCCCTTCGTCTTTTTGTATGGCTGATATCTAATCGAAGTCTTCGGAATTTTGATCTTCTCGCCGCCTCTTTTCCTTTCTTCTTCCAATATTACACGATACAATCTTATTCGCGGTATTTTAAACTCTTTTCGATCTCTTTGTCTCAAAAGTGGAGTTACGCGATACAGTGGTTCGTTCTGGACAGGTTTCTTCCTCAGTTCTGATTTCACATATTCCCGGATCGTACTGCTTAGAACCTCATCGTTTCGGCAAACAGTCGTCATCGGTTTCCAGGCACGAGCAGCATTAAACAAGGAACGAGGATCCAAATACCTGTAAAGATTAAGAAGAGTTTTAGGTATCATAATAATAATTTATACTAAAAATTAAAAAATACGAATAGTAACTCTTGGAAAATGCTTACCTAAAAATAATAACCAATACTCCCACTGGCAATATGGAAAACAATGGAACAACAGCACCAACACTTACAGAGAACATCTTGCTGACACTTCTTATTAATAAAGACTGAATAAAAGTGGACAAGCGGTGTAGTTATATACCCCTTGAGAGCAATTAAGCGTGAAAATGTGGTAAGTCATCCCTGACATATTTAGGCGGGAATGCATGTCATTGCATATCGCCCCACTGTTAGGAATGTTTTATAATTTGTGTTTGAGTTAGTTCAATTGATATTATAACAACATCTAGAAGTCACGGGACTTTTCGTGAGAAACCTATCAACTACGTTGTGTCCCCTCACCCTTTTTCCACCTGGCTAGGGACAGGCTTTGGCAGGTTTAGACAATTTCTTTAAACCAAAGTAGTCGTTTATTTTACTGTTTTTTTAAGTATTTGTCACACTATTTTTAAAACCGGTTTAGAAAACTTTAGTCGATATTTATTTTTCGACAGTTTTAAATAATTCACATCCTAATCCCCTTCGTCTTTTTGTATGGCTGATATCTAATCGAAGTCTTCGGAATTTTGATCTTCTCGCCGCCTCTTTTCCTTTCTTCTTCCAATATTACACGATACAATCTTATTCGCGGTATTTTAAACTCTTTTCGATCTCTTTGTCTCAAAAGTGGAGTTACGCGATACAGTGGTTCGTTCTGGACAGGTTTCTTCCTCAGTTCTGATTTCACATATTCCCGGATCGTACTGCTTAGAACCTCATCGTTTCGGCAAACAGTCGTCATCGGTTTCCAGGCACGAGCAGCATTAAACAAGGAAGGAGGATCCAAATACCTGTAAAAATTAAGAAGAGTTCTAGATATCATAATAATAATTTATACTAAAAATTAAAAAATACTAATAGTAACTCTTGGAAAATGCTTACCTCAAAATAATAACCAATACTCCCACAGGCAATATGGAAAACAATGGAACAACAGCACCAACACTTACAGAGAACATCTTGCTGACACTTTTTATTAATAAAGACTGAATAAAAGTGGACAAGCGGTGTAGTTATATACCCCTTGTGAGCAATTAAGCGTGAAAATGTGGTAAGTCATCCCTGACATATTTAGGCGGGAATGCATGTCATTGCATATCGCCCCACTGTTAGGAATGTTTTATAATTTGTGTTTGAGTTAGTTCAATTGATATTATAACAACATCTAGAAGTCACGGGACTTTTTCGTGAGAAACCTATCAACTACGTTGTGTCCCCTCACCCTTTTCCCACCTGGCTAGGGACAGGCTTTGGCAGGTTTAGACAATTTCTTTAAACCAAAGTAGTCGTTTATTTTACTGTTTTTTTAAGTATTTGTCACACTATTTTTAAAACCGTTTTAGAAAACTTTAGTCAATATTTATTTTTCGACAGTTTTAAATAATTCACATCCTAATCCCCTTCGTCTTTTTGTATGGCTGATATCTAATCGAAGTCTTCGGAATTTTGATCTTCTCGCCGCCTCTTTTCCTTTCTTCTTCCAATATTACACGATACAATCTTATTCGCGGTATTTTAAACTCTTTTCGATCTCTTTGTCTCAAAAGTGGAGTTACGCGATACAGTGGTTCGTTCTGGACAGGTTTCTTCCTCAGTTCTGATTTGACATATTCCCGGATCGTACTGCTTAGAAACTCATCGTTTCGGCAAACAGTCGTCATCGGTTTCCAGGCACGAGCAGCATTAAACAAGGAAGGAGGATACAAATACCTGTAAAGATTAAGAAGAGTTTTAGATATCATAATAATAATTTATACTAAAAATTAAAAAAATACGAATAGTAACTCTTGGAAAATGCTTACCTCAAAATAATAACCAATACTCCCACAGGCAATATGGAAAACAATGGAACAACAGCACCAACACTTACAGAGAACATCTTGCTGACACTTCTTATTAATAAAGACTGAATAAAAGTGGACAAGCGGTGTAGTTATATACCCCTTGTGAGCAATTAAGCGTGAAAATGTGGTAAGTCATCCCTGACATATTTAGGCGGGAATGCATGTCATTGCATATCGCCCCACTGTTAGGAATGTTTTATAATTTGTGTTTGAGTTAGTTCAATTGATATTATAACAACATCTAGAAGTCACGGGACTTTTTCGTGAGAAACCTATCAACTACGTTGTGTCCCCTCACCCTTTTTCCACCTGGCTAGGGACAGGCTTTGGCAGGTTTAGACAATTTCTTTAAACCAAAGTAGTCGTTTATTTTACTGTTTTTTTTTATTTGTCACACTATTTTTAAAACCGTTTTAGAAAACTTTAGTCAATATTTATTTTTCGACAGTTTTAACTAATTCACATCCTAATCCCCTTCGTCTTTTTGTATGGCTGATATCTAATCGAAGTCTTCGGAATTTTGATCTTCTCGCCGCCTCTTTTCCTTTCTTCTTCCAATATTACACGATACAATCTTATTCGCGGTATTTTAAACTCTTTTCGATCTCTTTGTCTCAAAAGTGGAGTTACGCGATACAGTGGTTCGTTCTGGACAGGTTTCTTCCTCAGTTCTGATTTGACATAATCCCGGATCGTACTGCTTAGAACCTCATCGTTTCGTCAAACAGTCGTCATCGGTTTCCAGGCACGAGCAGCATTAAACAAGGAACGAGGATCCAAATACCTGTAAAGATTAAGAAGAGTTTTAGATATCATAATAATAATTTATACTAAAAATTAAAAAATACGAATAGTAACTCTTGGAAAATGCTTACCTCAAAATAATAACCAACACTCCCACTGGCAATATGGAAAACAATGGAACAACAGCACCAACACTTACAGAGAACATCTTGCTGACACTTCTTATTAATAAAGACTGAATAAAAGTGGACAAGCGGTGTAGTTATATACCCCTTGTGAGCAATTAAGCGTGAAAATGTGGTAATTCATCCCTGACATATTTAGGCGGGAATGCATGTCATTGCATATCGCCCCACTGTTAGGAATGTTTTATAATTTGTGTTTGAGTTAGTTCAATTGATATTATAACAACATCTAGAAGTCACGGGACTTTTTCGTGAGAAACCTATCAACTACGTTGTGTCCCCTCACCTTGTTTCCACCTGGCTAGGCACAGGCTTTGGCAGGTTTAGACAATTTCTTTAAACCAAAGTAGTCGTTTATTTTACTGTTTTTTTAAGTATTTGTCACACTATTTTTAAAACCGTTTTAGAAAACTTTAGTCAATATTTATTTTTCGACAGTTTTAAATAATTCACATCCTAATCCCCTTCGTCTTTTTGTATGGCTGATATCTAATCGAAGTCTTCGGAATTTTGATCTTCTCGCCGCCTCTTTTCCTTTCTTCTTCCAATATTACACGATACAATCTTATTCGCGGTATTTTAAACTCTTTTCGATCTCTTTGTCTCAAAAGTGGAGTTACGCGATACAGTGGTTCGTTCTGGACAGGTTTCTTCCTCAGTTCTGATTTGACATATTCCCGGATCGTACTGCTTAGAACCTCATCGTTTCGGCAAACAGTCGTCATCGGTTTCCAGGCACGAGCAGCATTAAACAAGGAAGGAGGATCCAAATACCTGTAAAGATTAAGAAGAGTTTTAGATATCATAATAATAATTTATACTAAAAATTAAAAAATACTAATAGTAACTCTTGGAAAATGCTTACCTCAAAATAATAACCAATACTCCCACTGGCAATATGGAAAACAATGGAACAACAGCACCAACACTTACAGAGAACATCTTGCTGACACTTCTTATTAATAAAGACTGAATAAAAGTGGACAAGCGGTGTAGTTATATACCCCTTGTGAGCAATTAAGCGTGAAAATGTGGTAAGTCATCCCTGACATATTTAGGCGGGAATGCATGTCATTGCATATCGCCCCACTGTTAGGAATGTTTTATAATTTGTGTTTGAGTTAGTTCAATTGATATTATAATAACATCTGGAAGTCACGGGACTTTTTCGTGAGAAACCTATCAACTACGTTGTGTCCCCTCACCTTTTTTCCACCTGGCTAGGGACAGGCTTTGGCAGGTTTAGACAATTTCTTTAAACCAAAGTAGTCGTTTATTTTACTGTTTTTTTAAGTATTTGTCACACTATTTTTAAAACCGTTTTAGAAAACTTTAGTCAATATTTATTTTTCGACAGTTTTAAATAATTAACATCCTAATACCCTTCGTCATTTTGTATGGCTGATATCTAATCGAAGTCTTCGGAATTTTGATCTTCTCGCCGCCTCTTTTCCTTTCTTCTTCCAATATTACACGATACAATCTTATTCGCGGTATTTTAAACTCTTTTCGATCTCTTTGTCTCAAAAGTGGAGTTACGCGATACAGTGGTTCGTTCTGGAAAGGTTTCTTCCTCAGTTCTGATTTGACATAATCCCGGATCGTACTGCTTAGAACCTCATCGTTTCGGCAAACAGTCGTCATCGGTTTCCAGGCACGAGCAGCATTAAACAAGGAAGGAGGATCCAAATACCTGTAAAGATTAAGAAGAGTTTTAGATATCATAATAATAATTTATACTAAAAATTAAAAAATACGAATAGTAACTCTTGGAAAATGCTTACCTCAAAATAATAACCAATACTCCCACTGGCAATATGGAAAACAATGGAACAACAGCACCAACACTTACAGAGAACATCTTGCTGACACTTCTTATTAATAAAGACTGAATAAAAGTGGACAAGCGGTGTAGTTATATACCCCTTGTGAGCAATTAAGCGTGAAAATGTGGTAAGTCATCCCTGACATATTTAGGCGGGAATGCATGTCATTGCATATCGCCCCACTGTTAGGAATGTTTTATAATTTGTGTTTGAGTTAGTTCAATTGATATTATAACAACATCTAGAAGTCACGGGACTTTTTCGTGAGAAACCTATCAACTACGTTGTGTCCCCTCACCTTTTTTCCACCTGGCTAGGCACAGGCTTTGGCAGGTTTAGACAATTTCTTTAAACCAAAGTAGTCGTTTATTTTACTGTTTTTTTAAGTATTTGTCACACTATTTTTAAAACCGTTTTAGAAAACTTTAGTCAATATTTATTTTTCGACAGTTTTAACTAATTCACATCCTAATCCCCTTCGTCTTTTTGTATGGCTAATATCTAATCGAAGTCTTCGTAATTTTGATCTTCTCGCCGCCTCTTTTCCTTTCTTCTTCCAATATTACACGATACAATCTTATTCGCGGTATTTTAAACTATTTTCGATCTCTTTGTCTCAAAAGTGGAGTTACGCGATACAGTGGTTCGTTCTGGACAGGTTTCTTCCTCAGTTCTGATTTGACATAATCCCGGATCGTACTGCTTAGAACCTCATCGTTTCGTCAAACAGTCGTCATCGGTTTCCAGGCACGAGCAGCATTAAACAAGGAACGAGGATCCAAATACCTGTAAAGATTAAGAAGAGTTTTAGATATCATAATAATAATTTATACTAAAAATTAAAAAATACGAATAGTAACTCTTGGAAAATGCTTACCTCAAAATAATAACCAACACTCCCACTGGCAATATGGAAAACAATGGAACAACAGCACCAACACTTACAGAGAACATCTTGCTGACACTTCTTATTAATAAAGACTGAATAAAAGTGGACAAGCGGTGTAGTTATATACCCCTTGTGAGTAATTAAGCGTGAAAATGTGGTAAGTCATCCCTGACATATTTAGGCGGGAATGCATGTCATTGCATATCGCCCCACTGTTAGGAATGTTTTATAATTTGTGTTTGAGTTAGTTCAATTGATATTATAACAACATCTAGAAGTCACGGGACTTTTTCGTGAGAAACCTATCAACTACGTTGTGTCCCCTCACCTTTTTTCCACCTGGCTAGGCACAGGCTTTGGCAGGTTTAGACAATTTCTTTAAACCAAAGTAGTCGTTTATTTTACTGTTTTTTTAAGTATTTGTCACACTATTTTTAAAACCGTTTTAGAAAACTTTAGTCAATATTTATTTTTCGACAGTTTTAACTAATTCACATCCTAATCCCCTTCGTCTTTTTGTATGGCTGATATCTAATCGAAGTCTTCGGAATTTTGATCTTCTCGCCGCCTCTTTTCCTTTCTTCTTCCAATATTACACGATACAATCTTATTCGCGGTATTTTAAACTCTTTTCGATCTCTTTGTCTCAAAAGTGGAGTTACGCGATACAGTGGTTCGTTCTGGACAGGTTTCTTCCTCAGTTCTGATTTGACATATTCCCGGATCGTACTGCTTAGAACCTCATCGTTTCGGCAAACAGTCGTCATCGGTTTCCAGGCACGAGCAGCATTAAACAAGGAAGGAGGATCCAAATACCTGTAAAAATTAAGAAGAGTTCTAGTTATCATAATAATAATTTATACTAAAAATTAAAAAATACGAATAGTAACTCTTGGAAAATGCTTACCTCAAAATAATAACCAATACTCCCACTGGCAATATGGAAAACAATGGAACAACAGCACCAACACTTACAGAGAACATCTTGCTGAAACTTCTTATTAATAAAGACTGAATAAAAGTGGACAAGCGGTGTAGTTATATACCCCTTGTGAGCAATTAAGCGTGAAAATGTGGTAATTCATCCCTGACATATTTAGGCGGGAATGCATGTCATTGCATATCGCCCCACTGTTAGGAATGTTTTATAATTTGTGTTTGAGTTAGTTCAATTGATATTATAACAACATCTAGAAGTCACGTGACATTTTCGTGAGAAACCTATCAACTACGTTGTGTTCCCTCACCCTTTTTCCACCTGGCTAGGGACAGGCTTTGGCAGGTTTAGACAATTTCTTTAAACCAAAGTAGTCGTTTATTTTACTGTTTTTTTAAGTATTTGTCACACTATTTTTAAAACCGTTTTAGAAAACTTTAGTCAATATTTATTTTTCGACAGTTTTAAATAATTCACATCCTAATCCCTTCGTCTTTTTGTATGGCTGATATCTAATCGAAGTCTTCGGAATTTTGATCTTCTCGCCGCCTCTTTTCCTTTCTTCTTCCAATATTACACGATACAATCTTATTCGCGGTATTTTAAACTCTTTTCGATCTCTTTGTCTCAAAAGTGGAGTTACGCGATACAGTGGTTCGTTCTGGACAGGTTTCTTCCTCAGTTCTGATTTGACATATTCCCGGATCGTACTGCTTAGAACCTCATCGTTTCGGCAAACAGTCGTCATCGGTTTCCAGGCACGAGCAGCATTAAACAAGGAAGGAGCATCCAAATACCTGTAAAGATTAAGAAGAGTTCTAGATATCATAATAATAATTTATACTAAAAATTAAAAAATACGAATAGTAACTCTTGGAAAATGCTTACCTCAAAATAATAACCAATACTCCCACAGGCAATATGGAAAACAATGGAACAACAGCACCAACACTTACAGAGAACATCTTGCTGACACTTCTTATTAATAAAGACTGAATAAAAGTGGACAAGCGGTGTAGTTATATACCCCTTGTGAGCAATTAAGCGTGAAAATGTGGTAAGTCATCCCTGACATATTTAGGCGGGAATGCATGTCATTGCATATCGCCCCACTGTTAGGAATGTTTTATAATTTGTGTTTGAGTTAGTTCAATTGATATTATAACAACATCTAGAAGTCACGGGACTTTTTCGTGAGAAACCTATCAACTACGTTGTGTCCCCTCACCCTTTTTCCACATGGCTAGGGACAGGCTTTGGCAGGTTTAGACAATTTCTTTAAACCAAAGTAGTCGTTTATTTTACTGTTTTTTTAAGTATTTGTCACACTATTTTTAAAACCGTTTTAGAAAACTTTAGTCAATATTTATTTTTCGACAGTTTTAAATAATTCACATCCTAATCCCCTTCGTCTTTTTGTATGGCTGATATCTAATCGAAGTCTTCGGAATTTTGATCTTCTCGCCGCCTCTTTTCCTTTCTTCTTCCAATATTACACGATACAATCTTATTCGCGGTATTTTAAACTCTTTTCGATCTCTTTGTCTCAAAAGTGGAGTTACGCGATACAGTGGTTCGTTCTGGACAGGTTTCTTCCTCAGTTCTGATTTGACATATTCCCGGATCGTACTGCTTAGAACCTCATCGTTTCGGCAAACAGTCGTCATCGGTTTCCAGGCACGAGCAGCATTAAACAAGGAAGGAGGATCCAAATACCTGTAAAGATTAAGAAGAGTTCTAGATATCATAATAATAATTTATACTATAAATTAAAAAATACGAATAGTAACTCTTAGAAAATGCTTACCTCAAAATAATAACCAATACTCCCACTGGCAATATGGAAAACAATGGAACAACAGCACCAACACTTACAGAGAACATCTTGCTGACACTTCTTATTAATAAAGACTGAATAAAAGTGGACAAGCGGTGTAGTTATATACCCCTTGTGAGTAATTAAGCGTGAAAATGTGGTAAGTCATCCCTGACATATTTAGGCGGAATGCATGTCATTGCATATCGCCCCACTGTTAGGAATGTTTTATAATTTGTGTTTGAGTTAGTTCAATTGATATTATAACAACATCTAGAAGTCACGGGACTTTTTCGTGAGAAACCTATCAACTACGTTGTGTCCCCTCACCCTTTTTCCACCTGGCTAGGGACAGGCTTTGGCAGGTTTAGACAATTTCTTTAAACCAAAGTAGTCGTTTATTTTACTGCTTTTTAAGTATTTGTCACACTATTTTTAAAACCGTTTTAGAAAACTTTAGTCAATATTTATTTTTCGACAGTTTTAAATAATTCACATCCTAATCCCCTTCGTCTTTTTGTATGGCTGATATCTAATCGAAGTCTTCGGAATTTTGATCTTCTCGCCGCCTCTTTTCCTTTCTTCTTCCAATATTACACGATACAATCTTATTCGCGGTATTTTAAACTCTTTTCGATCTCTTTGTCTCAAAAGTGGAGTTACGCGATACAGTGGTTCGTTCTGGACAGGTTTCTTCCTCAGTTCTGATTTGACATATTCCCGGATCGTACTGCTTAGAACCTCATCGTTTCGGCAAACAGTCGTCATCGGTTTCCAGGCACGAGCAGCATTAAACAAGGAAGGAGGATCCAAATACCTGTAAAGATTAAGAAGAGTTCTAGATATCATAATAATAATTTATACTATAAATTAAAAAATACGAATAGTAACTCTTAGAAAATGCTTACCTCAAAATAATAACCAATACTCCCACTGGCAATATGGAAAACAATGGAACAACAGCACCAACACTTACAGAGAACATCTTGCTGACACTTCTTATTAATAAAGACTGAATAAAAGTGGACAAGCGGTGTAGTTATATACCCCTTGTGAGTAATTAAGCGTGAAAATGTGGTAAGTCATCCCTGACATATTTAGGCGGGAATGCATGTCATTGCATATCGCCCCACTGTTAAGAATGTTTTATAATTTGTGTTTGAGTTAGTTCAATTGATATTATAACAACATCTAGAAGTCACGGGACTTTTTCGTGAGAAACCTATCAACTACGTTGTGTCCCCTCACCCTTTTTCCACCTGGCTAGGGACAGGCTTTGGCAGGTTTAGACAATTTCTTTAAACCAAAGTAGTCGTTTATTTTACTGCTTTTTAAGTATTTGTTACACTATTTTTAAAACCGTTTTAGAAAACTTTAGTCAATATTTATTTTTCGACAGTTTTAAATAATTCACATCCTAATCCCCTTCGTCTTTTTGTATGGCTGATATCTAATCGAAGTCTTCGGAATTTTGATCTTCTCGCCGCCTCTTTTCCTTTCTTCTTCCAATATTACACGATACAATCTTATTCGCGGTATTTTAAACTCTTTTCGATCTCTTTGTCTCAAAAGTGGAGTTACGCGATACAGTGGTTCGTTCTGGACAGGTTTCTTCCTCAGTTCTGATTTGACATATTCCCGCATCGTGCTGCTTAGAACCTCATCGTTTCGGCAAACAGTCGTCATCGGTTTCCAGGCACGAGCAGCATTAAACAAGGAACGAGGATCCAAATACCTGTAAAGATTAAGAAGAGTTCTAGATATCATAATAATAATTTATACTAAAAATTAAAAAAATACGAATAGTAACTCTTGGAAAATGCTTACCTCAAAATAATAACCAATACTCCCACTGGCAATATGGAAAACAATGGAACAACAGCACCAACACTTACAGAGAACATCTTGCTGACACTTCTTATTAATAAAGACTGAATAAAAGTGGACAAGCGGTGTAGTTATATACCCCTTGTGAGCAATTAAGCGTGAAAATGTGGTAAGTCATCCCTGACATATTTAGGCGGGAATGCATGTCATTGCATATCGCCCCACTGTTAGGAATGTTTTATAATTTGTGTTTGAGTTAGTTCAATTGATATTATAACAACATCTAGAAGTCACGGGACTTTTTCGTGAGAAACCTATCAACTACGTTGTGTCCCCTCACCCTTTTTCCACCTGGCTAGGGACAGGCTTTGGCAGGTTTAGACAATTTCTTTAAACCAAAGTAGTCGTTTATTTTACTGTTTTTTTAAGTATTTGTCACACTATTTTTAAAACCGTTTTAGAAAACTTTAGTCAATATTTATTTTTCGACAGTTTTAAATAATTCACATCCTAATCCCCTTCGTCTTTTTGTATGGCTGATATCTAATCGAAGTCTTCGGAATTTTGATCTTCTCGCCGCCTCTTTTCCTTTCTTCTTCCAATATTACACGATACAATCTTATTCGCGGTATTTTAAACTCTTTTCGCTCTCTTTGTCTCAAAAGTGGAGTTACGCGATACAGTGGTTCGTTCTGGACAGGTTTCTTCCTCAGTTCTGATTTGACATATTCCCGGATCGTACTGCTTAGAACCTCATCGTTTCGGCAAACAGTCGTCATCGGTTTCCAGGCACGAGTAGCATTAAACAAGGAACGAGGATCCAAATACCTGTAAAGATTAAGAAGAGTTCTAGATATCATAATAATAATTTATACTAAAAATTAAAAAATTCGAATAGTAACTCTTGGAAGATGCTTACCTCAAAATAATAACCAATACTCCCACTGGCAATATGGAAAACAATGGAACAACAGTACCAACACTTACAGAGAACATCTTGCTGACACTTCTTATTAATAAAGACTGAATCAAAGTGGACAAGCGGTGTAGTTATATACCCCTTGTGAGCAATTAAGCGTGAAAATGTGGTAAGTCATCCCTGACATATTTAGGCGGGAATGCATGTCATTGCATATCGCCCCACTGTTAGGAATGTTTTATAATTTGTGTTTGAGTTAGTTCAATTGATATTATAACAACATCTAGAAGTCACGGGACTTTTTCGTGAGAAACCTATCAACTACGTTGTGTCCCCTCACCCTTTTTCCACCTGGCTAGGGACAGGCTTTGGCAGGTTTAGACAATTTCTTTAAACCAAAGTAGTCGTTTATTTTACTGTTTTTTTAAGTATTTGTCACACTATTTTTAAAACCGTTTTAGAAAACTTTAGTCAATATTTATTTTTCGACAGTTTTAAATAATTCACATCCTAATCCCCTTCGTCTTTTTGTATGGCTGATATCTAATCGAAGTCTTCGGAATTTTGATCTTCTCGCCGTCTCTTTTCCTTTCTTCTTCCAATATTACACGATACAATCTTATTCGCGGTATTTTAAACTCTTTTCGATCTCTTTGTCTCAAAAGTGGAGTTACGCGATACAGTGGTTCGTTCTGGACAGGTTTCTTCTTCAGTTCTGATTTGACATATTCCCGGATCGTACTGCTTAGAACCTCATCGTTTCGGCAAACAGTCGTCATCGGTTTCCAGGCACGAGCAGCATTAAACAAGGAAGCAGGATCCAAATACCTGTAAAGATTAAGAAGAGTTCTAGATATCATAATAATTTATACTAAAAATTAAAAAATACGAATAGTAACTCTTGGAAAATGCTTACCTCAAAATAATAACCAATACTCCCACTGGCAATATGGAAAACAATGGAACAACAGCACCAACACTTACAGAGAACATCTTGCTGACACTTCTTATTAATAAAGACTGAATAAAACTAGTCAAGTAAAAGTAGTCGTTTATTTTACTGTTTTTTTAAGTATTTGTCACACTATTTTTAAAACCGTTTTAGAAAACTTTAGTCAATATTTATTTTTCGACAGTTTTAAATAATTCACATCCTAATCCCCTTCGTCTTTTTGTATGGCTGATATCTAATCGAAGTCTTCGGAATTTTGATCTTCTCGCCGCCTCTTTTCCTTTCTTCTTCCAATATTACACGATACAATCTTATTCGCGGTATTTTAAACTCTTTACGATCAGTAGGTATTGCCCCCCTTGAGTCCAGCCCCACCCATTTTATGCAAATGACCCGCGATCTAATTAATATTCAAATGAGGCGTGGTCTAATTAAATGCGCGAATTAATATTCAAATGAGGCGTGGTCTAATTAAATGCGCGTATTAATATTCAAATGAGGCGTGGTCTAATTAAATGCGCGAATTAAATGCGCGAATTAAATTAATTGATCTAATTAAATTAATTCACGGTATCATTTACATATCTCCTCTCCCATTTACATATATAATTTCTCATATGCATGCGCGAACATATCTGCCATTTTGTATCTTTCATTTTCAATTTGTCATCTAGGATTTCCCGCCCTTAGATTCAAATTTTTAGTACTACTACTGCCATCTATCGGTGACGTCATATGATCGGTATAGTAGATTCCTCTCTCTCGCTCTCACTTGTCACTTCCAACTTGTCAATGTTTCCCGCTGAAAGATTTGAATTCACTCTGAAGTCGGTATAGTAGATTTCTATGCGCCTGTTGATAGGCAACCCGCTATATTTTTTTTTATAAAAAACCAATGCAGCTAACAAGGTTTGAACCGGGGACCGCTCGAATGGTAGCCAGCCAATGCATCCACTACACCAACGAGGTAATCTATTAAAAGACTGTAAAAGTTGTATTTATTAAATAGTTACGCGTCAGCGCTAATCTTATACGAACTAAAATTCATATTAAGCATAATTAATCTATATGATTATTTCGACGAACAACGTTTTAAAATAACGCAAAGAAATCTTAATCCTAACAAAATAATAAACGGACTTAAAATTCCTAGAGCTCGTAACAATGAATCATTACACTAGAATGTTAAATGTTGCGCAAAAATTTATATGGATGCTCGAATTAATCAATTTACATATCTCATCCCCCATTTACATATATCATTTATCATATGCATGTCCGAATTAAATTAATTCACGGTATCATTTACATATCTCATCCCCCATTTACATATATCATTTATCATATGCATGCCCAAATTAAATTAATTCACGGTATCATTTACATATCTCATCCCCCATTTACATATATCATTTATCATATGTATGATATATGTATGATATTTATCTATAGGTCGTCATGTAATTCTGCGAAAACAATTTAATATGTAGAAACGTAATAATAATAAAAATTTATTTTCAACTATTCAAAGTAACTCTAAAGCTACTGTCAATTACCTGTCGGATTAGCTCTGATGCATTAGACCTGTTTAAATATACGCCATAAACATTTAAAATACGATTTTCAAGTAAAGCAAATTCTAATTTGAAAGAAAAAGAGTTGAAGAAAAGAATTAGGGTCGTTATGATTTCATAAAATTTTATTTAAATGAAACGTTTAAGAATATAGAATACTGTAGAGCATTATTTTTAAAATTCAAAAAACATTATCTATAGCTAAAACTGGTTAAGAAATAACTTTCAAACTAAATGTTTTTGCATGAAAATACGTACAAACCAATTAGCCATGTTTCGACATTCTTTAAAACTGCTTTCAAACCATAAATAAACAAACGTTCTTACGAATGACTGAAAGGAATTTAGATTTTCTAAATAATTTGTTAAGAGATCATCATCTTAAAAGCGACATAAATTATTGTTTTAAATGACAATTTCTCACCCTTGTGTTAACCCATATGCTAAGTATGTCCTAATGGTAAAACTGTAATCGACGAGATCTAATATCATAGTAATATTATAACAGATTAGGTGACCTAACAAACTCTTTAAAGAAATGTTTATTTACATGTATGTATATAAGTTATGTATTATGTTTTAACTATCGTCGAAACTACTCGTATCAATAAACGTTCTTGTATGAAAGTATGTTGTTTTGTACTTACTCTGCTCCCTACGTTCTGCCCTAAAAATGTATTCGTAGGCTCTAACCTAATCTAACCTGAATTATATTCGTATGCTCTAACCTGTGATGTAATAAAAAACAATAAGGTTACAGATTATTTTTAATCATAATAGTTTACTATAAATACGTTGAATAACCTACAAGAGTATATAGTATATTATTACATATCTGCGTATTTCGAAGCTATTGAAAATGTATGATGTATTGTAAAATAAAGTTTAAATATGGCGAAACACAAAGGATGAGTAATGGTCATTACTTTTTAAATCAATAATTTTAACTTAGACGATCGTGTTTCTCGATAATATTCCGATGGTGATAAGAAGCATTGTAAGCTTTTATCTGTTTCCTATAGAGCAATTTTGAGTGTACCTTCTTCTTGTGGTAAAACTAATGTCTTGTTAGGTCTACTAACTAATGAAAACGAATTAAAATTTGAAAATATCTACCTATACACCAAGTCTTTATTTCAACCTAAATATGGCGAAAACGATGATGTAATCACCCCTAATGATGTGAAACCTAATTCAGTATTCATTTTCGATGATATTATCTGTGACAAACAGGAAAAACTTAGATAATATTTTAGCATGAGTAGACATAAAGGTTGTTGATTCATTTTATTTAGGTCAGACATATGCAAAGATACCGAAACATCTGATTAGGGACAACGCTAACTTACTTAATCTCTTTAAGCAAGATGAATTGAATTTCAAACATGTGTATAACGCTCATATTTTAGGAGATGCAGGCTATGATGAACTTAAACATTTAAACGCATAGTATAATTATTTCTCAACGCTGGATATATATCGATATTTTTCTAGTTTGATTAAATCCTATAAGTTATATTCATATCGCCCTCTAGACGTAATGTAATTTTGAACAACTGCTAGCCTTTTTCGTTATATCTACTACCTTGTAAACTGTTTCTAAATATGTGTTCTTATTGTTTATACACCATATAGATATTCGTAGCATCTAAAGTAAACTCTTATTTAAACGTTATTTTATAATATATCATACATTTCAGCAGCTCGTATGATTACCCGTCTCTATCGTAACCCTGTATGTAAGGACATTATGTTAAATACTATCTCATACATGTAAATAAACATTTCTTTAAAGAGTTTGTTAGGTCAGCTAATCTGTTATAATATTACTATGATATTAGATCTCGTCGATTACAGTTTTACCATTAGGACATACTTAGCATATGGGTTAACACAAGAGTGAGAAATTGTCATTTAAAACAATAATTTATGTCGCTTTTAAGATGATGATCTCTTAACAAATTATTTAGAAAATCTAAATTCCTTTCAGTCATTCGTAAAAACGTTTGTTTATTTATGGTTTGAAAGCAGTTTTAAAGAATGTCGAAACATGGCTAATTGGTTTGTACGTATTTTCATGCAAAAACATTTAGTTTGAAAGTTATTTCTTAACCAGTTTTAGCTATAGATAATGTTTTTTGAATTTTAAAAATAATGCTCTACAGTATTCTATATTCTTAAACGTTTCATTTAAATAAAATTTTATGAAATCATAACGACCCTAATTCTTTTCTTCAACTCTTTTTCTTTCAAATTAGAATTTGCTTTACTTGAAAATCGTATTTTAAATGTTTATGGAGTATATTTAAACAGGTCTAATGCATCAGAGCTAATCCGACAGGTAATTGACAGTAGCTTTAGAGTTACTTTGAATAGTTGAAAATAAATTTTTATTATTATTACGTTTCTACATATTAAATTGTTTTCGCAGAATTACATGACGACCTATAGATAAATATCAAATAGGACTGATTTATTTTAAAATAAATTTATGAGAGAGAGATGACAAATAATATATAAAATGAGATGTACAGAATCAGATATCAGTTATGTAAATGGGGGATGAGATATGTAAATGATACCGTGAATTAATTTAATTCGGGCATACATATGATAAATGATATATGTAAATGGGGGATGAGATATGTAAATGATACCGTGAATTAATTTAATTTGGGCATGCATATGATAAATGATATATGTAAATGGGGGATGAGATATGTAAATGATACCGTGAATTAATTTAATTCGGGCATGCATATGATAAATGATATATGTAAATGGGGGATGAGATATGTAAATTGATTAATTCGAGCATCCATATAAATCTTTGCGCAACATTTAACATTCTAGTGTAATGATTCATTGTTACGAGCTCTAGGAATTTTAAGTCCGTTTATTATTTTTTTCGGATTAAGATTTCTTTGCGTTATTTTAAAACGTTGTTCGTCGAAATAATCATATAGATTAATTATGCTTAATATGAATTTTAGTTCGTATAAGATTAGCGCTGACGCGTAACTATTTAATAAATACAACTTTTACAGTCTTTTAATAGATTACCTCGTTGGTGTAGTGGATGCATTGGCTGGCTACCATTCGAGCGGTCCCCGGTTCAAACCTTGTTAGCTGCATTGGTTTTTTATAAAAAAAAATATAGCGGGTTGCCTATCAACAGGCGCATAGAAATCTACTATACCGACTTCAGAGTGAATTCAAATCTTTCAGCGGGAAACATTGACAAGTTGGAAGTGACAAGTGAGATCGAGAGAGAGGAATCTACTATACCGATCATATGACGTCACCGATAGATGGCAGTAGTAATACTAAAAATTTGAATCTAAGGGCGGGAAATCCTAGATGACAAATTGAAAATGACAGATACAAAATGGCAGATATGTTCGCGCATGCATATGAGAAATTATATATGTAAATGAGAGAGGAGATATGTAAATGATACCGTGAATTAATTTAATTAGATCAATTAATTTAATTCGCGCATTTAATTAGACCACGCCTAATTTGAATATTAATTAGATCGCGGGTCATTTGCATAAAAAGGGTGGGGCTGGACTCAAGGGGGGCCATACCTACTACGATCTCTCTGTCTCAAAAGTGGAGTTACGCGATACAGTGGTTCGTTCTGGACAGGTTTCTTCCTCAGTTCTGATTTGACATATTCCCGGATCGTACTGCTTAGAACCTCATCGTTTCGGCAAACAGTCGTCATCGGTTTCCAGGCACGAGCAGCATTAAACAAGGAACGAGGATCCAAATACCTGTAAAGATTAAGAAGAGTTTTAGATATCATAATAATAATTTATACTAAAAATTAAAAAATTCGAATAGTAACTCTTGGAAAATGCTTACCTCAAAATAATAACCAATACTCCCACTGGCAATATGGAAAACAATGGAACAACAGCACCAACACTTACAGAGAACATCTTGCTGACACTTCTTATTAATAAAGACTGAATAAAAGTGGACAAGCGGTGTAGTTATATACCCCTTGTGAGCAATTAAGCGTGAAAATGTGGTAAGTTATCCCTGACATATTTAGGCGGGAATGCATGTCATTGCATATCGCCCCACTGTTAGGAATGTTTTATAATTTGTGTTTGAGTTAGTTCAATTGATATTATAACAACATCTAGAAGTCACGGGACTTTTTCGTGAGAAACCTATCAACTACGTTGTGTCCCCTCACCTGTTTTCCACCTGGCTAGGCACAGGCTTTGGCAGGTTTAGACAATTTCTTTAAACCAAAGTAGTCGTTTATTTTACTGTTTTTTTAAGTATTTGTCACACTATTTTTAAAACCGTTTTAGAAAACTTTAGTCAATATTTATTTTTCGACAGTTTTAAATAATTCACATCCTAATCCCCTTCGTCTTTTTGTATGGCTGATATCTAATCGAAGTCTTCGGAATTTTGATCTTCTCGCCGTCTCTTTTCCTTTCTTCTTCCAATATTACACGATACAATCTTATTCGCGGTATTTTAAACTCTTTTCGATCTCTTTGTCTCAAAAGTGGAGTTACGCGATACAGTGGTTCGTTCTGGACAGGTTTCTTCCTCAGTTCTGATTTGACATATTCCCGGATCGTACTGCTTAGAACCTCATCGTTTCGGCAAACAGTCGTCATCGGTTTCCAGGCACGAGCAGCATTAAACCAGGAACGAGGATCCAAATAACTGAAAAGATTAAGAAGAGTTTTAGATATCATAATAATAATTTATACTAAAAATTAAAAAATACGAATAGTAACTCTTGGAAAATGCTTACCTCAAAATAATAACCAATATTCCCACTGGCAATATGGAAAACAATGGAACAACAGCACCAACACTTACAGAGAACATCTTGCTGACACTTCTTATTAATAAAGACTGAATAAAACTGGACAAGCGGTGTAGTTATATACCCCTTGTGAGCAATTAAGCGTGAAAATGTGGTAAGTCATCCCTGACATATGTAGGCGGGAATACATGTCATTGCATATCGCCCCACTGTTATGAATGTTTTATAATTTGTGATGAGTTAGTTCAATTGATATTATAACAACATCTAGAAGTCACGGGACTTTTTCGTGAGAAACCTATCAACTACGTTGTGTCCCCTCCCCTTTTTTCCACCTGGCTAGGGACAGGCTTAGGCAGGTTTAGACAATTTCTTTAAACCAAAGTAGTCGTTTATTTTACTGTTTTTTTAAGTATTTGTCACACTATTTTTAAAACCGTTTTAGAAAACTTTAGTCAATATTTATTTTTCGACAGTTTTAAATAATTCACATCCTAATCCCCTTCGTCTTTTTGTATGGCTGATATCTAATCGAAGTCTTCGGAATTTTGATCTTCTCGCCGCCTCTTTTCCTTTCTTCTTCCAATATTACACGATACAATCTTATTCGCGGTATTTTAAACTCTTTTCGATCTCTTTGTCTCAAAAGTGGAGTTACGCGATACAGTGGTTCGTTCTGGACAGGTTTCTTCCTCAGTTCTGATTTGACATATTCCCGGATCGTACTGCTTAGAACCTCATCGTTTCGGCAAACAGTCGTCATCGGTTTCCAGGCACGAGCAGCATTAAACAAGGAAGGAGGATCCAAATACCTGTAAAGATTAAGAAGAGTTTTAGATATCATAATAATAATTTATACTAAAAATTAAAAAATACGAATAGTAACTCTTGGAAAATGCTTACCTCAAAATAATAACCAATACTCCCACTGGCAATATGGAAAACAATGGAACAACAGCACCAACACTTACAAAGAACATCTTGCTGACACTTCTTATTAATAAAGACTGAATAAAACTAGTCGAGTAAAAGTAGTCGTTTATTTTACTGTTTTTTTAAGTATTTGTCACACTATTTTTAAAACCGTTTTAGAAAACTTTAGTCAATATTTATTTTTCGACAGTTTTAAATAATTCACATCCTAATCCCCTTCGTCTTTTTGTATGGCTGATATCTAATCGAAGTCTTCGGAATTTTGATCTTCTCACCGCCTCTTTTCCTTTCTTCTTCCAATATTACACGATACAATCTTATTCGCGGTATTTTAAACTCTTTTCGATCTCTTTGTCTCAAAAGTGGAGTTACGCGATACAGTGGTTCGTTCTGGACAGGTTTCTTCCTCAGTTCTGATTTGACATATTCCCGGATCGTACTGCTTAGAACCTCATCGTTTCGGCAAACAGTCGTCATCGGTTTCCAGGCACGAGCAGCATTAAACAACGAACGAGGATCCAAATACCTGTAAAGATTAAGAAGAGTTTTAGATATCATAATAATAATTTATACTAAAAATTAAAAAATACGAATAGTAACTCTTGGAAAATGCTTACCTCAAAATAATAACCAATACTTCCACAGGCAATATGGAAAACAATGGAACAACAGCACCAACACTTACAGAGAACATCTTGCTGACACTTCTTATTAATAAAGACTGAATAAAAGTGGACAAGCGGTGTAGTTATATACCCCTTGTGAGCAATTAAGCGTGAAAATGTGGTAAGTCATCCCTGACATATTTAGGCGGGAATGCATGTCATTGAATATCGCCCCACTGTTAGGAATGTTTTATAATTTGTGTTTGACTTAGTTCAATTGATATTATAACAACATCTAGAAGTCACGGGACTTTTTCGTGAGAAACCTATCAACTACGTTGTGTCCCCTCACCCTTTTTCCACCTGGCCAGAGACAGGCTTTGGCAGGTTTAGACAATTTCTTTAAACCAAAGTAGTCGTTTATTTTACTGCTTTTTAAGTATTTGTTACACTATTTTTAAAACCGTTTTAGAAAACTTTAGTCAATATTTATTTTTCGACAGTTTTAAATAATTCACATCCTAATCCCCTTCGTCTTTTTGTATGGCTGATATCTAATCGAAGTCTTCGGAATTTTGATCTTCTCGCCGCCTCTTTTCCTTTCTTCTTCCAATATTACACGATACAATCTTATTCGCGGTATTTTAAACTCTTTTCGATCTCTTTGTCTCAAAAGTGGAGTTACGCGATACAGTGGTTCGTTCTGGACAGGTTTCTTCCTCAGTTCTGATTTGACATATTCCCGGATCGTACTGCTTAGAAACTTATCGTTTCGGCAAACAGTCGTCATCGGTTTCCAGGCACGAGCAGCATTAAACAAGGAAGGAGGATCCAAATACCTGTAAAGATTAAGAACAGTTTTAGATATCATTATAATAATTTATACTAAAAATTAAAAAATACGAATAGTAACTCTTGGAAAATGCTTACCTCAAAATAATAACCAATACTCCCACAGGCAATATGGAAAACAATGGAACAACAGCACCAACACTTACAGAGAACATCTTGCTGACACTTCTTATTAATAAAGACTGAATAAAAGTGGACAAGCGGTGTAGTTATATACCCCTTGTGAGCAATTAAGCGTGAAAATGTGGTAAGTCATCCCTGACATATTTAGGCGCGAATGCATGTCATTGCATATCGCCCCACTGTTAGGAATGTTTTATAATTTGTGTTTGAGTTAGTTCAATTGATATTATAACAACATCTAGAAGTCACGGGACTTTTTCGTGAGAAACCTATCAACTACGTTGTGTCCCCTCACCTTTTTTCCACCTGGCTAGGCACAGGCTTTGGCAGGTTTAGACAATTTCTTTAAACCAAAGTAGTCGTTTATTTTACTGTTTTTTTAAGTATTTGTCACACTATTTTTAAAACCGTTTTAGAAAACTTTAGTCAATATTTATTTTTCGACAGTTTTAAATAATTCACATCCTAATCCCCTTCGTCTTTTTGTATGGCTGATATCTAATCGAAGTCTTCGGAATTTTGATCTTCTCGCCGCCTCTTTTCCTTTCTTCTTCCAATATTACACGATACAATCTTATTCGCGGTATTTTAAACTCTTTTCGATCTCTTTGTCTCAAAAGTGGAGTTACGCGATACAGTGGTTCGTTCTGGACAGGTTTCTTCCTCAGTTCTGATTTGACATATTCCCGGATCGTACTGCTTAGAACCTCATCGTTTCGGCAAACAGTCGTCATCGGTTTCCAGGCACGAGCAGCATTAAACAAGGAAGGAGGATCCAAATACCTGTAAAGATTAAGAAGAGTTTTAGATATCATAATAATAATTTATAATAAAAATTAAAAAATACGAATAGTAACTCTTGGAAAATGCTTACCTCAAAATAATAACCAATACTCCCACTGGCAATATGGAAAACAATGGAACAAAAGCACCAACACTTACAGAGAACATCTTGCTGACACTTCTTATTAATAAAGACTGAATAAAAGTGGACAAGCGGTGTAGTTATATACCCCTTGTGAGCAATTAAGCGTGAAAATGTGGTAAGTCATCCCTGACATATTTAGGCGGGAATGCATGTCATTGCATAGCGCCCCACTGTTAGGAATGTTTTATAATTTGTGTTTGAGTTAGTTCAATTGATATTATAACAACATCTAGAAGTCACGGGACTTTTTCGTGAGAAACCTATCAACTACGTTGTGTCCCCTCACCCTTTTTCCACCTGGCTAGGGACAGGCTTTGGCAGGTTTAGACAATTTCTTTAAACCAAAGTAGTCGTTTATTTTACTGTTTTTTTAGGTATTTGTCACACTATTTTTAAAACCGTTTTAGACAACTTTAGTCAATATTTATTTTTCGACAGTTTTAAATAATTCACATCCTAATCTTCTTCGTCTTTTTGTATGGCTGATATCTAATCGAAGTCTTCGGAATTTTGATCTTCTCGCCGCCTCTTTTCCTTTCTTCTTCCAATATTACACGATACAATCTTATTCGCGGTATTTTAAACTCTTTTCGATCTCTTTGTCTCAAAAGTGGAGTTACGCGATACAGTGGTTCGTTCTGGACAGGTTTCTTCCTCAGTTCTGATTTGACATATTCCCGGATCGTACTGCTTAGAACCTCATCGTTTCGGCAAACAGTCGTCATCGGTTTCCAGGCACGAGCAGCATTAAACAAGGAAGGAGGATCCAAATTCCTGTAAAGATTAAGAAGAGTTTTAGATATCATAATAATAATTTATACTAAAAATTAAAAAATACGAATAGTAACTCTTGGAAAATGCTTACCTCAAAATAATAACCAATACTCCCACTGGCAATATGGAAAACAATGGAACAACAGCACCAACACTTACACAGAACATCTTGCTGACACTTCTTATTAATAAAGACTGAATAAAAGTGGACAAGCGGTGTAGTTATATACCCCTTGTGAGCAATTAAGCGTGAAAATGTGGTAAGTCATCCCTGACATATTTAGGCGGGAATGCATGTCATTGCATATCGCCCCACTGTTAGGAATGTTTTATAATTTGTGTTTGAGTTAGTTCAATTGATATTATAACAACATCTAGAAGTCACGGGACTTTTTCGTGAGAAACCTATCAACTACGTTGTGTCCCCTCACCCTTTTTCCACCTGGCTAGGGACAGGCTTTGGCAGGTTTAGACAATTTTTTTTAAACCAAAGTAGTCGTTTATTTTACTGTTTTTTTAAGTATTTGTCACACTATTTTTAAAACCGTTTTAGAAAACTTTAGTCAATATTTATTTTTCGACAGTTTTAAATAATTCACATCCTAATCCCCTTCGTCTTTTTGTATGGCTGATATCTAATCGAAGTCTTCGGAATTTTGATCTTCTCGCCGCCTCTTTTCCTTTCTTCTTCCAATATTACACGATACAATCTTATTCGCGGTATTTTAAACTCTTTTCGATCTCTTTGTCTCAAAAGTGGAGTTACGCGATACAGTGGTTCGTTCTGGACAGGTTTCTTCCTCAGTTCTGATTTGACATATTCCCGGATCGTACTGCTTAGAACCTCATCGTTTCGGCAAACAGTCGTCATCGGTTTCCAGGCACGAGCAGCATTAAACAAGGAAGGAGGATCCAAATACCTGTAAAGATTAAGAAGAGTTTTAGATATCATAATAATAATTTATACTAAAAATTAAAAAATACGAATAGTAACTCTTGGAAAATGCTTACCTCAAAATAATAACCAATACTCCCACTGGCAATATGGAAAACAATGGAACAAAAGCACCAACACTTACAGAGAACATCTTGCTGACACTTCTTATTAATAAAGACTGAATAAAAGTGGACAAGCGGTGTAGTTATATACCCCTTGTGAGCAATTAAGCGTGAAAATGTGGTAAGTCATCCCTGACATATTTAGGCGGGAATGTATGTCATTGCATATCGCCCCACTGTTAGGAATGTTTTATAATTTGTGTTTGAGTTAGTTCAATTGATATTATAACAACATCTAGAAGTCACGGGACTTTTTCGTGAGAAACCTATCAACTACGTTGTGTCCCCTCACCCTTTTTCCACCTGGCTAGGGACAGGCTTTGGCAGGTTTAGACAATTTCTTTAAACCAAAGTAGTCGTTTACTTTACTGTTTTTTTAAGTATTTGTCACACTATTTTTAAAACCGTTTTAGAAAACTTTAGTCAATATTTATTTTTCGACAGTTTTAAATAATTCACATCCTAATCCCCTTCGTCTTTTTGTATGGCTGATATCTAATCGAAGTCTTCGGAATTTTGATCTTCTCGCCGCCTCTTTTCCTTTCTTCTTCCAATATTACACGATACAATCTTATTCGCGGTATTTTAAACTCTTTTCGATCTCTTTGTCTCAAAAGTGGAGTTACGCGATACAGTGGTTCGTTCTGGACAGGTTTCTTCCTCAGTTCTGATTTGACATATTCCCGGATCGTACTGCTTAGAACCTCATCGTTTCGGCAAACAGTCGTCATCGGTTTCCAGGCACGAGCAGCATTAAACAAGGAACGAGGATCCAAATACCTGTAAAGATTAAGAAGAGTTTTAGATATCATAATAATAATTTATACTAAAAATTAAAAAATACGAATAGTAACTCTTGGAAAATGCTTACCTCAAAATAATAACCAATACTCCCACAGGCAATATGGAAAACAATGGAACAACAGCACCAACACTTACAGAGAACATCTTGCTGACACTTCTTATTAATAAAGACTGAATAAAAGTGAATAAGCGGTGTAGTTATATACCCCTTGTGAGCAATTAAGCGTGAAAATGTGGTAAGTCATCCCTGACATATTTAGGCGGGAATGCATGTCATTGCATATCGCCCCACTGTTAGGAATGTTTTATAATTTGTGTTTGAGTTAGTTCAATTGATATTATAACAACATCTAGAAGTCACGGGACTTTTTCGTGAGAAACCTATCAACTACGTTGTGTCCCCTCACCCTTTTTCCACCTGGCTAGGGACAGGCTTTGGCAGGTTTAGACAATTTCTTTAAACCAAAGTAGTCGTTTATTTTACTGTTTTTTTAAGTATTTGTCACACTATTTTTAAAACCGTTTTAGAAAACTTTAGTCAATATTTATTTTTCGACAGTTTTAAATAATTCACATCCTAATCCCCTTCGTCTTTTTGTATGGCTGATATCTAATCGAAGTCTTCGGAATTTTGATCTTCTCGCCGCCTCTTTTCCTTTCTTCTTCCAATATTACACGATACAATCTTATTCGCGGTATTTTAAACTCTTTTCGATCTCTTTGTCTCAAAAGTGGAGTTACGCGATACAGTGGTTCGTTCTGGACAGGTTTCTTCCTCAGTTCTGATTTGACATATTCCCGGATCGTACTGCTTAGAACCTCATCGTTTCGGCAAACAGTCGTCATCGGTTTCCAGGCACGAGCAGCATTAAACGAGAAAGGAGGATCCAAATACCTGTAAAGATTAAGAAGAGTTTTAGATATCATAATAATAATTTATACTAAAAATTAAAAAATACGAATAGTAACTCTTGGAAAATGCTTACCTCAAAATAATAACCAATACTCCCACAGGCAATATGGAAAACAATGGAACAACAGCACCAACACTTACAGAGAACATCTTGCTGACACTTCTTATTAATAAAGACTGAATAAAAGTGGACAAGCGGTGTAGTTATATACCCCTTGTGAGCAATTAAGCGTGAAAATGTGGTAAGTCATCCCTGACATATTTAGGCGGGAATGCATGTCATTGCATATCGCCCCACTGTTAGGAATGTTTTATAATTTGTGTTTGAGTTAGTTCAATTGATATTATAACAACATCTAGAAGTCACGGGACTTTTTCGTGAGAAGCCTATCAACTACGTTGTGTCCCCTCACCTTTTTTCCACCTGGCTAGGCACAGGCTTTGGCAGGTTTAGACAATTTCTTTAAACAAAAGTAGTCGTTTATTTTACTGCTTTTTAAGTATTTGTTACACTATTTTTAAAACCGTTTTAGAATACTTTAGTCAATATTTATTTTTCGACAGTTTTAAATAATTCACATCCTAATCCCCTTCGTCTTTCTGTATGGCTGATATCTAATCGAAGTCTTCGGAATTTTGATCTTCTCGCCGCCTCTTTTCCTTTCTTCTTCCAATATTACACGATACAATCTTATTCGCGGTATTTTAAACTCTTTTCGATCTCTTTGTCTCAAAAGTGGAGTTACGCGATACAGTGGTTCGTTCTGGACAGGTTTCTTCCTCAGTTCTGATTTGACATAGTCCCGGATCGTACTGCTTAGAACCTCATCGTTTCGGCAAACAGTCTTCATCGGTTTCCAGGCACGAGCAGCATTAAACAAGGAAGGAGGATCCAAATACCTGTAAAGATTAAGAAGAGTTCTAGATATCATAATAATAATTTACACTAAAAATTAAAAAATACGAATAGTAACTCTTGGAAAATGCTTACCTCAAAATAATAACCAATACTCTCACTGGCAATATGGAAAACAATGGTACAACAGCACCAACACTTACAGAGAACATCTTGCTGACACTTCTTATTAATAAAGACTGAATAAAACCGGACAAGCGGTGTAGTTATATACCCCTTGTGAGCAATTAAGCGTGAAAATGTGGTAAGTCATCCCTGACATATTTAGGCGGGAATGCATGTCATTGCATATCGCCCCACTGTTAGGAATGTTTTATAATTTGTGTTTGAGTTAGTTCAATTGATATTATAACAACATCTAGAAGTCACGGGACTTTTTCGTGAGAAACCTATCAACTACGTTGTGTCCCCTCCCCTTTTTTCCACCTGGCTAGGGGCAGGCTTAGGCAGGTTTAGACAATTTCTTTAAACCAAAGTAGTCGTTTATTTTACTGTTTTTTTAAGTATTTGTCACACTATTTTTAAAACCGTTTTAGAAAACTTTAGTCAATATTTATTTTTCGACAGTTTTAAATAATTCACATCCTAATCCCCTTCGTCTTTTTGTATGGCTGATATCTAATCGAAGTCTTCGGAATTTTGATCTTCTCGCCGCCTCTTTTCCTTTCTTCTTCCAATATTACACGATACAATCTTATTCGCGGTATTTTAAACTCTTTTCGATCTCTTTGTCTCAAAAGTGGAGTTACGCGATACAGTGGTTCGTTCTGGACAGGTTTCTTCCTCAGTTCTGATTTGACATATTCCCGGATCGTACTGCTTAGAACCTTATCGTTTCGGCAAACAGTCGTCATCGGTTTCCAGGCACGAGCAGCATTAAACAAGGAAGGAGGATCCAAATACCTGTAAAGATTAAGAAGAGTTTTAGATATCATAATAATAATTTATACTAAAAATTAAAAAATACGAATAGTAACTCTTGGAAAATGCTTACCTCAAAATAATAACCAATACTCCCACAGGCAATATGGAAAACAATGGAACAACAGCACCAACACTTACAGAGAACATCTTGCTGACACTTCTTATTAATAAAGACTGCATAAAAGTGGACAAGCGGTGTAGATATATACCCCTTGTGAGCAATTAAGCGTGAAAATGTGGTAAGTCATCCCTGACATATTTAGGCGGGAATGCATGTCATTGCATATCGCCCCACTGTTAGGAATGTTTTATAATTTGTGTTTGAGTTAGTTCAATTGATATTATAACAACATCTAGAAGTCACGGGACTTTTTCGTGAGAAACCTATCAACTACGTTGTGTCCCCTCACCCTTTTTCCACCTGGCTAGGGACAGGCTTTGGCAGGTTTAGACAATTTCTTTAAACCAAAGTAGTCGTTTATTTTACTGTTTTTTTAGGTATTTGTCACACTATTTTTAAAACCGTTTTAGACAACTTTAGTCAATATTTATTTTTCGACAGTTTTAAATAATTCACATCCTAATCTTCTTCGTCTTTTTGTATGGCTGATATCTAATCGAAGTCTTCGGAATTTTGATCTTCTCGCCGCCTCTTTTCCTTTCTTCTTCCAATATTACACGATACAATCTTATTCGCGGTATTTTAAACTCTTTTCGATCTCTTTGTCTCAAAAGTGGAGTTACGCGATACAGTGGTTCGTTCTGGACAGGTTTCTTCCTCAGTTCTGATTTGACATATTCCCGGATCGTACTGCTTAGAACCTCATCGTTTCGGCAAACAGTCGTCATCGGTTTCCAGGCACGAGCAGCATTAAACAAGGAAGGAGGATCCAAATTCCTGTAAAGATTAAGAAGAGTTTTAGATATCATAATAATAATTTATACTAAAAATTAAAAAATACGAATAGTAACTCTTGGAAAATGCTTACCTCAAAATAATAACCAATACTCCCACTGGCAATATGGAAAACAATGGAACAACAGCACCAACACTTACAGAGAACATCTTGCTGACACTTCTTATTAATAAAGACTGAATAAAAGTGGACAAGCGGTGTAGTTATATACCCCTTGTGAGCAATTAAGCGTGAAAATGTGGTAAGTCATCCCTGACATATTTAGGCGGGAATGCATGTCATTGCATATCGCCCCACTGTTAGGAATGTTTTATAATTTGTGTTTGAGTTAGTTCAATTGATATTATAACAACATCTAGAAGTCACGGGACTTTTTCGTGAGAAACCTATCAACTACGTTGTGTCCCCTCACCCTTTTTCCACCTGGCTAGGGACAGGCTTTGGCAGGTTTAGACAATTTTTTTTAAACCAAAGTAGTCGTTTATTTTACTGTTTTTTTAAGTATTTGTCACACTATTTTTAAAACCGTTTTAGAAAACTTTAGTCAATATTTATTTTTCGACAGTTTTAAATAATTCACATCCTAATCCCCTTCGTCTTTTTGTATGGCTGATATCTAATCGAAGTCTTCGGAATTTTGATCTTCTCGCCGCCTCTTTTCCTTTCTTCTTCCAATATTACACGATACAATCTTATTCGCGGTATTTTAAACTCTTTTCGATCTCTTTGTCTCAAAAGTGGAGTTACGCGATACAGTGGTTCGTTCTGGACAGGTTTCTTCCTCAGTTCTGATTTGACATATTCCCGGATCGTACTGCTTAGAACCTCATCGTTTCGGCAAACAGTCGTCATCGGTTTCCAGGCACGAGCAGCATTAAACAAGGAAGGAGGATCCAAATACCTGTAAAGATTAAGAAGAGTTTTAGATATCATAATAATAATTTATACTAAAAATTAAAAAATACGAATAGTAACTCTTGGAAAATGCTTACCTCAAAATAATAACCAATACTCCCACTGGCAATATGGAAAACAATGGAACAAAAGCACCAACACTTACAGAGAACATCTAGCTGACACTTCTTATTAATAAAGACTGAATAAAAGTGGACAAGCGGTGTAGTTATATACCCCTTGTGAGCAATTAAGCGTGAAAATGTGGTAAGTCATCCCTGACATATTTAGGCGGGAATGCATGTCATTGCATATCGCCCCACTGTTAGGAATGTTTTATAATTTGTGTTTGAGTTAGTTCAATTGATATTATAACAACATCTAGAAGTCACGGGACTTTTTCGTGAGAAACCTATCAACTACGTTGTGTCCCCTCACCCTTTTTCCACCTGGCTAGGGACAGGCTTTGGCAGGTTTAGACAATTTCTTTAAACCAAAGTAGTCGTTTACTTTACTGTTTTTTTAAGTATTTGTCACACTATTTTTAAAACCGTTTTAGAAAACTTTAGTCAATATTTATTTTTCGACAGTTTTAAATAATTCACATCCTAATCCCCTTCGTCTTTTTGTATGGCTGATATCTAATCGAAGTCTTCGGAATTTTGATCTTCTCGCCGCCTCTTTTCCTTTCTTCTTCCAATATTACACGATACAATCTTATTCGCGGTATTTTAAACTCTTTTCGATCTCTTTGTCTCAAAAGTGGAGTTACGCGATACAGTGGTTCGTTCTGGACAGGTTTCTTCCTCAGTTCTGATTTGACATATTCCCGGATCGTACTGCTTAGAACCTCATCGTTTCGGCAAACAGTCGTCATCGGTTTCCAGGCACGAGCAGCATTAAACAAGGAACGAGGATCCAAATACCTGTAAAGATTAAGAAGAGTTTTAGATATCATAATAATAATTTATACTAAAAATTAAAAAATACGAATAGTAACTCTTGGAAAATGCTTACCTCAAAATAATAACCAATACTCCCACTGGCAATATGGAAAACAATGGAACAACAGCACCAACACTTACAGAGAACATCTTGCTGACACTTCTTATTAATAAAGACTGAATAAAAGTGAACAAGCGGTGTAGTTATATACCCCTTGTGAGCAATTAAGCGTGAAAATGTGGTAAGTCATCCCTGACATATTTAGGCGGGAATGCATGTCATTGCATATCGCCCCACTGTTAGGAATGTTTTATAATTTGTGTTTGAGTTAGTTCACTTGATATTATAACAACATCTAGAAGTCACGGGACTTTTTCGTGAGAAACCTATCAACTACGTTGTGTCCCCTCACCCTTTTTCCACCTGGCTAGGGACAGGCTTTGGCAGGTTTAGACAATTTCTTTAAACCAAAGTAGTCGTTTATTTTACTGTTTTTTTAAGTATTTGTCACACTATTTTTAAAACCGTTTTAGAAAACTTTAGTCAATATTTATTTTTCGACAGTTTTAAATAATTCACATCCTAATCCCCTTCGTCTTTTTGTATGGCTGATATCTAATCGAAGTCTTCGGAATTTTGATCTTCTCGCCGCCTCTTTTCCTTTCTTCTTCCAATATTACACGATACAATCTTATTCGCGGTATTTTAAACTCTTTTCGATCTCTTTGTCTCAAAAGTGGAGTTACGCGATACAGTGGTTCGTTCTGGACAGGTTTCTTCCTCAGTTCTGATTTGACATATTCCCGGATCGTACTGCTTAGAACCTCATCGTTTCGGCAAACAGTCGTCATCGGTTTCCAGGCACGAGCAGCATTAAACGAGAAAGGAGGATCCAAATACCTGTAAAGATTAAGAAGAGTTTTAGATATCATAATAATAATTTATACTAAAAATTAAAAAATACGAATAGTAACTCTTGGAAAATGCTTACCTCAAAATAATAACCAATACTCCCACAGGCAATATGGAAAACAATGGAACAACAGCACCAACACTTACAGAGAACATCTTGCTGACACTTCTTATTAATAAAGACTGAATAAAAGTGGACAAGCGGTGTAGTTATATACCCCTTGTGAGCAATTAAGCGTGAAAATGTGGTAAGTCATCCCTGACATATTTAGGCGGGAATGCATGTCATTGCATATCGCCCCACTGTTAGGAATGTTTTATAATTTGTGTTTGAGTTAGTTCAATTGATATTATAACAACATCTAGAAGTCACGGGACTTTTTCGTGAGAAGCCTATCAACTACGTTGTGTCCCCTCACCTTTTTTCCACCTGGCTAGGCACAGGCTTTGGCAGGTTTAGACAATTTCTTTAAACAAAAGTAGTCGTTTATTTTACTGCTTTTTAAGTATTTGTTACACTATTTTTAAAACCGTTTTAGAATACTTTAGTCAATATTTATTTTTCGACAGTTTTAAATAATTCACATCCTAATCCCCTTCGTCTTTCTGTATGGCTGATATCTAATCGAAGTCTTCGGAATTTTGATCTTCTCGCCGCCTCTTTTCCTTTCTTCTTCCAATATTACACGATACAATCTTATTCGCGGTATTTTAAACTCTTTTCGATCTCTTTGTCTCAAAAGTGGAGTTACGCGATACAGTGGTTCGTTCTGGACAGGTTTCTTCCTCAGTTCTGATTTGACATAGTCCCGGATCGTACTGCTTAGAACCTCATCGTTTCGGCAAACAGTCTTCATCGGTTTCCAGGCACGAGCAGAATTAAACAAGGAAGGAGAATCCAAATACCTGTAAAGATTAAGAAGAGTTCTAGATATCATAATAATAATTTACACTAAAAATTAAAAAATACGAATAGTAACTCTTGGAAAATGCTTACCTCAAAATAATAACCAATACTCCCACTGGCAATATGGAAAACAATGGAACAACAGCACCAACACTTACAGAGAACATCTTGCTGACACTTCTTATTAATAAAGACTGAATAAAACCGGACAAGCGGTGTAGTTATATACCCCTTGTGAGCAATTAAGCGTGAAAATGTGGTAAGTCATCCCTGACATATTTAGGCGGCAATGCATGTCATTGCATATCGCCCCACTGTTAGGAATGTTTTATAATTTGTGTTTGAGTTAGTTCAATTGATATTATAACAACATCTAGAAGTCACGGGACTTTTTCGTGAGAAACCTATCAACTACGTTGTGTCCCCTCCCCTTTTTTCCACCTGGCTAGGGACAGGCTTAGGCAGGTTTAGACAATTTCTTTAAACCAAAGTAGTCGTTTATTTTACTGTTTTTTTAAGTATTTGTCACACTATTTTTAAAACCGTTTTAGAAAACTTTAGTCAATATTTATTTTTCGACAGTTTTAAATAATTCACATCCTAATCCCCTTCGTCTTTTTGTATGGCTGATATCTAATCGAAGTCTTCGGAATTTTGATCTTCTCGCCGCCTCTTTTCCTTTCTTCTTCCAATATTACACGATACAATCTTATTCGCGGTATTTTAAACTCTTTTCGATCTCTTTGTCTCAAAAGTGGAGTTACGCGATACAGTGGTTCGTTCTGGACAGGTTTCTTCCTCAGTTCTGATTTGACATATTCCCGGATCGTACTGCTTAGAACCTTATCGTTTCGGCAAACAGTCGTCATCGGTTTCCAGGCACGAGCAGCATTAAACAAGGAAGGAGGATCCAAATACCTGTAAAGATTAAGAAGAGTTTTAGATATCATAATAATAATTTATAATAAAAATTAAAAAATACGAATAGTAACTCTTGGAAAATGCTTACCTCAAAATAATAACCAATACTCCCACAGGCAATATGGAAAACAATGGAACAACAGCACCAACACTTACAGAGAACATCTTGCTGACACTTCTTATTAATAAAGACTGAATAAAAGTGGACAAGCGGTGTAGATATATACCCCTTGTGAGCAATTAAGCGTGAAAATGTGGTAAGTCATCCCTGACATATTTAGGCGGGAATGCATGTCATTGCATATCGCCCCACTGTTAGGAATGTTTTATAATTTGTGTTTGAGTTAGTTCAATTGATATTATAACAACATCTAGAAGTCACGGGACTTTTTCGTGAGAAACCTATCAACTACGTTGTGTCCCCTCACCCTTTTTCCACCTGGCTAGGGACAGGCTTTGGCAGGTTTAGACAATTTCTTTAAACCAAAGTAGTCGTTTATTTTACTGTTTTTTTAGGTATTTGTCACACTATTTTTAAAACCGTTTTAGACAACTTTAGTCAATATTTATTTTTCGACAGTTTTAAATAATTCACATCCTAATCTTCTTCGTCTTTTTGTATGGCTGATATCTAATCGAAGTCTTCGGAATTTTGATCTTCTCGCCGCCTCTTTTCCTTTCTTCTTCCAATATTACACGATACAATCTTATTCGCGGTATTTTAAACTCTTTTCGATCTCTTTGTCTCAAAAGTGGAGTTACGCGATACAGTGGTTCGTTCTGGACAGGTTTCTTCCTCAGTTCTGATTTGACATATTCCCGGATCGTACTGCTTAGAACCTCATCGTTTCGGCAAACAGTCGTCATCGGTTTCCAGGCACGAGCAGCATTAAACAAGGAAGGAGGATCCAAATTCCTGTAAAGATTAAGAAGAGTTTTAGATATCATAATAATAATTTATACTAAAAATTAAAAAATACGAATAGTAACTCTTGGAAAATGCTTACCTCAAAATAATAACCAATACTCCCACTGGCAATATGGAAAACAATGGAACAACAGCACCAACACTTACAGAGAACATCTTGCTGACACTTCTTATTAATAAAGACTGAATAAAAGTGGACAAGCGGTGTAGTTATATACCCCTTGTGAGCAATTAAGCGTGAAAATGTGGTAAGTCATCCCTGACATATTTAGGCGGGAATGCATGTCATTGCATATCGCCCCACTGTTAGGAATGTTTTATAATTTGTGTTTGAGTTAGTTCAATTGATATTATAACAACATCTAGAAGTCACGGGACTTTTTCGTGAGAAACCTATCAACTACGTTGTGTCCCCTCACCCTTTTTCCACCTGGCTAGGGACAGGCTTTGGCAGGTTTAGACAATTTTTTTTAAACCAAAGTAGTCGTTTATTTTACTGTTTTTTTAAGTATTTGTCACACTATTTTTAAAACCGTTTTAGAAAACTTTAGTCAATATTTATTTTTCGACAGTTTTAAATAATTCACATCCTAATCCCCTTCGTCTTTTTGTATGGCTGATATCTAATCGAAGTCTTCGGAATTTTGATCTTCTCGCCGCCTCTTTTCCTTTCTTCTTCCAATATTACACGATACAATCTTATTCGCGGTATTTTAAACTCTTTTCGATCTCTTTGTCTCAAAAGTGGAGTTACGCGATACAGTGGTTCGTTCTGGACAGGTTTCTTCCTCAGTTCTGATTTGACATATTCCCGGATCGTACTGCTTAGAACCTCATCGTTTCGGCAAACAGTCGTCATCGGTTTCCAGGCACGAGCAGCATTAAACAAGGAAGGAGGATCCAAATACCTGTAAAGATTAAGAAGAGTTTTAGATATCATAATAATAATTTATACTAAAAATTAAAAAATACGAATAGTAACTCTTGGAAAATGCTTACCTCAAAATAATAACCAATACTCCCACTGGCAATATGGAAAACAATGGAACAAAAGCACCAACACTTACAGAGAACATCTAGCTGACACTTCTTATTAATAAAGACTGAATAAAAGTGGACAAGCGGTGTAGTTATATACCCCTTGTGAGCAATTAAGCGTGAAAATGTGGTAAGTCATCCCTGACATATTTAGGCGGGAATGCATGTCATTGCATATCGCCCCACTGTTAGGAATGTTTTATAATTTGTGTTTGAGTTAGTTCAATTGATATTATAACAACATCTAGAAGTCACGGGACTTTTTCGTGAGAAACCTATCAACTACGTTGTGTCCCCTCACCCTTTTTCCACCTGGCTAGGGACAGGCTTTGGCAGGTTTAGACAATTTCTTTAAACCAAAGTAGTCGTTTACTTTACTGTTTTTTTAAGTATTTGTCACACTATTTTTAAAACCGTTTTAGAAAACTTTAGTCAATATTTATTTTTCGACAGTTTTAAATAATTCACATCCTAATCCCCTTCGTCTTTTTGTATGGCTGATATCTAATCGAAGTCTTCGGAATTTTGATCTTCTCGCCGCCTCTTTTCCTTTCTTCTTCCAATATTACACGATACAATCTTATTCGCGGTATTTTAAACTCTTTTCGATCTCTTTGTCTCAAAAGTGGAGTTACGCGATACAGTGGTTCGTTCTGGACAGGTTTCTTCCTCAGTTCTGATTTGACATATTCCCGGATCGTACTGCTTAGAACCTCATCGTTTCGGCAAACAGTCGTCATCGGTTTCCAGGCACGAGCAGCATTAAACAAGGAACGAGGATCCAAATACCTGTAAAGATTAAGAAGAGTTTTAGATATCATAATAATAATTTATACTAAAAATTAAAAAATACGAATAGTAACTCTTGGAAAATGCTTACCTCAAAATAATAACCAATACTCCCACTGGCAATATGGAAAACAATGGAACAACAGCACCAACACTTACAGAGAACATCTTGCTGACACTTCTTATTAATAAAGACTGAATAAAAGTGAACAAGCGGTGTAGTTATATACCCCTTGTGAGCAATTAAGCGTGAAAATGTGGTAAGTCATCCCTGACATATTTAGGCGGGAATGCATGTCATTGCATATCGCCCCACTGTTAGGAATGTTTTATAATTTGTGTTTGAGTTAGTTCAATTGATATTATAACAACATCTAGAAGTCACGGGACTTTTTCGTGAGAAGCCTATCAACTACGTTGTGTCCCCTCACCTTTTTTCCACCTGGCTAGGCACAGGCTTTGGCAGGTTTAGACAATTTCTTTAAACAAAAGTAGTCGTTTATTTTACTGCTTTTTAAGTATTTGTTACACTATTTTTAAAACCGTTTTAGAATACTTTAGTCAATATTTATTTTTCGACAGTTTTAAATAATTCACATCCTAATCCCCTTCGTCTTTCTGTATGGCTGATATCTAATCGAAGTCTTCGGAATTTTGATCTTCTCGCCGCCTCTTTTCCTTTCTTCTTCCAATATTACACGATACAATCTTATTCGCGGTATTTTAAACTCTTTTCGATCTCTTTGTCTCAAAAGTGGAGTTACGCGATACAGTGGTTCGTTCTGGACAGGTTTCTTCCTCAGTTCTGATTTGACATAGTCCCGGATCGTACTGCTTAGAACCTCATCGTTTCGGCAAACAGTCTTCATCGGTTTCCAGGCACGAGCAGCATTAAACAAGGAAGGAGGATCCAAATACCTGTAAAGATTAAGAAGAGTTCTAGATATCATAATAATAATTTACACTAAAAATTAAAAAATACGAATAGTAACTCTTGGAAAATGCTTACCTCAAAATAATAACCAATACTCCCACAGGCAATATGGAAAACAATGGAACAACAGCACCAACACTTACAGAGAACATCTTGCTGACACTTCTTATTAATAAAGACTGAATAAAAGTGGACAAGCGGTGTAGTTATATACCCCTTGTGAGCAATTAAGCGTGAAAATGTGGTAAGTCATCCCTGACATATTTAGGCGGGAATGCATGTCATTGCATATCGCCCCACTGTTAGGAATGTTTTATAATTTGTGTTTGAGTTAGTTCAATTGATATTATAACAACATCTAGAAGTCACGGGACTTTTTCGTGAGAAGCCTATCAACTACGTTGTGTCCCCTCACCTTTTTTCCACCTGGCTAGGCACAGGCTTTGGCAGGTTTAGACAATTTCTTTAAACAAAAGTAGTCGTTTATTTTACTGCTTTTTAAGTATTTGTTACACTATTTTTAAAACCGTTTTAGAATACTTTAGTCAATATTTATTTTTCGACAGTTTTAAATAATTCACATCCTAATCCCCTTCGTCTTTCTGTATGGCTGATATCTAATCGAAGTCTTCGGAATTTTGATCTTCTCGCCGCCTCTTTTCCTTTCTTCTTCCAATATAACACGATACAATCTTATTCGCGGTATTTTAAACTCTTTTCGATCTCTTTGTCTCAAAAGTGGAGTTACGCGATACAGTGGTTCGTTCTGGACAGGTTTCTTCCTCAGTTCTGATTTGACATATTCCCGGATCGTACTGCTTAGAACCTCATCGTTTCGGCAAACAGTCGTCATCGGTTTCCAGGCACGAGCAGCATTAAACAAGGAACGAGGATCCAAATACCTGTAAAGATTAAGAAGAGTTTTAGATATCATAATAATAATTTATACTAAAAATTAAAAAATACGAATAGTAACTCTTGCAAAATGCTTACCTCAAAATAATAACCAATACTCCCACAGGCAATATGGAAAACAATGGAACAACAGCACCAACACTTACAGAGAACATCTTGCTGACACTTCTTATTAATAAAGACTGAATAAAAGTGAACAAGCGGTGTAGTTATATACCCCTTGTGAGCAATTAAGCGTGAAAATGTGGTAAGTCATCCCTGACATATTTAGGCGGGAATGCATGTCATTGCATATCGCCCCACTGTTAGGAATGTTTTATAATTTGTGTTTGAGTTAGTTCACTTGATATTATAACAACATCTAGAAGTCACGGGACTTTTTCGTGAGAAACCTATCAACTACGTTGTGTCCCCTCACCCTTTTTCCACCTGGCTAGGGACAGGCTTTGGCAGGTTTAGACAATTTCTTTAAACCAAAGTAGTCGTTTATTTTACTGTTTTTTTAAGTATTTGTCACACTATTTTTAAAACCGTTTTAGAAAACTTTAGTCAATATTTATTTTTCGACAGTTTTAAATAATTCACATCCTAATCCCCTTCGTCTTTTTGTATGGCTGATATCTAATCGAAGTCTTCGGAATTTTGATCTTCTCGCCGCCTCTTTTCCTTTCTTCTTCCAATATTACACGATACAATCTTATTCGCGGTATTTTAAACTCTTTTCGATCTCTTTGTCTCAAAAGTGGAGTTACGCGATACAGTGGTTCGTTCTGGACAGGTTTCTTCCTCAGTTCTGATTTGACATATTCCCGGATCGTACTGCTTAGAACCTCATCGTTTCGGCAAACAGTCGTCATCGGTTTCCAGGCACGAGCAGCATTAAACGAGAAAGGAGGATCCAAATACCTGTAAAGATTAAGAAGAGTTTTAGATATCATAATAATAATTTATACTAAAAATTAAAAAATACGAATAGTAACTCTTGGAAAATGCTTACCTAAAAATAATAACCAATACTCCCACTGGCAATATGGAAAACAATGGAACAACAGCACCAACACTTACAGAGAACATCTTGCTGACACTTCTTATTAATAAAGACTGAATAAAAGTGGACAAGCGGTGTAGTTATATACCCCTTGTGAGCAATTAAGCGTGAAAATGTGGTAAGTCATCCCTGACATATTTAGGCGGGAATGCATGTCATTGCATATCGCCCCACTGTTAGGAATGTTTTATAATTTGGGTTTGAGTTAGTTCAATTGATATTATAACAACATCTAGAAGTCACGGGACTTTTTCGTGAGAAACCTATCAACTACGTTGTGTCCCCTCACCCTTTTTCCACCTGGCTAGGGACAGGCTTTGGCAGGTTTAGACAATTTCTTTAAACCAAAGTAGTCGTTTATTTTACTGTTTTTTTAAGTATTTGTCACACTATTTTTAAAACCGTTTTAGAAAACTTTAGTCAATATTTATTTTTCGACAGTTTTAAATAATTCACATCCTAATCCCCTTCGTCTTTTTGTATGGCTGATATCTAATCGAAGTCTTCGGAATTTTGATCTTCTCGCCGCCTCTTTTCCTTTCTTCTTCCAATATTACACGATACAATCTTATTCGCGGTATTTTAAACTCTTTTCGATCTCTTTGTCTCAAAAGTGGAGTTACGCGATACAGTGGTTCGTTCTGGACAGGTTTCTTCCTCAGTTCTGATTTGACATATTCCCGGATCGTACTGCTTAGAACCTCATCGTTTCGGCAAACAGTCGTCATCGGTTTCCAGGCACGAGCAGCATTAAACAAGGAACGAGGATCCAAATACCTGTAAAGATTAAGAAGAGTTTTAGATATCATAATAATAATTTATACTAAAAATTAAAAAATACGAATAGTAACTCTTGGAAAATGCTTACCTAAAAATAATAACCAATACTCCCACTGGCAATATGGAAAACAATGGAACAACAGCACCAACACTTACAGAGAACATCTTGCTGACACTTCTTATTAATAAAGACTGAATAAAAGTGGACAAGCGGTGTAGTTATATACCCCTTGTGAGCAATTAAGCGTGAAAATGTGGTAAGTCATCCCTGACATATTTAGGCGGGAATGCATGTCATTGCATATCGCCCCACTGTTAGGAATGTTTTATAATTTGGGTTTGAGTTAGTTCAATTGATATTATAACAACATCTAGAAGTCACGGGACTTTTTCGTGAGAAACCTATCAACTACGTTGTGTCCCCTCACCCTTTTTCCACCTGGCTAGGGACAGGCTTTGGCAGGTTTAGACAATTTCTTTAAACCAAAGTAGTCGTTTATTTTACTGTTTTTTTAAGTATTTGTCACACTATTTTTAAAACCGTTTTAGAAAACTTTAGTCAATATTTATTTTTCGACAGTTTTAAATAATTCACATCCTAATCCCCTTCGTCTTTTTGTATGGCTGATATCTAATCGAAGTCTTCGGAATTTTGATCTTCTCGCCGCCTCTTTTCCTTTCTTCTTCCAATATTACACGATACAATCTTATTCGCGGTATTTTAAACTCTTTTCGATCTCTTTGTCTCAAAAGTGGAGTTACGCGATACAGTGGTTCGTTCTGGACAGGTTTCTTCCTCACTTCTGATTTGACATATTCCCGGATCGTACTGCTTAGAACCTCATCGTTTCGGCAAACAGTCGTCATCGGTTTCCAGGCACGAGCAGCATTAAACAAGGAACGAGGATCCAAATACCTGTAAAGATTAAGAAGAGTTTTAGATATCATAATAATAATTTATACTAAAAATTAAAAAATACGAATAGTAACTCTTGGAAAATGCTTACCTCAAAATAATAACCAATACTCCCACAGGCAATATGGAAAACAATGGAACAACAGCACCAACACTTACAGAGAACATCTTGCTGACACTTCTTATTAATAAAGACTGAATAAAAGTGGACAAGCGGTGTAGTTATATACCCCTTGTGAGCAATTAAGCGTGAAAATGTGGTAAGTCATCCCTGACATATTTAGGCGGGAATGCATGTCATTGCATATCGCCCCACTGTTAGGAATGTTTTATAATTTGTGTTTGTTCAATTGATATTATAACAACATGTAGAAGTCACGGGACTTTTTCGTGAGAAACCTATCAACTACGTTGTGTCCCCTCATCCTTTTTCCACCTGGCTAGGGACAGGCTTTGGCAGGTTTAGACAATTTCTTTAAACCAAAGTAGTCGTTTATTTTACTGCTTTTTAAGTATTCGTTACACTATTTTTAAAACCGTTTTAGAAAACTTTAGTCAATATTTATTTTTCGACAGTTTTAAATAATTCACATCCTAATCCCCTTCGTCTTTTTGTATGGCTGATATCTAATCGAAGTCTTCGGAATTTTGATCTTCTCGCCGCCTCTTTACCTTTCTTCTTCCAATATTACACGATACAATCTTATTCGCGGTATTTTAAACTCTTTTCGATCTCTTTGTCTCAAAAGTGGAGTTACGCGATACAGTGGTTCGTTCTGGACAGGTTTCTTCCTCAGTTCTGATTTGACATATTCCCGGATCGTACTGCTTAGAACCTCATCGTTTCGGCAAACAGTCGTCATCGGTTTCCAGGCACGAGCAGCATTAAACAAGGAAGGAGGATCCAAATACCTGTAAAGATTAAGAAGAGTTCTAGATATCATAATAATAATTTATACTAAAAATTAAAAAATACGAATAGTAACTCTTGGAAAATGCTTACCTCAAAATAATAACCAATACTCCCACAGGCAATATGGAAAACAATGGAACAACAGCACCAACACTTACAGAGAACATCTTGCTGACACTTCTTATTAATAAAGACTGAATAAAAGTGGACAAGCGGTGTAGTTATATACCCCTTGTGAGCAATTAAGCGTGAAAATGTGGTAAGTCATCCCTGACATATTTAGGCGGGAATGCATGTCATTGCATATCGCCCCACTTTAGGAATGTTTTATAATTTGTGTTTGAGTTAGTTCAATTGATATTATAACAACATCTAGAAGTCACGGGACTTTTTCGTGAGAAACCTATCAACTACGTTGTGTCCCCTCACCTTTTTTCCACCTGGCTAGGCACAGGCTTTGGCAGGTTTAGACAATTTCTTTAAACCAAAGTAGTCGTTTATTTTACTGTTTTTTTAAGTATTTGTCACACTATTTTTAAAACCGTTTTAGAAAACTTTAGTCAATATTTATTTTTCGACAGTTTTAAATAATTCACTTCCTAATCCCCTTCGTCTTTTTGTATGGCTGATATCTAATCGAAGTCTTCGGAATTTTGATCTTCTCGCCGCCTCTTTTCCTTTCTTCTTCCAATATTACACGATACAATCTTATTCGCGGTATTTTAAACTCTTTTCGATCTCTTTGTCTCAAAAGTGGAGTTACGCGATACAGTGGTTCGTTCTGGACAGGTTTCTTCCTCAGTTCTGATTTGACATATTCCCGGATCGTACTGCTTAGAACCTCATCGTTTCGGCAAACAGTCGTCATCGGTTTCCAGGCACGAGCAGCATTAAACAAGGAAGGAGGATCCAAATACCTGTAAAGATTAAGAACAGTTTTAGATATCATAATAATAATTTATACTAAAAATTAAAAAATACGAATAGTAACTCTTGGAAAATGCTTTCCTCAAAATAATAACCAATACTCCCACAGGCAATATGGAAAACAATGGAACAACAGCACCAACACTTACAGAGAACATCTTGCTGACACTTCTTATTAATAAAGACTGAATAAAAGTGGACAAGCGGTGTAGTTATATACCCCTTGTGAGCAATTAAGCGTGAAAATGTGGTAAGTCATCCCTGACATATTTAGGCGGGAATGCATGTCATTGCATATCGCCCCACTGTTAGGAATGTTTTATAATTTGTGTTTGAGTTAGTTCAATTGATATTATAACAACATCTAGAAGTCACGGGACTTTTTCGTGAGAAACCTATCAACTACGTTGTGTCCCCTCACCTTTTTTCCACCTGGCTAGGCACAGGCTTTGGCAGGTTTAGACAATTTCTTTAAACCAAAGTAGTCGTTTATTTTACTGTTTTTTTAAGTATTTGTCACACTATTTTTAAAACCGTTTTACAAAACTTTAGTCAATATTTATTTTTCGACAGTTTTAAATAATTCACATCCTAATCCCCTTCGTCTTTTTGTATGGCTGATACCTAATCGAAGTCTTCGGAATTTTGATCTTCTCGCCGCCTCTTTTCCTTTCTTCTTCCAATATTACACGATACAATCTTATTCGCGGTATTTTAAACTCTTTTCGATCTCTTTGTCTCAAAAGTGGAGTTACGCGATACAGTGGTTCGTTCTGGACAGGTTTCTTCCTCAGTTCTGATTTGACATATTCCCGGATCGTACTGCTTAGAACCTCATCGTTTCGGCAAACAGTGGTCATCGGTTTCCAGGCACGAGCAGCATTAAACAAGGAAGGAGGATCCAAATACCTGTAAAGATTAAGAAGAGTTTTAGATATCATAATAATAATTTATACTAAAAATTAAAAAATACGAATAGTAACTCTTGGAAAATGCTTACCTCAAAATAATAACCAATACTCCCACTGGCAATATGGAAAACAATGGAACAACAGCACCAACACTTACAGAGAACATCTTGCTGACACTTCTTATTAATAAAGACTGAATAAAAGTGGACAAGCGGTGTAGTTATATACCCCTTGTGAGCAATTAAGCGTGAAAATGTGGTAAGTCATCCCTGACATATTTAGGCGGGAATGCATGTCATTGCATATCGCCCCACTGTTAGGAATGTTTTATAATTTGTGTTTGAGTTAGTTCAATTGATATTATAACAACATCTAGAAGTCACGGGACTTTTTCGTGAGAAACCTATCAACTACGTTGTGTCCCCTCACCCTTTTTCCGCCTGGCTAGGGACAGGCTTTGGCAGGTTTAGACAATTTCTTTAAACCAAAGTAGTCGTTTATTTTACTGTTTTTTTAAGTATTTGTCACACTATTTTTAAAACCGTTTTAGAAAACTTTAGTCAATATTTATTTTTCGACAGTTTTAAATAATTCACATCCTAATCCCCTTCGTCTTTTTGTATGGCTGATATCTAATCGAAGTCTTCGGAATTTTGATCTTCTCGCCGCCTCTTTTCCTTTCTTCTTCCAATATTACACGATACAATCTTATTCGTGGTATTTTAAACTCTTTTCGATCTCTTTGTCTCAAAAGTGGAGTTACGCGATACAGTGGTTCGTTCTGGACAGGTTACAGGACTCACTTACAGAGAACATCTTGCTGACACTTCTTATTAATAAAGACTGAATAAAAGTGGACAAGCGGTGTAGTTATATACCCCTTGTGAGCAATTAAGCGTGAAAATGTGGTAAGTCATCCCTGACATATTTAGGCGGGAATGCATGTCATTGCATATCGCCCCACTGTTAGGAATGTTTTATAATTTGTGTTTGAGTTAGTTCAATTGATATTATAACAACATCTAGAAGTCACGGGACTTTTTCGTGAGAAACCTATCAACTACGTTGTGTCCCCTCACCTTTTTTCCACCTGGATAGGCACAGGCTTTGGCAGGTTTAGACAATTTCTTTAAACCAAAGTAGTCGTTTATTTTACTGTTTTTTTAAGTATTTGTCACACTATTTTTAAAACCGTTTTAGAAAACTTTAGTCAATATTTATTTTTCGACAGTTTTAAATAATTCACATCCTAATCCCCTTCGTCTTTTTGTATGGCTGATATCTAATCGAAGTCTTCGGAATTTTGATCTTCTCGCCGCCTCTTTTCCTTTCTTCTTCCAATATTACACGATACAATCTTATTCGCGGTATTTTAAACTCTTTTCGATCTCTTTGTCTCAAAAGTGGAGTTACGCGATACAGTGGTTCGTTCTGGACAGGTTTCTTCCTCAGTTCTGATTTGACATATTCCCGGATCGTACTGCTTAGAACCTCATCGTTTCGGCAAACAGTCGTCATCGGTTTCCAGGCACGAGCAGCATTTCACAAGGAAGGAGGATCCAAATACCTGTAAAGATTAAGAAGAGTTTTAGATATCATAATAATAATTTATACTAAAAATTAAAAAATACGAATAGTAACTCTTGGAAAATGCTTACCTCAAAATAATAACCAATACTCCCACTGGCAATATGGAAAACAATGGAACAACAGCACCAACACTTACAGAGAACATCTTGCTGACACTTCTTATTAATAAAGACTGAATAAAAGTGGACAAGCGGTGTAGTTATATACCCCTTGTGAGCAATTAAGCGTGAAAATGTGGTAAGTCATCCCTGACATATTTAGGCGGGAATGCATGTCATTGCATATCGCCCCACTGTTAGGAATGTTTTATAATTTGTGTTTGAGTTAGTTCAATTGATATTATAACAACATCTAGAAGTCACGGGACTTTTTCGTGAGAAACCTATCAACTACGTTGTGTCCCCTCACCCTTTTTCCACCTGGCTAGGGACAGGCTTTGGCAGGTTTAGACAATTTCTTTAAACCAAAGTAGTCGTTTATTTTACTGTTTTTTTAAGTATTTGTCACACTATTTTTAAAACCGTTTTAGAAAACTTTAGTCAATATTTATTTTTCGACAGTTTTAAATAATTCACATCCTAATCCCCTACGTCTTTTTGTATGGCTGATATCTAATCGAAGTCTTCGGAATTTTGATCTTCTCGCCGCCTCTTTTCCTTTCTTCTTCCAATATTACACGATACAATCTTATTCGCGGTATTTTAAACTCTTTTCGATCTCTTTGTCTCAAAAGTGGAGTTACGCGATACAGTGGTTCGTTCTGGACAGGTTTCTTCCTCAGTTCTGATTTGACATATTCCCGGATCGTACTGCTTAGAACCTCATCGTTTCGGCAATCAGTCGTCATCGGTTTCCAGGCACGAGCAGCATTAAACAAGGAAGGAGGATCCAAATACCTGTAAAGATTAAGAAGAGTTTTAGATATCATAATAATAATTTATACTAAAAATTAAAAAATACGAATAGTAACTCTTGGAAAATGCTTACCTCAAAATAATAACCAATACTCCCACTGGCAATATGGAAAACAATGGAACAACAGCACCAACACTTACAGAGAACATCTTGCTGACACTTCTTATTAATAAAGACTGAATAAAAGTGGACAAGCGGTGTAGTTATATACCCCTTGTGAGCAATTAAGCGTGAAAATGTGGTAAGTCATCCCTGACATATTTACGCGGGAATGCATGTCATTGCATATCGCCCCACTGTTAGGAATGTTTTATAATTTGTGTTTGAGTTAGTTCAATTGATATTATAACAACATCTAGAAGTCACGGGACTTTTTCGTGAGAAACCTATCAACTACGTTGTGTCCCCTCACCCTTTTTCCACCTGGCTAGGGACAGGCTTTGGCAGGTTTAGACAATTTCTTTACACCAAAGTAGTCGTTTATTTTACTGTTTTTTAAGTATTTGTCACACTATTTTTAAAACCGTTTTAGAAAACTTTAGTCAATATTTATTTTTCGACAGTTTTAAATAATTCACATCCTAATCCCCTTCGTCTTTTTGTATGGCTGATATCTAATCGAAGTCTTCGGAATTTTGATCTTCTCGCCGCCTCTTTTCCATTCTTCTTCCAATATTACACGATACAATCTTATTCGCGGTATTTTAAACTCTTTTCGATCTCTTTGTCTCAAAAGTGGAGTTACGCGATACAGTGGTTCGTTCTGGACAGGTTACAGGACTCACTTACAGAGAACATCTTGCTGACACTTCTTATTAATAAAGACTGAATAAAAGTGGACAAGCGGTGTAGTTATATACCCCTTGTGAGCAATTAAGCGTGAAAATGTGGTAAGTCATCCCTGACATATTTAGGCGGGAATGCATGTCATTGCATATCGCCCCACTGTTAGGAATGTTTTATAATTTGTGTTTGAGTTAGTTCAATTGATATTATAACAACATCTAGAAGTCACGGGACTTTTTCGTGAGAAACCTATCAACTACGTTGTGTCCCCTCACCTTTTTTCCACCTGGCTAGGCACAGGCTTTGGCAGGTTTAGACAATTTCTTTAAACCAAAGTAGTCGTTTATTTTACTGTTTTTTAAGTATTTGTCACACTATTTTTAAAACCGTTTTAGAAAACTTTAGTCAATATTTATTTTTCGACAGTTTTAAATAATTCACATCCTAATCCCCTTCGTCTTTTTGTATGGCTGATATCTAATCGAAGTCTTCGGAATTTTGATCTTCTCGCCGCCTCTTTTCCTTTCTTCTTCCAATATTACACGATACAATCTTATTCGCGGTATTTTAAACTCTTTTCGATCTCTTTGTCTCAAAAGTGGAGTTACGCGATACAGTGGTTCGTTCTGGACAGGTTTCTTCCTCAGTTCTGATTTGACATATTCCCGGATCGTACTGCTTAGAACCTCATCGTTTCGGCAAACAGTCGTCATCGGTTTCCAGGCACGAGCAGCATTAAACAAGGAACGAGGATCCAAATACCTGTAAAGATTAAGAAGAGTTTTAGATATCATAATAATAATTTATACTAAAAATTAAAAAATACGAATAGTAACTCTTGGAAAATGCTTACCTCAAAATAATAACCAATACTCCCACAGGCAATATGGAAAACAATGGAACAACAGCACCAACACTTACAGAGAACATCTTGCTGACACTTCTTATTAATAAAGACTGAATAAAAGTGGACAAGCGGTGTAGTTATATACCCCTTGTGAGCAATTAAGCGTGAAAATGTGGTAAGTCATCCCTGACATATTTAGGCGGGAATGCATGTCATTGCATATCGCCCCACTGTTAGGAATGTTTTATAATTTGTGTTTGAGTTAGTTCAATTGATATTATAACAACATCTAGAAGTCACGGGACTTTTTCGTGAGAAACCTATCAACTACGTTGTGTCCCCTCACCTTTTTTCCACCTGGCTAGGCACAGGCTTTGGCAGGTTTAGACAATTTCTTTAAACCAAAGTAGTCGTTTATTTTACTGTTTTTTTAAGTATTTGTCACACTATTTTTAAAACCGTTTTAGAAAACTTTAGTCAATATTTATTTTTCGACAGTTTTAAATAATTCACATCCTAATCCCCTTCGTCTTTTTGTATGGCTGATATCTAATCGAAGTCTTCGGAATTTTGATCTTCTCGCCGCCTCTTTTCCTTTCTTCTTCCAATATTACACGATACAATCTTATTCGCGGTATTTTAAACTCTTTTCGATCTCTTTGTCTCAAAAGTGGAGTTACGCGATACAGTGGTTCGTTCTGGACAGGTTTCTTCCTCAGTTCTGATTTGACATATTCCCGGATCGTACTGCTTAGAACCTCATCGTTTCGGCAAACAGTCGTCATCGGTTTCCAGGCACGAGCAGCATTAAACAAGGAAGGAGGATCCAAATACCTGTAAAGATTAAGAAGAGTTTTAGATATCATAATAATAATTTATACTAAAAATTAAAAAATACGAATAGTAACTCTTGGAAAATGCTTACCTCAAAATAATAACCAATACTCCCACAGGCAATATGGAAAACAATGGAACAACAGCACCAACACTTACAGAGAACATCTTGCTGACACTTCTTATTAATAAAGACTGAATAAAAGTGGACAAGCGGTGTAGTTATATACCCCTTGTGAGCAATTAAGCGTGAAAATGTGGTAAGTCATCCCTGACATATTTAGGCGGGAATATATGTCATTGCATATCGCCCCACTGTTAGGAATGTTTTATAATTTGTGTTTGAGTTAGTTCAATTGATATTATAACAACATCTAGAAGTCACGGGACTTTTTCGTGAGAAACCTATCAAGTACGTTGTGTCCCCTCACCTTTTTCCACCTGGCTAGGCACAGGCTTTGGCAGGTTTAGACAATTTCTTTAAACCAAAGTAGTCGTTTATTTTACTGTTTTTTTTAAGTATTTGTCACACTATTTTTAAAACCGTTTTAGAAAACTTTAGTCAATATTTATTTTTCGACAGTTTTAAATAATTCACATCCTAATCCCCTTCGTCTTTTTGTATGGCTGATATCTAATCGAAGTCTTCGGAATTTTGATCTTCTCGCCGCCTCTTTTCCTTTCTTCTTCCAATATTACACGATACAATCTTATTCGCGGTATTTTAAACTCTTTTCGATCTCTTTGTCTCAAAAGTGGAGTTACGCGATACAGTGGTTCGTTCTGGACAGGTTTCTTCCTCAGTTCTGATTTGACATATTCCCGGATCGTACTGCTTAGAACCTCATCGTTTCGGCAAACAGTCGTCATCGGTTTCCAGGCACGAGCAGCATTAAACAAGGAAGGAGGATCCAAATACCTGTAAAGATTAAGAAGAGTTTTAGATATCATAATAATAATTTATACTAAAAATTAAAAAATACGAATAGTAACTCTTGGAAAATGCTTACCTCAAAATAATAACCAATACTCCCACAGGCAATATGGAAAACAATGGAACAACAGCACCAACACTTACAGAGAACATCTTGCTGACACTTCTTATTAATAAAGACTGAATAAAAGTGGACAAGCGGTGTAGTTATATACCCCTTGTGAGCAATTAAGCGTGAAAATGTGGTAAGTCATCCCTGACATATTTAGGCGGGAATGCATGTCATTGCATATCGCCCCACTGTTAGGAATGTTTTATAATTTGTGTTTGAGTTAGTTCAATTGATATTATAACAACATCTAGAAGTCACGGGACTTTTTCGTGAGAAACCTATCAACTACGTTGTGTCCCCTCACCCTTTTTCCACCTGGCTAGGGACAGGCTTTGGCAGGTTTAGACAATTTCTTTAAACCAAAGTAGTCGTTTATTTTACTGTTTTTTTAAGTATTTGTCACACTATTTTTAAAACCGTTTTAGAAAACTTTAGTCAATATTTATTTTTCGACAGTTTTAAATAATTCACATCCTAATCCCCTTCGTCTTTTTGTATGGCTGATATCTAATCGAAGTCTTCGGAATTTTGATCTTCTCGCCGCCTCTTTTCCTTTCTTCTTCCAATATTACACGATACAATCTTATTCGCGGTATTTTAAACTCTTTTCGATCTCTTTGTCTCAAAAGTGGAGTTACGCGATACAGTGGTTCGTTCTGGACAGGTTTCTTCCTCAGTTCTGATTTGACATATTCCCGGATCGTACTGCTTAGAACCTCATCGTTTCGGCAATCAGTCGTCATCGGTTTCCAGGCACGAGCAGCATTAAACAAGGAAGGAGGATCCAAATACCTGTAAAGATTAAGAAGAGTTTTAGATATCATAATAATAATTTATACTAAAAATTAAAAAATACGAATAGTAACTCTTGGAAAATGCTTACCTCAAAATAATAACCAATACTCCCACTGGCAATATGGAAAACAATGGAACAACAGCACCAACACTTACAGAGAACATCTTGCTGACACTTCTTATTAATAAAGACTGAATAAAAGTGGACAAGCGGTGTAGTTATATACCCCTTGTGAGCAATTAAGCGTGAAAATGTGGTAAGTCATCCCTGACATATTTACGCGGGAATGCATGTCATTTGCATATCGCCCCACTGTTAGGAATGTTTTATAATTTGTGTTTGAGTTAGTTCAATTGATATTATAACAACATCTAGAAGTCACGGGACTTTTTCGTGAGAAACCTATCAACTACGTTGTGTCCCCTCACCCTTTTTCCACCTGGCTAGGGACAGGCTTTGGCAGGTTTAGACAATTTCTTTACACCAAAGTAGTCGTTTATTTTACTGTTTTTTAAGTATTTGTCACACTATTTTTAAAACCGTTTTAGAAAACTTTAGTCAATATTTATTTTTCGACAGTTTTAAATAATTCACATCCTAATCCCCTTCGTCTTTTTGTATGGCTGATATCTAATCGAAGTCTTCGGAATTTTGATCTTCTCGCCGCCTCTTTTCCTTTCTTCTTCCAATATTACACGATACAATCTTATTCGCGGTATTTTAAACTCTTTTCGATCTCTTTGTCTCAAAAGTGGAGTTACGCGATACAGTGGTTCGTTCTGGACAGGTTTCTTCCTCAGTTCTGATTTGACATATTCCCGGATCGTACTGCTTAGAACCTCATCGTTTCGGCAAACAGTCGTCATCGGTTTCCAGGCACGAGCAGCATTAAACAAGGATCGAGGATCCAAATACCTGTAAAGATTAAGAAGAGTTTTAGATATCATAATAATAATTTATACTAAAAATTAAAAAATACGAATAGTAACTCTTGGAAAATGCTTACCTCAAAATAATAACCAATACTCCCACTGGCAATATGGAAAACAATGGAACAACAGCACCAACACTTACAGAGAACATCTTGCTGAAACTTCTTATTAATAAAGACTGAATAAAAGTGGACAAGCGGTGTAGTTATATACCCCTTGTGAGCAATTAAGCGTGAAAATGTGGTAAGTCATCCCTGACATATTTAGGCGGGAATGCATGTCATTGCATATCGCCCCACTGTTAGGAATGTTTTATAATTTGTGTTTGAGTTAGTTCAATTGATATTATAACAACATCTAGAAGTCACGGGACTTTTTCGTGAGAAACCTATCAACTACGTTGTGTCCCCTCACCCTTTTTCCACCTGGCTAGGGACAGGCTTTGGCAGGTTTAGACAATTTCTTTAAACCAAAGTAGTCGTTTATTTTACTGTTTTTTTCAGTATTTGTCACACTATTTTTAAAACCGTTTTACAAAACTTTAGTCAATATTTATTTTTCGACAGTTTTAAATAATTCACATCCTAATCCCCTTCGTCTTTTTGTATGGCTGATATCTAATCGAAGTCTTCGGAATTTTGATCTTCTCGCCGCCTCTTTTCCTTTCTTCTTCCAATATTACACGATACAATCTTATTCGCGGTATTTTAAACTCTTTTCGATCTCTTTGTCTCAAAAGTGGAGTTACGCGATACAGTGGTTCGTTCTGGACAGGTTTCTTCCTCAGTTCTGATTTGACATATTCCCGGATCGTACTGCTTAGAACCTCATCGTTTCGGCAAACAGTCGTCATCGGTTTCCAGGCACGAGCAGCATTAAACAAGGAACGAGGATCCAAATACCTGTAAAGATTAAGAAGAGTTTTAGATATCATAATAATAATTTATACTAAAAATTAAAAAATACGAATAGTAACTCTTGGAAAATGCTTACCTCAAAATAATAACCAATACTCCCACAGGCAATATGGAAAACAATGGAACAACAGCACCAACACTTACAGAGAACATCTTGCTGACACTTCTTATTAATAAAGACTGAATAAAAGTGGACAAGCGGTGTAGTTATATACCCCTTGTGAGCAATTAAGCGTGAAAATGTGGTAAGTCATCCCTGACATATTTAGGCGGGAATGCATGTCATTGCATATCGCCCCACTGTTAGGAATGTTTTATAATTTGTGTTTGAGTTAGTTCAATTGATATTATAACAACATCTAGAAGTCACGGGACTTTTTCGTGAGAAACCTATCAACTACGTTGTGTCCCCTCACCTTTTTTCCACCTGGCTAGGCACAGGCTTTGGCAGGTTTAAACAATTTCTTTAAACCAAAGTAGTCGTTTATTTTACTGTTTTTTTAAGTATTTGTCACACTATTTTTAAAACCGTTTTAGAAAACTTTAGTCAATATTTATTTTTCGACAGTTTTAAATAATTCACATCCTAATCCCCTTCGTCTTTTTGTATGGCTGATATCTAATCGAAGTCTTCGGAATTTTGATCTTCTCGCCGCCTCTTTTCCTTTCTTCTTCCAATATTACACGATACAATCTTATTCGCGGTATTTTAAACTCTTTTCGATCTCTTTGTCTCAAAAGTGGAGTTACGCGATACAGTGGTTCGTTCTGGACAGGTTTCTTCCTCAGTTCTGATTTGACATATTCCCGGATCGTACTGCTTAGAACCTCATCGTTTCGGCAAACAGTCGTCATCGGTTTCCAGGCACGAGCAGCATTAAACAAGGAACGAGGATCCAAATACCTGTAAAGATTAAGAAGAGTTTTAGATATCATAATAATAATTTATACTAAAAATTAAAAAATACGAATAGTAACTCTTGGAAAATGCTTACCTCAAAATAATAACCAATACTCCCACAGGCAATATGGAAAACAATGGAACAACAGCACCAACACTTACAGAGAACATCTTGCTGACACTTCTTATTAATAAAGACTGAATAAAAGTGGACAAGCGGTGTAGTTATATACCCCTTGTGAGCAATTAAGCGTGAAAATGTGGTAAGTCATCCCTGACATATTTAGGCGGGAATGCATGTCATTGCATATCGCCCCACTGTTAGGAATGTTTTATAATTTGTGTTTGAGTTAGTTCAATTGATATTATAACAACATCTAGAAGTCACGGGACTTTTTCGTGAGAAACCTATCAACTACGTTGTGTCCCCTCACCTTTTTTCCACCTGGCTAGGCACAGGCTTTGGCAGGTTTAGACAATTTCTTTAAACCAAAGTAGTCGTTTATTTTACTGTTTTTTTAAGTATTTGTCACACTATTTTTAAAACCGTTTTAGAAAACTTTAGTCAATATTTATTTTTCGACAGTTTTAAATAATTCACATCCTAATCCCCTTCGTCTTTTTGTATGGCTGATATCTAATCGAAGTCTTCGGAATTTTGATCTTCTCGCCTCCTCTTTTCCTTTCTTCTTCCAATATTACACGATACAATCTTATTCGCGGTATTTTAAACTCTTTTCGATCTCTTTGTCTCAAAAGTGGAGTTACGCGATACAGTGGTTCGTTCTGGACAGGTTTCTTCCTCAGTTCTGATTTGACATATTCCCGGATCGTACTGCTTAGAACCTCATCGTTTCGGCAAACAGTCGTCATCGGTTTCCAGGCACGAGCAGCATTAAACAAGGAACGAGGATCCAAATACCTGTAAAGATTAAGAAGAGTTTTAGATATCATAATAATAATTTATACTAAAAATTAAAAAATACGAATAGTAACTCTTGGAAAATGCTTACCTCAAAATAATAACCAATACTCCCACTGGCAATATGGAAAACAATGGAACAACAGCACCAACACTTACAGAGAACATCTTGCTGACACTTCTTATTAATAAAGACTGAATAAAAGTGGACAAGCGGTGTAGTTATATACCCCTTGTGAGCAATTAAGCGTGAAAATGTGGTAAGTCATCCCTGACATATTTAGGCGGGAATGCATGTCATTGCATATCGCCCCACTGTTAGGAATGTTTTATAATTTGTGTTTGAGTTAGTTCAATTGATATTATAACAACATCTAGAAGTCACGGGACTTTTTCGTGAGAAACCTATCAACTACGTTGTGTCCCCTCACCCTTTTTCCACCTGGCTAGGGACAGGCTTTGGCAGGTTTAGACAATTTCTTTAAACCAAAGTAGTCGTTTATTTTACTGTTTTTTTAAGTATTTGTCACACTATTTTTAAAACCGTTTTAGAAAACTTTAGTCAATATTTATTTTTCGACAGTTTTAAATAATTCACATCCTAATCCCCTTCGTCTTTTTGTATGGCTGATATCTAATCGAAGTCTTCGGAATTTTGATCTTCTCGCCGCCTCTTTTCCTTTCTTCTTCCAATATTACACGATACAATCTTATTCGCGGTATTTTAAACTCTTTTCGATCTCTTTGTCTCAAAAGTGGAGTTACGCGATACAGTGGTTCGTTCTGGACAGGTTTCTTCCTCAGTTCTGATTTGACATATTCCCGGATCGTACTGCTTAGAACCTCATCGTTTCGGCAAACAGTCGTCATCGGTTTCCAGGCACGAGCAGCATTAAACAAGGATCGAGGATCCAAATACCTGTAAAGATTAAGAAGAGTTTTAGATATCATAATAATAATTTATACTAAAAATTAAAAAATACGAATAGTAACTCTTGGAAAATGCTTACCTCAAAATAATAACCAATACTCCCACAGGCAATATGGAAAACAATGGAACAACAGCACCAACACTTACAGAGAACATCTTGCTGACACTTCTTATTAATAAAGACTGAATGAAAGTGGACAAGCGGTGTAGTTATATACCCCTTGTGAGCAATTAAGCGTGAAAATGTGGTAAGTCATCCCTGACATATTTAGGCGGGAATGCATGTCATTGCATATCGCCCCACTGTTAGGAATGTTTTATAATTTGTGTTTGAGTTAGTTCAATTGATATTATAACAACATCTAGAAGTCACGGGACTTTTTCGTGAGAAACCTATCAAGTACGTTGTGTCCCCTCACCTTTTTCCACCTGGCTAGGCACAGGCTTTGGCAGGTTTAGACAATTTCTTTAAACCAAAGTAGTCGTTTATTTTACTGTTTTTTTTAAGTATTTGTCACACTATTTTTAAAACCGTTTTAGAAAACTTTAGTCAATATTTATTTTTCGACAGTTTTAAATAATTCACATCCTAATCCCCTTCGTCTTTTTGTATGGCTGATATCTAATCGAAGTCTTCGGAATTTTGATCTTCTCGCCGCCTCTTTTCCTTTCTTCTTCCAATATTACACGATACAATCTTATTCGCGGTATTTTAAACTCTTTTCGATCTCTTTGTCTCAAAAGTGGAGTTACGCGATACAGTGGTTCGTTCTGGACAGGTTTCTTCCTCAGTTCTGATTTGACATATTCCCGGATCGTACTGCTTAGAACCTCATCGTTTCGGCAAACAGTCGTCATCGGTTTCCAGGCACGAGCAGCATTAAACAAGGAAGGAGGATCCAAATACCTGTAAAGATTAAGAAGAGTTTTAGATATCATAATAATAATTTATACTAAAAATTAAAAAATACGAATAGTAACTCTTGGAAAATGCTTACCTCAAAATAATAACCAATACTCCCACAGGCAATATGGAAAACAATGGAACAACAGCACCAACACTTACAGAGAACATCTTGCTGACACTTCTTATTAATAAAGACTGAATAAAAGTGGACAAGCGGTGTAGTTATATACCCCTTGTGAGCAATTAAGCGTGAAAATGTGGTAAGTCATCCCTGACATATTTAGGCGGGAATGCATGTCATTGCATATCGCCCCACTGTTAGGAATGTTTTATAATTTGTGTTTGAGTTAGTTCAATTGATATTATAACAACATCTAGAAGTCACGGGACTTTTTCGTGAGAAACCTATCAACTACGTTGTGTCCCCTCACCCTTTTTCCACCTGGCTAGGGACAGGCTTTGGCAGGTTTAGACAATTTCTTTAAACCAAAGTAGTCGTTTATTTTACTGTTTTTTTAAGTATTTGTCACACTATTTTTAAAACCGTTTTAGAAAACTTTAGTCAATATTTATTTTTCGACAGTTTTAAATAATTCACATCCTAATCCCCTTCGTCTTTTTGTATGGCTGATATCTAATCGAAGTCTTCGGAATTTTGATCTTCTCGCCGCCTCTTTTCCTTTCTTCTTCCAATATTACACGATACAATCTTATTCGCGGTATTTTAAACTCTTTTCGATCTCTTTGTCTCAAAAGTGGAGTTACGCGATACAGTGGTTCGTTCTGGACAGGTTTCTTCCTCAGTTCTGATTTGACATATTCCCGGATCGTACTGCTTAGAACCTCATCGTTTCGGCAATCAGTCGTCATCGGTTTCCAGGCACGAGCAGCATTAAACAAGGAAGGAGGATCCAAATACCTGTAAAGATTAAGAAGAGTTTTAGATATCATAATAATAATTTATACTAAAAATTAAAAAATACGAATAGTAACTCTTGGAAAATGCTTACCTCAAAATAATAACCAATACTCCCACTGGCAATATGGAAAACAATGGAACAACAGCACCAACACTTACAGAGAACATCTTGCTGACACTTCTTATTAATAAAGACTGAATAAAAGTGGACAAGCGGTGTAGTTATATACCCCTTGTGAGCAATTAAGCGTGAAAATGTGGTAAGTCATCCCTGACATATTTACGCGGGAATGCATGTCATTTGCATATCGCCCCACTGTTAGGAATGTTTTATAATTTGTGTTTGAGTTAGTTCAATTGATATTATAACAACATCTAGAAGTCACGGGACTTTTTCGTGAGAAACCTATCAACTACGTTGTGTCCCCTCACCCTTTTTCCACCTGGCTAGGGACAGGCTTTGGCAGGTTTAGACAATTTCTTTACACCAAAGTAGTCGTTTATTTTACTGTTTTTTAAGTATTTGTCACACTATTTTTAAAACCGTTTTAGAAAACTTTAGTCAATATTTATTTTTCGACAGTTTTAAATAATTCACATCCTAATCCCCTTCGTCTTTTTGTATGGCTGATATCTAATCGAAGTCTTCGGAATTTTGATCTTCTCGCCGCCTCTTTTCCTTTCTTCTTCCAATATTACACGATACAATCTTATTCGCGGTATTTTAAACTCTTTTCGATCTCTTTGTCTCAAAAGTGGAGTTACGCGATACAGTGGTTCGTTCTGGACAGGTTTCTTCCTCAGTTCTGATTTGACATATTCCCGGATCGTACTGCTTAGAACCTCATCGTTTCGGCAAACAGTCGTCATCGGTTTCCAGGCACGAGCAGCATTAAACAAGGATCGAGGATCCAAATACCTGTAAAGATTAAGAAGAGTTTTAGATATCATAATAATAATTTATACTAAAAATTAAAAAATACGAATAGTAACTCTTGGAAAATGCTTACCTCAAAATAATAACCAATACTCCCACTGGCAATATGGAAAACAATGGAACAACAGCACCAACACTTACAGAGAACATCTTGCTGAAACTTCTTATTAATAAAGACTGAATAAAAGTGGACAAGCGGTGTAGTTATATACCCCTTGTGAGCAATTAAGCGTGAAAATGTGGTAAGTCATCCCTGACATATTTAGGCGGGAATGCATGTCATTGCATATCGCCCCACTGTTAGGAATGTTTTATAATTTGTGTTTGAGTTAGTTCAATTGATATTATAACAACATCTAGAAGTCACGGGACTTTTTCGTGAGAAACCTATCAACTACGTTGTGTCCCCTCACCCTTTTTCCACCTGGCTAGGGACAGGCTTTGGCAGGTTTAGACAATTTCTTTAAACCAAAGTAGTCGTTTATTTTACTGTTTTTTTCAGTATTTGTCACACTATTTTTAAAACCGTTTTACAAAACTTTAGTCAATATTTATTTTTCGACAGTTTTAAATAATTCACATCCTAATCCCCTTCGTCTTTTTGTATGGCTGATATCTAATCGAAGTCTTCGGAATTTTGATCTTCTCGCCGCCTCTTTTCCTTTCTTCTTCCAATATTACACGATACAATCTTATTCGCGGTATTTTAAACTCTTTTCGATCTCTTTGTCTCAAAAGTGGAGTTACGCGATACAGTGGTTCGTTCTGGACAGGTTTCTTCCTCAGTTCTGATTTGACATATTCCCGGATCGTACTGCTTAGAACCTCATCGTTTCGGCAAACAGTCGTCATCGGTTTCCAGGCACGAGCAGCATTAAACAAGGAACGAGGATCCAAATACCTGTAAAGATTAAGAAGAGTTTTAGATATCATAATAATAATTTATACTAAAAATTAAAAAATACGAATAGTAACTCTTGGAAAATGCTTACCTCAAAATAATAACCAATACTCCCACAGGCAATATGGAAAACAATGGAACAACAGCACCAACACTTACAGAGAACATCTTGCTGACACTTCTTATTAATAAAGACTGAATAAAAGTGGACAAGCGGTGTAGTTATATACCCCTTGTGAGCAATTAAGCGTGAAAATGTGGTAAGTCATCCCTGACATATTTAGGCGGGAATGCATGTCATTGCATATCGCCCCACTGTTAGGAATGTTTTATAATTTGTGTTTGAGTTAGTTCAATTGATATTATAACAACATCTAGAAGTCACGGGACTTTTTCGTGAGAAACCTATCAACTACGTTGTGTCCCCTCACCTTTTTTCCACCTGGCTAGGCACAGGCTTTGGCAGGTTTAAACAATTTCTTTAAACCAAAGTAGTCGTTTATTTTACTGTTTTTTTAAGTATTTGTCACACTATTTTTAAAACCGTTTTAGAAAACTTTAGTCAATATTTATTTTTCGACAGTTTTAAATAATTCACATCCTAATCCCCTTCGTCTTTTTGTATGGCTGATATCTAATCGAAGTCTTCGGAATTTTGATCTTCTCGCCGCCTCTTTTCCTTTCTTCTTCCAATATTACACGATACAATCTTATTCGCGGTATTTTAAACTCTTTTCGATCTCTTTGTCTCAAAAGTGGAGTTACGCGATACAGTGGTTCGTTCTGGACAGGTTTCTTCCTCAGTTCTGATTTGACATATTCCCGGATCGTACTGCTTAGAACCTCATCGTTTCGGCAAACAGTCGTCATCGGTTTCCAGGCACGAGCAGCATTAAACAAGGAACGAGGATCCAAATACCTGTAAAGATTAAGAAGAGTTTTAGATATCATAATAATAATTTATACTAAAAATTAAAAAATACGAATAGTAACTCTTGGAAAATGCTTACCTCAAAATAATAACCAATACTCCCACAGGCAATATGGAAAACAATGGAACAACAGCACCAACACTTACAGAGAACATCTTGCTGACACTTCTTATTAATAAAGACTGAATAAAAGTGGACAAGCGGTGTAGTTATATACCCCTTGTGAGCAATTAAGCGTGAAAATGTGGTAAGTCATCCCTGACATATTTAGGCGGGAATGCATGTCATTGCATATCGCCCCACTGTTAGGAATGTTTTATAATTTGTGTTTGAGTTAGTTCAATTGATATTATAACAACATCTAGAAGTCACGGGACTTTTTCGTGAGAAACCTATCAACTACGTTGTGTCCCCTCACCTTTTTTCCACCTGGCTAGGCACAGGCTTTGGCAGGTTTAGACAATTTCTTTAAACCAAAGTAGTCGTTTATTTTACTGTTTTTTTAAGTATTTGTCACACTATTTTTAAAACCGTTTTAGAAAACTTTAGTCAATATTTATTTTTCGACAGTTTTAAATAATTCACATCCTAATCCCCTTCGTCTTTTTGTATGGCTGATATCTAATCGAAGTCTTCGGAATTTTGATCTTCTCGCCTCCTCTTTTCCTTTCTTCTTCCAATATTACACGATACAATCTTATTCGCGGTATTTTAAACTCTTTTCGATCTCTTTGTCTCAAAAGTGGAGTTACGCGATACAGTGGTTCGTTCTGGACAGGTTTCTTCCTCAGTTCTGATTTGACATATTCCCGGATCGTACTGCTTAGAACCTCATCGTTTCGGCAAACAGTCGTCATCGGTTTCCAGGCACGAGCAGCATTAAACAAGGAACGAGGATCCAAATACCTGTAAAGATTAAGAAGAGTTTTAGATATCATAATAATAATTTATACTAAAAATTAAAAAATACGAATAGTAACTCTTGGAAAATGCTTACCTCAAAATAATAACCAATACTCCCACTGGCAATATGGAAAACAATGGAACAACAGCACCAACACTTACAGAGAACATCTTGCTGACACTTCTTATTAATAAAGACTGAATAAAAGTGGACAAGCGGTGTAGTTATATACCCCTTGTGAGCAATTAAGCGTGAAAATGTGGTAAGTCATCCCTGACATATTTAGGCGGGAATGCATGTCATTGCATATCGCCCCACTGTTAGGAATGTTTTATAATTTGTGTTTGAGTTAGTTCAATTGATATTATAACAACATCTAGAAGTCACGGGACTTTTTCGTGAGAAACCTATCAACTACGTTGTGTCCCCTCACCCTTTTTCCACCTGGCTAGGGACAGGCTTTGGCAGGTTTAGACAATTTCTTTAAACCAAAGTAGTCGTTTATTTTACTGTTTTTTTAAGTATTTGTCACACTATTTTTAAAACCGTTTTAGAAAACTTTAGTCAATATTTATTTTTCGACAGTTTTAAATAATTCACATCCTAATCCCCTTCGTCTTTTTGTATGGCTGATATCTAATCGAAGTCTTCGGAATTTTGATCTTCTCGCCGCCTCTTTTCCTTTCTTCTTCCAATATTACACGATACAATCTTATTCGCGGTATTTTAAACTCTTTTCGATCTCTTTGTCTCAAAAGTGGAGTTACGCGATACAGTGGTTCGTTCTGGACAGGTTTCTTCCTCAGTTCTGATTTGACATATTCCCGGATCGTACTGCTTAGAACCTCATCGTTTCGGCAAACAGTCGTCATCGGTTTCCAGGCACGAGCAGCATTAAACAAGGATCGAGGATCCAAATACCTGTAAAGATTAAGAAGAGTTTTAGATATCATAATAATAATTTATACTAAAAATTAAAAAATACGAATAGTAACTCTTGGAAAATGCTTACCTCAAAATAATAACCAATACTCCCACAGGCAATATGGAAAACAATGGAACAACAGCACCAACACTTACAGAGAACATCTTGCTGACACTTCTTATTAATAAAGACTGAATGAAAGTGGACAAGCGGTGTAGTTATATACCCCTTGTGAGCAATTAAGCGTGAAAATGTGGTAAGTCATCCCTGACATATTTAGGCGGGAATGCATGTCATTGCATATCGCCCCACTGTTAGGAATGTTTTATAATTTGTGTTTGAGTTAGTTCAATTGATATTATAACAACATCTAGAAGTCACGGGACTTTTTCGTGAGAAAGCTATCAACTACGTTGTGTCCCCTCACCTTTTTTCCACCTGGCTAGGCACAGGCTTTGGCAGGTTTAGACAATTTCTTTAAACCAAAGTAGTCGTTTATTTTACTGTTTTTTTAAGTATTTGTCACACTATTTTTAAAACCGTTTTAGAAAACTTTAGTCAATATTTATTTTTCGACAGTTTTAAATAATTCACATCCTAATCCCCTTCGTCTTTTTGTATGGCTGATATCTAATCGAAGTCTTCGGAATTTTGATCTTCTCGCCGCCTCTTTTCCTTTCTTCTTCCAATATTACACGATACAATCTTATTCGCGGTATTTTAAACTCTTTTCGATCTCTTTGTCTCAAAAGTGGAGTTACGCGATACAGTGGTTCGTTCTGGACAGGTTTCTTCCTCAGTTCTGATTTGACATATTCCCGGATCGTACTGCTTAGAACCTCATCGTTTCGGCAAACAGTCGTCATCGGTTTCCAGGCACGAGCAGCATTAAACAAGGAAGGAGGATCCAAATACCTGTAAAGATTAAGAAGAGTTCTAGATATCATAATAATAATTTATACTAAAAATTAAAAAATACGAATAGTAACTCTTGGAAAATGCTTACCTCAAAATAATAACCAATACTCCCACAGGCAATATGGAAAACAATGGAACAACAGCACCAACACTTACAGAGAACATCTTGCTGACACTTCTTATTAATAAAGACTGAATAAAAGTGGACAAGCGGTGTAGTTATATACCCCTTGTGAGCAATTAAGCGTGAAAATGTGGTAAGTCATCCCTGACATATTTAGGCGGGAATGCATGTCATTGCATATCGCCCCACTGTTAGGAATGTTTTATAATTTGTGTTTGAGTTAGTTCAATTGATATTATAACAACATCTAGAAGTCACGGGACTTTTTCGTGAGAAACCTATCAACTACGTTGTGTCCCCTCACCTTTTTTCCACCTGGCTAGGCACAGGCTTTGGCAGGTTTAGACAATTTCTTTAAACCAAAGTAGTCGTTTATTTTACTGTTTTTTTAAGTATTTGTCACACTATTTTTAAAACCGTTTTAGAAAACTTTAGTCAATATTTATTTTTCGACAGTTTTAAATAATTCACATCCTAATCCCCTTCGTCTTTTTGTATGGCTGATATCTAATCGAAGTCTTCGGAATTTTGATCTTCTCGCCGCCTCTTTTCCTTTCTTCTTCCAATATTACACGATACAATCTTATTCGCGGTATTTTAAACTCTTTTCGATCTCTTTGTCTCAAAAGTGGAGTTACGCGATACAGTGGTTCGTTCTGGACAGGTTTCTTCCTCAGTTCTGATTTGACATATTCCCGGATCGTACTGCATAGAACCTCATCGTTTCGGCAAACAGTCGTCATCGGTTTCCAGGCACGAGCAGCATTAAACAAGGAACGAGGATCCAAATACCTGTAAAGATTAAGAAGAGTTTTAGATATCATAATAATAATTTATACTAAAAATTAAAAAATACGAATAGTAACTCTTGGCAAATGCTTACCTCAAAATAATAACCAATACTCCCACAGGCAATATGGAAAACAATGGAACAACAGCACCAACACTTACAGAGAACATCTTGCTGACACTTCTTATTAATAAAGACTGAATAAAAGTGGACAAGCGGTGTAGTTATATACCCCTTGTGAGCAATTAAGCGTGAAAATGTGGTAAGTCATCCCTGACATATTTAGGCGGGAATGCATGTCATTGCATATCGCCCCACTGTTAGGAATGTTTTATAATTTGTGTTTGAGTTAGTTCAATTGATATTATAACAACATCTAGAAGTCACGGGACTTTTTCGTGAGAAACCTATCAACTACGTTGTGTCCCCTCACCCTTTTTCCACCTGGCTAGGGACAGGCTTTGGCAGGTTTAGACAATTTCTTTAAACCAAAGTAGTCGTTTATTTTACTGTTTTTTTAAGTATTTGTCACACTATTTTTAAAACCGTTTTAGAAAACTTTAGTCAATATTTATTTTTCGACAGTTTTAAATAATTCACATCCTAATCCCCTTCGTCTTTTTGTATGGCTGATATCTAATCGAAGTCTTCGGAATTTTGATCTTCTCGCCGCCTCTTTTCCTTTCTTCTTCCAATATTACACGATACAATCTTATTCGCGGTATTTTAAACTCTTTTCGATCTCTTTGTCTCAAAAGTGGAGTTACGCGATACAGTGGTTCGTTCTGGACAGGTTTCTTCCTCAGTTCTGATTTGACATATTCCCGGATCGTACTGCTTAGAACCTCATCGTTTCGGCAAACAGTCGTCATCGGTTTCCAGGCACGAGCAGCATTAAACAAGGAACGAGGATCCAAATACCTGTAAAGATTAAGAAGAGTTTTAGATATCATAATAATAATTTATACTAAAAATTAAAAAATACGAATAGTAACTCTTGGAAAATGCTTACCTCAAAATAATAACCAATACTCCCACAGGCAATATGGAAAACAATGGAACAACAGCACCAACACTTACAGAGAACATCTTGCTGACACTTCTTATTAATAAAGACTGAATAAAAGTGGACAAGCGGTGTAGTTATATACCCCTTGTGAGCAATTAAGCGTGAAAATGTGGTAAGTCATCCCTGACATATTTAGGCGGGAATGCATGTCATTGCATATCGCCCCACTGTTAGGAATGTTTTATAATTTGTGTTTGAGTTAGTTCAATTGATATTATAACAACATCTAGAAGTCACGGGACTTTTTCGTGAGAAACCTATCAACTACGTTGTGTCCCCTCACCTTTTTTCCACCTGGCTAGGCACAGGCTTTGGCAGGTTTAGACAATTTCTTTAAACCAAAGTAGTCGTTTATTTTACTGTTTTTTTAAGTATTTGTCACACTATTTTTAAAACCGTTTTAGAAAACTTTAGTCAATATTTATTTTTCGACAGTTTTAAATAATTCACATCCTAATCCCCTTCGTCTTTTTGTATGGCTGATATCTAATCGAAGTCTTCGGAATTTTGATCTTCTCGCCGCCTCTTTTCCTTTCTTCTTCCAATATTACACGATACAATCTTATTCGCGGTATTTTAAACTCTTTTCGATCTCTTTGTCTCAAAAGTGGAGTTACGCGATACAGTGGTTCGTTCTGGACAGGTTTCTTCCTCAGTTCTGATTTGACATATTCCCGGATCGTACTGCTTAGAACCTCATCGTTTCGGCAAACAGTCGTCATCGGTTTCCAGGCACGAGCAGCATTAAACAAGGAAGGAGGATCCAAATACCTGTAAAGATTATGAAGAGTTTTAGATATCATAATAATAATTTATACTAAAAATTAAAAAATACGAATAGTAACTCTTGGAAAATGCTTACCTCAAAATAATAACCAATACTCCCACAGGCAATATGGAAAACAATGGAACAACAGCACCAACACTTACAGAGAACATCTTGCTGACACTTCTTATTAATAAAGACTGAATAAAAGTGGACAAGCGGTGTAGTTATATACCCCTTGTGAGCAATTAAGCGTGAAAATGTGGTAAGTCATCCCTGACATATTTAGGCGGGAATGCATGTCATTGCATATCGCCCCACTGTTAGGAATGTTTTATAATTTGTGTTTGAGTTAGTTCAATTGATATTATAACAACATCTAGAAGTCACGGGACTTTTTCGTGAGAAACCTATCAACTACGTTGTGTCCCCTCACCTTTTTTCCACCTGGCTAGGCACAGGCTTTGGCAGGTTTAGACAATTTCTTTAAACCAAAGTAGTCGTTTATTTTACTGTTTTTTTAAGTATTTGTCACACTATTTTTAAAACCGTTTTAGAAAACTTTAGTCAATATTTATTTTTCGACAGTTTTAAATAATTCACATCCTAATCCCCTTCGTCTTTTTGTATGGCTGATATCTAATCGAAGTCTTCGGAATTTTGATCTTCTCGCCGCCTCTTTTCCTTTCTTCTTCCAATATTACACGATACAATCTTATTCGCGGTATTTTAAACTCTTTTCGATCTCTTTGTCTCAAAAGTGGAGTTACGCGATACAGTGGTTCGTTCTGGACAGGTTTCTTCCTCAGTTCTGATTTGACATATTCCCGGATCGTACTGCTTAGAACCTCATCGTTTCGGCAAACAGTCGTCATCGGTTTCCAGGCACGAGCAGCATTAAACAAGGAACGAGGATCCAAATACCTGTAAAGATTAAGAAGAGTTTTAGATATCATAATAATAATTTATACTAAAAATTAAAAAATACGAATAGTAACTCTTGGAAAATGCTTACCTCAAAATAATAACCAATACTCCCACTGGCAATATGGAAAACAATGGAACAACAGCACCAACACTTACAGAGAACATCTTGCTGACACTTCTTATTAATAAAGACTGAATAAAAGTGGACAAGCGGTGTAGTTATATACCCCTTGTGAGCAATTAAGCGTGAAAATGTGGTAAGTCATCCCTGACATATTTAGGCGGGAATGCATGTCATTGCATATCGCCCCACTGTTAGGAATGTTTTATAATTTGTGTTTGAGTTAGTTCAATTGATATTATAACAACATCTAGAAGTCACGGGACTTTTTCGTGAGAAACCTATCAACTACGTTGTGTCCCCTCACCCTTTTTCCACCTGGCTAGGGACAGGCTTTGGCAGGTTTAGACAATTTCTTTAAACCAAAGTAGTCGTTTATTTTACTGTTTTTTAAGTATTTGTCACACTATTTTTAAAACCGTTTTAGAAAACTTTAGTCAATATTTATTTTTCGACAGTTTTAAATAATTCACATCCTAATCCCCTTCGTCTTTTTGTATGGCTGATATCTAATCGAAGTCTTCGGAATTTTGATCTTCTCGCCGCCTCTTTTCCTTTCTTCTTCCAATATTACACGATACAATCTTATTCGCGGTATTTTAAACTCTTTTCGATCTCTTTGTCTCAAAAGTGGAGTTACGCGATACAGTGGTTCGTTCTGGACAGGTTTCTTCCTCAGTTCTGATTTGACATATTCCCGGATCGTACTGCTTAGAACCTCATCGTTTCGGCAAACAGTCGTCATCGGTTTCCAGGCACGAGCAGCATTAAACAAGGAAGGAGGATCCAAATACCTGTAAAGATTAAGAAGAGTTTTAGATATCATAATAATAATTTATACTAAAAATTAAAAAATACGAATAGTAACTCTTGGAAAATGCTTACCTCAAAATAATAACCAATACTCCCACAGGCAATATGGAAAACAATGGAACAACAGCACCAACACTTACAGAGAACATCTTGCTGACACTTCTTATTAATAAAGACTGAATAAAAGTGGACAAGCGGTGTAGTTATATACCCCTTGTGAGCAATTAAGCGTGAAAATGTGGTAAGTCATCCCTGACATATTTAGGCGGGAATGCATGTCATTGCATATCGCCCCACTGTTAGGAATGTTTTATAATTTGTGTTTGAGTTAGTTCAATTGATATTATAACAACATCTAGAAGTCACGGGACTTTTTCGTGAGAAACCTATCAAGTACGTTGTGTCCCCTCACCTTTTTTCCACCTGGCTAGGCACAGGCTTTGGCAGGTTTAGACAATTTCTTTAAACCAAAGTAGTCGTTTATTTTACTGTTTTTTTTAAGTTATTGTCACACTATTTTTAAAACCGTTTTAGAAAACTTTAGTCAATATTTATTTTTCGACAGTTTTAAATAATTCACATCCTAATCCCCTTCGTCTTTTTGTATGGCTGATATCTAATCGAAGTCTTCGGAATTTTGATCTTCTCGCCGCCTCTTTTCCTTTCTTCTTCCAATATTACACGATACAATCTTATTCGCGGTATTTTAAACTCTTTTCGATCTCTTTGTCTCAAAAGTGGAGTTACGCGATACAGTGGTTCGTTCTGGACAGGTTTCTTCCTCAGTTCTGATTTGACATATTCCCGGATCGTACTGCTTAGAAACTTATCGTTTCGGCAAACAGTCGTCATCGGTTTCCAGGCACGAGCAGCATTAAACAAGGAAGGAGGATCCAAATACCTGTAAAGATTAAGAACAGTTTTAGATATCATAATAATAATTTATACTAAAAATTAAAAAATACGAATAGTAACTCTTGGAAAATGCTTACCTCAAAATAATAACCAATACTCCCACAGGCAATATGGAAAACAATGGAACAACAGCACCAACACTTACAGAGAACATCTTGCTGACACTTCTTATTAATAAAGACTGAATAAAAGTGGACAAGCGGTGTAGTTATATACCCCTTGTGAGCAATTAAGCGTGAAAATGTGGTAATTCATCCCTGACATATTTAGGCGGGAATGCATGTCATTGCATATCGCCCCACTGTTAGGAATGTTTTATAATTTGTGTTTGAGTTAGTTCAATTGATATTATAACAACATCTAGAAGTCACGGGACTTTTTCGTGAGAAACCTATCAACTACGTTGTGTCCCCTCACCCTTTTTCCACCTGGCTAGGGACAGGCTTTGGCAGGTTTAGACAATTTCTTTAAACCAAAGTAGTCGTTTATTTTACTGTTTTTTTCAGTATTTGTCACACTATTTTTAAAACCGTTTTAGAAAACTTTAGTCAATATTTATTTTTCGACAGTTTTAAATAATTCACATCCTAATCCCCTTCGTCTTTTTGTATGGCTGATATCTAATCGAAGTCTTCGGAATTTTGATCTTCTCGCCGCCTCTTTTCCTTTCTTCTTCCAATATTACACGATACAATCTTATTCGCGGTATTTTAAACTCTTTTCGATCTCTTTGTCTCAAAAGTGGAGTTACGCGATACAGTGGTTCGTTCTGGACAGGTTTCTTCCTCAGTTCTGATTTGACATATTCCCGGATCGTACTGCTTAGAACCTCATCGTTTCGGCAAACAGTCGTCATCGGTTTCCAGGCACGAGCAGCATTAAACAAGGAACGAGGATCCAAATACCTGTAAAGATTAAGAAGAGTTTTAGATATCATAATAATAATTTATACTAAAAATTAAAAAATACGAATAGTAACTCTTGGAAAATGCTTACCTCAAAATAATAACCAATACTCCCACAGGCAATATGGAAAACAATGGAACAACAGCACCAACACTTACAGAGAACATCTTGCTGACACTTCTTATTAATAAAGACTGAATAAAAGTGGACAAGCGGTGTAGTTATATACCCCTTGTGAGCAATTAAGCGTGAAAATGTGGTAAGTCATCCCTGACATATTTAGGCGGGAATGCATGTCATTGCATATCGCCCCACTGTTAGGAATGTTTTATAATTTGTGTTTGAGTTAGTTCAATTGATATTATAACAACATCTAGAAGTCACGGGACTTTTTCGTGAAAACTATCAACTACGTTGTGTCCCGTCACCCTTTTTCCACCTGGCTAGGGACAGGCTTTGGCAGGTTTAGACAATTTCTTTAAACCAAAGTAGTCGTTTATTTTACTGTTTTTTTAAGTATTTGTCACACTATTTTTAAAACCGTTTTAGAAAACTTTAGTCAATATTTATTTTTCGACAGTTTTAAATAATTCACATCCTAATCCCCTTCGTCTTTTTGTATGGCTGATATCTAATCGAAGTCTTCGGAATTTTGATCTTCTCGCCGCCTCTTTTCCTTTCTTCTTCCAATATTACACGATACAATCTTATTCGCGGTATTTTAAACTCTTTTCGATCTCTTTGTCTCAAAAGTGGAGTTACGCGATACAGTGGTTCGTTCTGGACAGGTTTCTTCCTCAGTTCTGATTTGACATATTCCCGGATCGTACTGCTTAGAACCTCATCGTTTCGGCAAACAGTCGTCATCGGTTTCCAGGCACGAGCAGCATTAAACAAGGAACGAGGATCCAAATACCTGTAAAGATTAAGAAGAGTTTTAGATATCATAATAATAATTTATACTAAAAATTAAAAAATACGAATAGTAACTCTTGGAAAATGCTTACCTCAAAATAATAACCAATACTCCCACAGGCAATATGGAAAACAATGGAACAACAGCACCAACACTTACAGAGAACATCTTGCTGACACTTCTTATTAATAAAGACTGAATAAAAGTGGACAAGCGGTGTAGTTATATACCCCTTGTGAGCAATTAAGCGTGAAAATGTGGTAAGTCATCCCTGACATATTTAGGCGGGAATGCATGTCATTGCATATCGCCCCACTGTTAGGAATGTTTTATAATTTGTGTTTGAGTTAGTTCAATTGATATTATAACAACATCTAGAAGTCACGGGACTTTTTCGTGAGAAACCTATCAAGTACGTTGTGTCCCCTCACCTTTTTTCCACCTGGCTAGGCACAGGCTTTGGCAGGTTTAGACAATTTCTTTAAACCAAAGTAGTCGTTTATTTTACTGTTTTTTTTAAGTATTTGTCACACTATTTTTAAAACCGTTTTAGAAAACTTTAGTCAATATTTATTTTTCGACAGTTTTAAATAATTCACATCCTAATCCCCTTCGTCTTTTTGTATGGCTGATATCTAATCGAAGTCTTCGGAATTTTGATCTTCTCGCCGCCTCTTTTCCTTTCTTCTTCCAATATTACACGATACAATCTTATTCGCGGTATTTTAAACTCTTTTCGATCTCTTTGTCTCAAAAGTGGAGTTACGCGATACAGTGGTTCGTTCTGGACAGGTTTCTTCCTCAGTTCTGATTTGACATATTCCCGGATCGTACTGCTTAGAACCTCATCGTTTCGGCAAACAGTCGTCATCGGTTTCCAGGCACGAGCAGCATTAAACAAGGAAGGAGGATCCAAATACCTGTAAAGATTAAGAAGAGTTTTAGATATTATAATAATAATTTATACTAAAAATTAAAAAATACGAATAGTAACTCTTGGAAAATGCTTACCTCAAAATAATAACCAATACTCCCACAGGCAATATGGAAAACAATGGAACAACAGCACCAACACTTACAGAGAACATCTTGCTGACACTTCTTATTAATAAAGACTGAATAAAAGTGGACAAGCGGTGTAGTTATATACCCCTTGTGAGCAATTAAGCGTGAAAATGTGGTAAGTCATCCCTGACATATTTAGGCGGGAATGCATGTCATTGCATATCGCCCCACTGTTAGGAATGTTTTATAATTTGTGTTTGAGTTAGTTCAATTGATATTATAACAACATCTAGAAGTCACGGGACTTTTTCGTGAGAAACCTATCAACTACGTTGTGTCCCCTCACCTTTTTTCCACCTGGCTAGGCACAGGCTTTGGCAGGTTTAGACAATTTCTTTAAACCAAAGTAGTCGTTTATTTTACTGTTTTTTTAAGTATTTGTCACACTATTTTTAAAACCGTTTTAGAAAACTTTAGTCAATATTTATTTTTCGACAGTTTTAAATAATTCACATCCTAATCCCCTTCGTCTTTTTGTATGGCTGATATCTAATCGAAGTCTTCGGAATTTTGATCTTCTCGCCGCCTCTTTTCCTTTCTTCTTCCAATATTACACGATACAATCTTATTCGCGGTATTTTAAACTCTTTTCGATCTCTTTGTCTCAAAAGTGGAGTTACGCGATACAGTGGTTCGTTCTGGACAGGTTTCTTCCTCAGTTCTGATTTGACATATTCCCGGATCGTACTGCTTAGAACCTCATCGTTTCGGCAAACAGTCGTCATCGGTTTCCAGGCACGAGCAGCATTAAACAAGGAAGGAGGATCCAAATACCTGTAAAGATTAAGAAGAGTTTTAGATATCATAATAATAATTTATACTAAAAATTAAAAAATACGAATAGTAACTCTTGGAAAATGCTTACCTCAAAATAATAACCAATACTCCCACAGGCAATATGGAAAACAATGGAACAACAGCACCAACACTTACAGAGAACATCTTGCTGACACTTCTTATTAATAAAGACTGAATAAAAGTGGACAAGCGGTGTAGTTATATACCCCTTGTGAGCAATTAAGCGTGAAAATGTGGTAAGTCATCCCTGACATATTTAGGCGGGAATGCATGTCATTGCATATCGCCCCACTGTTAGGAATGTTTTATAATTTGTGTTTGAGTTAGTTCAATTGATATTATAACAACATCTAGAAGTCACGGGACTTTTTCGTGAGAAACCTATCAAGTACGTTGTGTCCCCTCACCTTTTTTCCACCTGGCTAGGCACAGGCTTTGGCAGGTTTAGACAATTTCTTTAAACCAAAGTAGTCGTTTATTTTACTGTTTTTTTTAAGTATTTGTCACACTATTTTTAAAACCGTTTTAGAAAACTTTAGTCAATATTTATTTTTCGACAGTTTTAAATAATTCACATCCTAATCCCCTTCGTCTTTTTGTATGGCTGATATCTAATCGAAGTCTTCGGAATTTTGATCTTCTCGCCGCCTCTTTTCCTTTCTTCTTCCAATATTACACGATACAATCTTATTCGCGGTATTTTAAACTCTTTTCGATCTCTTTGTCTCAAAAGTGGAGTTACGCGATACAGTGGTTCGTTCTGGACAGGTTTCTTCCTCAGTTCTGATTTGACATATTCCCGGATCGTACTGCTTAGAACCTCATCGTTTCGGCAAACAGTCGTCATCGGTTTCCAGGCACGAGCAGCATTAAACAAGGAAGGAGGATCCAAATACCTGTAAAGATTAAGAAGAGTTTTAGATATTATAATAATAATTTATACTAAAAATTAAAAAATACGAATAGTAACTCTTGGAAAATGCTTACCTCAAAATAATAACCAATACTCCCACAGGCAATATGGAAAACAATGGAACAACAGCACCAACACTTACAGAGAACATCTTGCTGACACTTCTTATTAATAAAGACTGAATAAAAGTGGACAAGCGGTGTAGTTATATACCCCTTGTGAGCAATTAAGCGTGAAAATGTGGTAAGTCATCCCTGACATATTTAGGCGGGAATGCATGTCATTGCATATCGCCCCACTGTTAGGAATGTTTTATAATTTGTGTTTGAGTTAGTTCAATTGATATTATAACAACATCTAGAAGTCACGGGACTTTTTCGTGAGAAACCTATCAACTACGTTGTGTCCCCTCACCTTTTTTCCACCTGGCTAGGTACAGGCTTTGGCAGGTTTAGACAATTTCTTTAAACCAAAGTAGTCGTTTATTTTACTGTTTTTTTAAGTATTTGTCACACTATTTTTAAAACCGTTTTAGAAAACTTTAGTCAATATTTATTTTTCGACAGTTTTAAATAATTCACATCCTAATCCCCTTCGTCTTTTTGTATGGCTGATATCTAATCGAAGTCTTCGGAATTTTGATCTTCTCGCCGCCTCTTTTCCTTTCTTCTTCCAATATTACACGATACAATCTTATTCGCGGTATTTTAAACTCTTTTCGATCTCTTTGTCTCAAAAGTGGAGTTACGCGATACAGTGGTTCGTTCTGGACAGGTTTCTTCCTCAGTTCTGATTTGACATATTCCCGGATCGTACTGCTTAGAACCTCATCGTTTCGGCAAACAGTCGTCATCGGTTTCCAGGCACGAGCAGCATTAAACAAGGAACGAGGATCCAAATACCTGTAAAGATTAAGAAGAGTTTTAGATATCATAATAATAATTTATACTAAAAATTAAAAAATACGAATAGTAACTCTTGGAAAATGCTTACCTCAAAATAATAACCAATACTCCCACAGGCAATATGGAAAACAATGGAACAACAGCACCAACACTTACAGAGAACATCTTGCTGACACTTCTTATTAATAAAGACTGAATAAAAGTGGACAAGCGGTGTAGTTATATACCCCTTGTGAGCAATTAAGCGTGAAAATGTGGTAAGTCATCCCTGACATATTTAGGCGGGAATGCATGTCATTGCATATCGCCCCACTGTTAGGAATGTTTTATAATTTGTGTTTGAGTTAGTTCAATTGATATTATAACAACATCTAGAAGTCACGGGACTTTTTCGTGAGAAACCTATCAACTACGTTGTGTCCCCTCACCTTTTTTCCACCTGGCTAGGGACAGGCTTTGGCAGGTTTAGACAATTTCTTTAAACCAAAGTAGTCGTTTATTTTACTGTTTTTTTTTAAGTATTTGTCACACTATTTTTAAAACCGTTTTAGAAAACTTTAGTCAATATTTATTTTTCGACAGTTTTAAATAATTCACATCCTAATCCCCTTCGTCTTTTTGTATGGCTGATATCTAATCGAAGTCTTCGGAATTTTGATCTTCTCGCCGCCTCTTTTCCTTTCTTCTTCCAATATTACACGATACAATCTTATTCGCGGTATTTTAAACTCTTTTCGATCTCTTTGTCTCAAAAGTGGAGTTACGCGATACAGTGGTTCGTTCTGGACAGGTTTCTTCCTCAGTTCTGATTTGACATATTCCCGGATCGTACTGCTTAGAACCTCATCGTTTCGGCAAACAGTCGTCATCGGTTTCCAGGCACGAGCAGCATTAAACAAGGAAGGAGGATCCAAATACCTGTAAAGATTAAGAAGAGTTTTAGATATCATAATAATAATTTATACTAAAAATTAAAAAATACGAATAGTAACTCTTGGAAAATGCTTACCTCAAAATAATAACCAATACTCCCACAGGCAATATGGAAAACAATGGAACAACAGCACCAACACTTACAGAGAACATCTTGCTGACACTTCTTATTAATAAAGACTGAATAAAAGTGGACAAGCGGTGTAGTTATATACCCCTTGTGAGCAATTAAGCGTGAAAATGTGGTAAGTCATCCCTGACATATTTAGGCGGGAATGCATGTCATTGCATATCGCCCCACTGTTAGGAATGTTTTATAATTTGTGTTTGAGTTAGTTCAATTGATATTATAACAACATCTAGAAGTCACGGGACTTTTTCGTGAGAAACCTATCAACTACGTTGTGTCCCCTCACCTTTTTTCCACCTGGCTAGGTACAGGCTTTGGCAGGTTTAGACAATTTCTTTAAACCAAAGTAGTCGTTTATTTTACTGTTTTTTTAAGTATTTGTCACACTATTTTTAAAACCGTTTTAGAAAACTTTAGTCAATATTTATTTTTCGACAGTTTTAAATAATTCACATCCTAATCCCCTTCGTCTTTTTGTATGGCTGATATCTAATCGAAGTCTTCGGAATTTTGATCTTCTCGCCGCCTCTTTTCCTTTCTTCTTCCAATATTACACGATACAATCTTATTCGCGGTATTTTAAACTCTTTTCGATCTCTTTGTCTCAAAAGTGGAGTTACGCGATACAGTGGTTCGTTCTGGACAGGTTTCTTCCTCAGTTCTGATTTGACATATTCCCGGATCGTACTGCTTAGAACCTCATCGTTTCGGCAAACAGTCGTCATCGGTTTCCAGGCACGAGCAGCATTAAACAAGGAACGAGGATCCAAATACCTGTAAAGATTAAGAAGAGTTTTAGATATCATAATAATAATTTATACTAAAAATTAAAAAATACGAATAGTAACTCTTGGAAAATGCTTACCTCAAAATAATAACCAATACTCCCACTGGCAATATGGAAAACAATGGAACAACAGCACCAACACTTACAGAGAACATCTTGCTGACACTTCTTATTAATAAAGACTGAATAAAAGTGGACAAGCGGTGTAGTTATATACCCCTTGTGAGCAATTAAGCGTGAAAATGTGGTAAGTCATCCCTGACATATTTAGGCGGGAATGCATGTCATTGCATATCGCCCCACTGTTAGGAATGTTTTATAATTTGTGTTTGAGTTAGTTCAATTGATATTATAACAACATCTAGAAGTCACGGGACTTTTTCGTGAGAAACCTATCAACTACGTTGTGTCCCCTCACCCTTTTTCCACCTGGCTAGGCACAGGCTTTGGCAGGTTTAGACAATTTCTTTAAACCAAAGTAGTCGTTTATTTTACTGTTTTTTAAGTATTTGTCACACTATTTTTAAAACCGTTTTAGAAAACTTTAGTCAATATTTATTTTTCGACAGTTTTAAATAATTCACATCCTAATCCCCTTCGTCTTTTTGTATGGCTGATATCTAATCGAAGTCTTCGGAATTTTGATCTTCTCGCCGCCTCTTTTCCTTTCTTCTTCCAATATTACACGATACAATCTTATTCGCGGTATTTTAAACTCTTTTCGATCTCTTTGTCTCAAAAGTGGAGTTACGCGATACAGTGGTTCGTTCTGGACAGGTTTCTTCCTCAGTTCTGATTTGACATATTCCCGGATCGTACTGCTTAGAACCTCATCGTTTCGGCAAACAGTCGTCATCGGTTTCCAGGCACGAGCAGCATTAAACAAGGAAGGAGGATCCAAATACCTGTAAAGATTAAGAAGAGTTTTAGATATCATAATAATAATTTATACTAAAAATTAAAAAATACGAATAGTAACTCTTGGAAAATGCTTACCTCAAAATAATAACCAATACTCCCACAGGCAATATGGAAAACAATGGAACAACAGCACCAACACTTACAGAGAACATCTTGCTGACACTTCTTATTAATAAAGACTGAATAAAAGTGGACAAGCGGTGTAGTTATATACCCCTTGTGAGCAATTAAGCGTGAAAATGTGGTAAGTCATCCCTGACATATTTAGGCGGGAATGCATGTCATTGCATATCGCCCCACTGTTAGGAATGTTTTATAATTTGTGTTTGAGTTAGTTCAATTGATATTATAACAACATCTAGAAGTCACGGGACTTTTTCGTGAGAAACCTATCAACTACGTTGTGTCCCCTCACCTTTTTTCCACCTGGCTAGGCACAGGCTTTGGCAGGTTTAGACAATTTCTTTAAACCAAAGTAGTCGTTTATTTTACTGTTTTTTTAAGTATTTGTCACACTATTTTTAAAACCGTTTTAGAAAACTTTAGTCAATATTTATTTTTCGACAGTTTTAAATAATTCACATCCTAATCCCCTTCGTCTTTTTGTATGGCTGATATCTAATCGAAGTCTTCGGAATTTTGATCTTCTCGCCGCCTCTTTTCCTTTCTTCTTCCAATATTACACGATACAATCTTATTCGCGGTATTTTAAACTCTTTTCGATCTCTTTGTCTCAAAAGTGGAGTTACGCGATACAGTGGTTCGTTCTGGACAGGTTTCTTCCTCAGTTCTGATTTGACATATTCCCGGATCGTACTGCTTAGAACCTCATCGTTTCGGCAAACAGTCGTCATCGGTTTCCAGGCACGAGCAGCATTAAACAAGGATCGAGGATCCAAATACCTGTAAAGATTAAGAAGAGTTTTAGATATCATAATAATAATTTATACTAAAAATTAAAAAATACGAATAGTAACTCTTGGAAAATGCTTACCTCAAAATAATAACCAATACTCCCACAGGCAATATGGAAAACAATGGAACAACAGCACCAACACTTACAGAGAACATCTTGCTGACACTTCTTATTAATAAAGACTGAATAAAAGTGGACAAGCGGTGTAGTTATATACCCCTTGTGAGCAATTAAGCGTGAAAATGTGGTAAGTCATCCCTGACATATTTAGGCGGGAATGCATGTCATTGCATATCGCCCCACTGTTAGGAATGTTTTATAATTTGTGTTTGAGTTAGTTCAATTGATATTATAACAACATCTAGAAGTCACGGGACTTTTTCGTGAGAAACCTATCAACTACGTTGTGTCCCCTCACCTTTTTTCCACCTGGCTAGGGACAGGCTTTGGCAGGTTTAGACAATTTCTTTAAACCAAAGTAGTCGTTTATTTTACTGTTTTTTTAAGTATTTGTCACACTATTTTTAAAACCGTTTTAGAAAACTTTAGTCAATATTTATTTTTCGACAGTTTTAAATAATTCACATCCTAATCCCCTTCGTCTTTTTGTATGGCTGATATCTAATCGAAGTCTTCGGAATTTTGATCTTCTCGCCGCCTCTTTTCCTTTCTTCTTCCAATATTACACGATACAATCTTATTCGCGGTATTTTAAACTCTTTTCGATCTCTTTGTCTCAAAAGTGGAGTTACGCGATACAGTGGTTCGTTCTGGACAGGTTTCTTCCTCAGTTCTGATTTGACATATTCCCGGATCGTACTGCTTAGAACCTCATCGTTTCGGCAAACAGTCGTCATCGGTTTCCAGGCACGAGCAGCATTAAACAAGGAAGGAGGATCCAAATACCTGTAAAGATTAAGAAGAGTTTTAGATATCATAATAATAATTTATACTAAAAATTAAAAAATACGAATAGTAACTCTTGGAAAATGCTTACCTCAAAATAATAACCAATACTCCCACAGGCAATATGGAAAACAATGGAACAACAGCACCAACACTTACAGAGAACATCTTGCTGACACTTCTTATTAATAAAGACTGAATAAAAGTGGACAAGCGGTGTAGTTATATACCCCTTGTGAGCAATTAAGCGTGAAAATGTGGTAAGTCATCCCTGACATATTTAGGCGGGAATGCATGTCATTGCATATCGCCCCACTGTTAGGAATGTTTTATAATTTGTGTTTGAGTTAGTTCAATTGATATTATAACAACATCTAGAAGTCACGGGACTTTTTCGTGAGAAACCTATCAAGTACGTTGTGTCCCCTCACCTTTTTTCCACCTGGCTAGGCACAGGCTTTGGCAGGTTTAGACAATTTCTTTAAACCAAAGTAGTCGTTTATTTTACTGTTTTTTTTAAGTATTTGCAACACTATTTTTAAAACCGTTTTAGAAAACTTTAGTCAATATTTATTTTTCGACAGTTTTAAATAATTCACATCCTAATCCCCTTCGTCTTTTTGTATGGCTGATATCTAATCGAAGTCTTCGGAATTTTGATCTTCTCGCCGCCTCTTTTCCTTTCTTCTTCCAATATTACACGATACAATCTTATTCGCGGTATTTTAAACTCTTTTCGATCTCTTTGTCTCAAAAGTGGAGTTACGCGATACAGTGGTTCGTTCTGGACAGGTTTCTTCCTCAGTTCTGATTTGACATATTCCCGGATCGTACTGCTTAGAACCTCATCGTTTCGGCAAACAGTCGTCATCGGTTTCCAGGCACGAGCAGCATTAAACAAGGAAGGAGGATCCAAATACCTGTAAAGATTAAGAAGAGTTTTAGATATCATAATAATAATTTATACTAAAAATTAAAAAATACGAATAGTAACTCTTGGAAAATGCTTACCTCAAAATAATAACCAATACTCCCACAGGCAATATGGAAAACAATGGAACAACAGCACCAACACTTACAGAGAACATCTTGCTGACACTTCTTATTAATAAAGACTGAATAAAAGTGGACAAGCGGTGTAGTTATATACCCCTTGTGAGCAATTAAGCGTGAAAATGTGGTAAGTCATCCCTGACATATTTAGGCGGGAATGCATGTCATTGCATATCGCCCCACTGTTAGGAATGTTTTATAATTTGTGTTTGAGTTAGTTCAATTGATATTATAACAACATCTAGAAGTCACGGGACTTTTTCGTGAGAAACCTATCAAGTACGTTGTGTCCCCTCACCTTTTTTCCACCTGGCTAGGCACAGGCTTTGGCAGGTTTAGACAATTTCTTTAAACCAAAGTAGTCGTTTATTTTACTGTTTTTTTTAAGTATTTGTCACACTATTTTTAAAACCGTTTTAGAAAACTTTAGTCAATATTTATTTTTCGACAGTTTTAAATAATTCACATCCTAATCCCCTTCGTCTTTTTGTATGGCTGATATCTAATCGAAGTCTTCGGAATTTTGATCTTCTCGCCGCCTCTTTTCCTTTCTTCTTCCAATATTACACGATACAATCTTATTCGCGGTATTTTAAACTCTTTTCGATCTCTTTGTCTCAAAAGTGGAGTTACGCGATACAGTGGTTCGTTCTGGACAGGTTTCTTCCTCAGTTCTGATTTGACATATTCCCGGATCGTACTGCTTAGAACCTCATCGTTTCGGCAAACAGTCGTCATCGGTTTCCAGGCACGAGCAGCATTAAACAAGGAAGGAGGATCCAAATACCTGTAAAGATTAAGAAGAGTTTTAGATATCATAATAATAATTTATACTAAAAATTAAAAAATACGAATAGTAACTCTTGGAAAATGCTTACCTCAAAATAATAACCAATACTCCCACAGGCAATATGGAAAACAATGGAACAACAGCACCAACACTTACAGAGAACATCTTGCTGACACTTCTTATTAATAAAGACTGAATAAAAGTGGACAAGCGGTGTAGTTATATACCCCTTGTGAGCAATTAAGCGTGAAAATGTGGTAAGTCATCCCTGACATATTTAGGCGGGAATGCATGTCATTGCATATCGCCCCACTGTTAGGAATGTTTTATAATTTGTGTTTGAGTTAGTTCAATTGATATTATAACAACATCTAGAAGTCACGGGACTTTTTCGTGAGAAACCTATCAACTACGTTGTGTCCCCTCACCTTTTTTCCACCTGGCTAGGCACAGGCTTTGGCAGGTTTAGACAATTTCTTTAAACCAAAGTAGTCGTTTATTTTACTGTTTTTTTAAGTATTTGTCACACTATTTTTAAAACCGTTTTAGAAAACTTTAGTCAATATTTATTTTTCGACAGTTTTAAATAATTCACATCCTAATCCCCTTCGTCTTTTTGTATGGCTGATATCTAATCGAAGTCTTCGGAATTTTGATCTTCTCGCCGCCTCTTTTCCTTTCTTCTTCCAATATTACACGATACAATCTTATTCGCGGTATTTTAAACTCTTTTCGATCTCTTTGTCTCAAAAGTGGAGTTACGCGATACAGTGGTTCGTTCTGGACAGGTTTCTTCCTCAGTTCTGATTTGACATATTCCCGGATCGTACTGCTTAGAACCTCATCGTTTCGGCAAACAGTCGTCATCGGTTTCCAGGCACGAGCAGCATTAAACAAGGAAGGAGGATCCAAATACCTGTAAAGATTAAGAAGAGTTTTAGATATCATAATAATAATTTATACTAAAAATTAAAAAATACGAATAGTAACTCTTGGAAAATGCTTACCTCAAAATAATAACCAATACTCCCACAGGCAATATGGAAAACAATGGAACAACAGCACCAACACTTACAGAGAACATCTTGCTGACACTTCTTATTAATAAAGACTGAATAAAAGTGGACAAGCGGTGTAGTTATATACCCCTTGTGAGCAATTAAGCGTGAAAATGTGGTAAGTCATCCCTGACATATTTAGGCGGGAATGCATGTCATTGCATATCGCCCCACTGTTAGGAATGTTTTATAATTTGTGTTTGAGTTAGTTCAATTGATATTATAACAACATCTAGAAGTCACGGGACTTTTTCGTGAGAAACCTATCAACTACGTTGTGTCCCCTCACCTTTTTTCCACCTGGCTAGGCACAGGCTTTGGCAGGTTTAGACAATTTCTTTAAACCAAAGTAGTCGTTTATTTTACTGTTTTTTTAAGTATTTGTCACACTATTTTTAAAACCGTTTTAGAAAACTTTAGTCAATATTTATTTTTCGACAGTTTTAAATAATTCACATCCTAATCCCCTTCGTCTTTTTGTATGGCTGATATCTAATCGAAGTCTTCGGAATTTTGATCTTCTCGCCGCCTCTTTTCCTTTCTTCTTCCAATATTACACGATACAATCTTATTCGCGGTATTTTAAACTCTTTTCGATCTCTTTGTCTCAAAAGTGGAGTTACGCGATACAGTGGTTCGTTCTGGACAGGTTTCTTCCTCAGTTCTGATTTGACATATTCCCGGATCGTACTGCTTAGAACCTCATCGTTTCGGCAAACAGTCGTCATCGGTTTCCAGGCACGAGCAGCATTAAACAAGGAACGAGGATCCAAATACCTGTAAAGATTAAGAAGAGTTTTAGATATCATAATAATAATTTATACTAAAAATTAAAAAATACGAATAGTAACTCTTGGAAAATGCTTACCTCAAAATAATAACCAATACTCCCACAGGCAATATGGAAAACAATGGAACAACAGCACCAACACTTACAGAGAACATCTTGCTGACACTTCTTATTAATAAAGACTGAATAAAAGTGGACAAGCGGTGTAGTTATATACCCCTTGTGAGCAATTAAGCGTGAAAATGTGGTAAGGCATCCCTGACATATTTAGGCGGGAATGCATGTCATTGCATATCGCCCCACTGTTAGGAATGTTTTATAATTTGTGTTTGAGTTAGTTCAATTGATATTATAACAACATCTAGAAGTCACGGGACTTTTTCGTGAGAAACCTATCAACTACGTTGTGTCCCCTCACCCTTTTTACACCTGGCTAGGGACAGGCTTTGGCAGGTTTAGACAATTTCTTTAAACCAAAGTAGTCGTTTATTTTACTGGTTTTTAAGTATTTGCTACACTATTTTTAAAACCGTTTTAGAAAACTTTAGTCAATATTTATTTTTCGACAGTTTTAAATAATTCACATCCTAATCCCCTTCGTCTTTTTGTATGGCTGATATCTAATCGAAGTCTTCGGAATTTTGATCTTCTCGCCGCCTCTTTTCCTTTCTTCTTCCAATATTACACGATACAATCTTATTCGCGGTATTTTAAACTCTTTTCGATCTCTTTGTCTCAAAAGTGGAGTTACGCGATACAGTGGTTCGTTCTGGACAGGTTTCTTCCTCAGTTCTGATTTGACATATTCCCGGATCGTACTGCTTAGAACCTCATCGTTTCGGCAAACAGTCGTCATCGGTTTCCAGGCACGAGCAGCATTAAACAAGGAACGAGGATCCAAATACCTGTAAAGATTAAGAAGAGTTTTAGATATCATAATAATAATTTATACTAAAAATTAAAAAATACGAATAGTAACTCTTGGAAAATGCTTACCTCAAAATAATAACCAATACTCCCACTGGCAATATGGAAAACAATGGAGCAAACAGCACCAACACTTACAGAGAACATCTTGCTGACACTTCTTATTAATAAAGACTGAATAAAAGTGGACAAGCGGTGTAGTTATATACCCCTTGTGAGCAATTAAGCGTGAAAATGTGGTAAGTCATCCCTGACATATTTAGGCGGGAATGCATGTCATTGCATATCGCCCCACTGTTAGGAATGTTTTATAATTTGTGTTTGAGTTAGTTCAATTGATATTATAACAACATCTAGAAGTCACGGGACTTTTTCGTGAGAAATTTATCAACTACGTTGTGTCCCCTCACCCTTTTTCCACCTGGCTAGGCACAGGCTTTGGCAGGTTTAGACAATTTCTTTAAACCAAAGTAGTCGTTTATTTTACTGTTTTTTAAGTATTTGTCACACTATTTTTAAAACCGTTTTAGAAAACTTTAGTCAATATTTATTTTTCGACAGTTTTAAATAATTCACATCCTAATCCCCTTCGTCTTTTTGTATGGCTGATATCTAATCGAAGTCTTCGGAATTTTGATCTTCTCGCCGCCTCTTTTCCTTTCTTCTTCCAATATTACACGATACAATCTTATTCGCGGTATTTTAAACTCTTTTCGATCTCTTTGTCTCAAAAGTGGAGTTACGCGATACAGTGGTTCGTTCTGGACAGGTTTCTTCCTCAGTTCTGATTTGACATATTCCCGGATCGTACTGCTTAGAACCTCATCGTTTCGGCAAACAGTCGTCATCGGTTTCCAGGCACGAGCAGCATTAAACAACGAACGAGGATCCAAATACCTGTAAAGATTAAGAAGAGTTTTAGATATCATAATAATAATTTATACTAAAAATTAAAAAATACGAATAGTAACTCTTGGAAAATGCTTACCTCAAAATAATAACCAATACTCCCACAGGCAATATGGAAAACAATGGAACAACAGCACCAACACTTACAGAGAACATCTTGCTGACACTTCTTATTAATAAAGACTGAATAAAAGTGGACAAGCGGTGTAGTTATATACCCCTTGTGAGCAATTAAGCGTGAAAATGTGGTAAGTCATCCCTGACATATTTAGGCGGGAATGCATGTCATTGCATATCGCCCCACTGTTAGGAATGTTTTATAATTTGTGTTTGAGTTAGTTCAATTGATATTATAACAACATCTAGAAGTCACGGGACTTTTTCGTGAGAAACCTATCAACTACGTTGTGTCCCCTCACCTTTTTTCCACCTGGCTAGGCACAGGCTTTGGCAGGTTTAGACAATTTCTTTAAACCAAAGTAGTCGTTTATTTTACTGTTTTTTTAAGTATTTGTCACACTATTTTTAAAACCGTTTTAGAAAACTTTAGTCAATATTTATTTTTCGACAGTTTTAAATAATTCACATCCTAATCCCCTTCGTCTTTTTGTATGGCTGATATCTAATCGAAGTCTTCGGAATTTTGATCTTCTCGCCGCCTCTTTTCCTTTCTTCTTCCAATATTACACGATACAATCTTATTCGCGGTATTTTAAACTCTTTTCGATCTCTTTGTCTCAAAAGTGGAGTTACGCGATACAGTGGTTCGTTCTGGACAGGTTTCTTCCTCAGTTCTGATTTGACATATTCCCGGATCGTACTGCTTAGAACCTCATCGTTTCGGCAAACAGTCGTCATCGGTTTCCAGGCACGAGCAGCATTAAACAAGGAAGGAGGATCCAAATACCTGTAAAGATTAAGAAGAGTTTTAGATATCATAATAATAATTTATACTAAAAATTAAAAAATACGAATAGTAACTCTTGGAAAATGCTTACCTCAAAATAATAACCAATACTCCCACAGGCAATATGGAAAACAATGGAACAACAGCACCAACACTTACAGAGAACATCTTGCTGACACTTCTTATTAATAAAGACTGAATAAAAGTGGACAAGCGGTGTAGTTATATACCCCTTGTGAGCAATTAAGCGTGAAAATGTGGTAAGTCATCCCTGACATATTTAGGCGGGAATGCATGTCATTGCATATCGCCCCACTGTTAGGAATGTTTTATAATTTGTGTTTGAGTTAGTTCAATTGATATTATAACAACATCTAGAAGTCACGGGACTTTTTCGTGAGAAACCTATCAACTACGTTGTGTCCCCTCACCTTTTTTCCACCTGGCTAGGCACAGGCTTTGGCAGGTTTAGACAATTTCTTTAAACCAAAGTAGTCGTTTATTTTACTGTTTTTTTAAGTATTTGTCACACTATTTTTAAAACCGTTTTAGAAAACTTTAGTCAATATTTATTTTTCGACAGTTTTAAATAATTCACATCCTAATCCCCTTCGTCTTTTTGTATGGCTGATATCTAATCGAAGTCTTCGGAATTTTGATCTTCTCGCCGCCTCTTTTCCTTTCTTCTTCCAATATTACACGATACAATCTTATTCGCGGTATTTTAAACTCTTTTCGATCTCTTTGTCTCAAAAGTGGAGTTACGCGATACAGTGGTTCGTTCTGGACAGGTTTCTTCCTCAGTTCTGATTTGACATATTCCCGGATCGTACTGCTTAGAACCTCATCGTTTCGGCAAACAGTCGTCATCGGTTTCCAGGCACGAGCAGCATTAAACAAGGAAGGAGGATCCAAATACCTGTAAAGATTAAGAAGAGTTTTAGATATCATAATAATAATTTATACTAAAAATTAAAAAATACGAATAGTAACTCTTGGAAAATGCTTACCTCAAAATAATAACCAATACTCCCACAGGCAATATGGAAAACAATGGAACAACAGCACCAACACTTACAGAGAACATCTTGCTGACACTTCTTATTAATAAAGACTGAATAAAAGTGGACAAGCGGTGTAGTTATATACCCCTTGTGAGCAATTAAGCGTGAAAATGTGGTAAGTCATCCCTGACATATTTAGGCGGGAATGCATGTCATTGCATATCGCCCCACTGTTAGGAATGTTTTATAATTTGTGTTTGAGTTAGTTCAATTGATATTATAACAACATCTAGAAGTCACGGGACTTTTTCGTGAGAAACCTATCAAGTACGTTGTGTCCCCTCACCTTTTTTCCACCTGGCTAGGCACAGGCTTTGGCAGGTTTAGACAATTTCTTTAAACCAAAGTAGTCGTTTATTTTACTGTTTTTTTTTAAGTATTTGTCACACTATTTTTAAAACCGTTTTAGAAAACTTTAGTCAATATTTATTTTTCGACAGTTTTAAATAATTCACATCCTAATCCCCTTCGTCTTTTTGTATGGCTGATATCTAATCGAAGTCTTCGGAATTTTGATCTTCTCGCCGCCTCTTTTCCTTTCTTCTTCCAATATTACACGATACAATCTTATTCGCGGTATTTTAAACTCTTTTCGATCTCTTTGTCTCAAAAGTGGAGTTACGCGATACAGTGGTTCGTTCTGGACAGGTTTCTTCCTCAGTTCTGATTTGACATATTCCCGGATCGTACTGCTTAGAACCTCATCGTTTCGGCAAACAGTCGTCATCGGTTTCCAGGCACGAGCAGCATTAAACAAGGAAGGAGGATCCAAATACCTGTAAAGATTAAGAAGAGTTTTAGATATCATAATAATAATTTATACTAAAAATTAAAAAATACGAATAGTAACTCTTGGAAAATGCTTACCTCAAAATAATAACCAATACTCCCACAGGCAATATGGAAAACAATGGAACAACAGCACCAACACTTACAGAGAACATCTTGCTGACACTTCTTATTAATAAAGACTGAATAAAAGTGGACAAGCGGTGTAGTTATATACCCCTTGTGAGCAATTAAGCGTGAAAATGTGGTAAGTCATCCCTGACATATTTAGGCGGGAATGCATGTCATTGCATATCGCCCCACTGTTAGGAATGTTTTATAATTTGTGTTTGAGTTAGTTCAATTGATATTATAACAACATCTAGAAGTCACGGGACTTTTTCGTGAGAAACCTATCAACTACGTTGTGTCCCCTCACCTTTTTTCCACCTGGCTAGGCACAGGCTTTGGCAGGTTTAGACAATTTCTTTAAACCAAAGTAGTCGTTTATTTTACTGTTTTTTTAAGTATTTGTCACACTATTTTTAAAACCGTTTTAGAAAACTTTAGTCAATATTTATTTTTCGACAGTTTTAAATAATTCACATCCTAATCCCCTTCGTCTTTTTGTATGGCTGATATCTAATCGAAGTCTTCGGAATTTTGATCTTCTCGCCGCCTCTTTTCCTTTCTTCTTCCAATATTACACGATACAATCTTATTCGCGGTATTTTAAACTCTTTTCGATCTCTTTGTCTCAAAAGTGGAGTTACGCGATACAGTGGTTCGTTCTGGACAGGTTTCTTCCTCAGTTCTGATTTGACATATTCCCGGATCGTACTGCTTAGAACCTCATCGTTTCGGCAAACAGTCGTCATCGGTTTCCAGGCACGAGCAGCATTAAACAAGGAAGGAGGATCCAAATACCTGTAAAGATTAAGAAGAGTTTTAGATATCATAATAATAATTTATACTAAAAATTAAAAAATACGAATAGTAACTCTTGGAAAATGCTTACCTCAAAATAATAACCAATACTCCCACAGGCAATATGGAAAACAATGGAACAACAGCACCAACACTTACAGAGAACATCTTGCTGACACTTCTTATTAATAAAGACTGAATAAAAGTGGACAAGCGGTGTAGTTATATACCCCTTGTGAGCAATTAAGCGTGAAAATGTGGTAAGTCATCCCTGACATATTTAGGCGGGAATGCATGTCATTGCATATCGCCCCACTGTTAGGAATGTTTTATAATTTGTGTTTGAGTTAGTTCAATTGATATTATAACAACATCTAGAAGTCACGGGACTTTTTCGTGAGAAACCTATCAACTACGTTGTGTCCCCTCACCTTTTTTCCACCTGGCTAGGCACAGGCTTTGGCAGGTTTAGACAATTTCTTTAAACCAAAGTAGTCGTTTATTTTACTGTTTTTTTAAGTATTTGTCACACTATTTTTAAAACCGTTTTAGAAAACTTTAGTCAATATTTATTTTTCGACAGTTTTAAATAATTCACATCCTAATCCCCTTCGTCTTTTTGTATGGCTGATATCTAATCGAAGTCTTCGGAATTTTGATCTTCTCGCCGCCTCTTTTCCTTTCTTCTTCCAATATTACACGATACAATCTTATTCGCGGTATTTTAAACTCTTTTCGATATCTTTGTCTCAAAAGTGGAGTTACGCGATACAGTGGTTCGTTCTGGACAGGTTTCTTCCTCAGTTCTGATTTGACATATTCCCGGATCGTACTGCTTAGAACCTCATCGTTTCGGCAAACAGTCGTCATCGGTTTCCAGGCACGAGCAGCATTAAACAAGGAAGGAGGATCCAAATGCAAAATAATAACCAATACTCCCACAGGCAATATGGAAAACAATGGAACAACAGCACCAACACTTACAGAGAACATCTTGCTGACACTTCTTATTAATAAAGACTGAATAAAAGTGGACAAGCGGTGTAGTTATATACCCCTTGTGAGCAATTAAGCGTGAAAATGTGGTAAGTCATCCCTGACATATTTAGGCGGGAATGCATGTCATTGCATATCGCCCCACTGTTAGGAATGTTTTATAATTTGTGTTTGAGTTAGTTCAATTGATATTATAACAACATCTAGAAGTCACGGGACTTTTTCGTGAGAAACCTATCAACTACGTTGTGTCCCCTCACCTTTTTTCCACCTGGCTAGGCACAGGCTTTGGCAGGTTTAGACAATTTCTTTAAACCAAAGTAGTCGTTTATTTTACTGTTTTTTTAAGTATTTGTCACACTATTTTTAAAACCGTTTTAGAAAACTTTAGTCAATATTTATTTTTCGACAGTTTTAAATAATTCACATCCTAATCCCCTTCGTCTTTTTGTATGGCTGATATCTAATCGAAGTCTTCGGAATTTTGATCTTCTCGCCGCCTCTTTTCCTTTCTTCTTCCAATATTACACGATACAATCTTATTCGCGGTATTTTAAACTCTTTTCGATCTCTTTGTCTCAAAAGTGGAGTTACGCGATACAGTGGTTCGTTCTGGACAGGTTTCTTCCTCAGTTCTGATTTGACATATTCCCGGATCGTACTGCTTAGAACCTCATCGTTTCGGCAAACAGTCGTCATCGGTTTCCAGGCACGAGCAGCATTAAACAAGGAAGGAGGATCCAAATACCTGTAAAGATTAAGAAGAGTTTTAGATATCATAATAATAATTTATACTAAAAATTAAAAAATACGAATAGTAACTCTTGGAAAATGCTTACCTCAAAATAATAACCAATACTCCCACAGGCAATATGGAAAACAATGGAACAACAGCACCAACACTTACAGAGAACATCTTGCTGACACTTCTTATTAATAAAGACTGAATAAAAGTGGACAAGCGGTGTAGTTATATACCCCTTGTGAGCAATTAAGCGTGAAAATGTGGTAAGTCATCCCTGACATATTTAGGCGGGAATGCATGTCATTGCATATCGCCCCACTGTTAGGAATGTTTTATAATTTGTGTTTGAGTTAGTTCAATTGATATTATAACAACATCTAGAAGTCACGGGACTTTTTCGTGAGAAACCTATCAAGTACGTTGTGTCCCCTCACCTTTTTTCCACCTGGCTAGGCACAGGCTTTGGCAGGTTTAGACAATTTCTTTAAACCAAAGTAGTCGTTTATTTTACTGTTTTTTTTAAGTATTTGTCACACTATTTTTAAAACCGTTTTAGAAAACTTTAGTCAATATTTATTTTTCGACAGTTTTAAATAATTCACATCCTAATCCCCTTCGTCTTTTTGTATGGCTGATATCTAATCGAAGTCTTCGGAATTTTGATCTTCTCGCCGCCTCTTTTCCTTTCTTCTTCCAATATTACACGATACAATCTTATTCGCGGTATTTTAAACTCTTTTCGATCTCTTTGTCTCAAAAGTGGAGTTACGCGATACAGTGGTTCGTTCTGGACAGGTTTCTTCCTCAGTTCTGATTTGACATATTCCCGGATCGTACTGCTTAGAACCTCATCGTTTCGGCAAACAGTCGTCATCGGTTTCCAGGCACGAGCAGCATTAAACAAGGAAGGAGGATCCAAATACCTGTAAAGATTAAGAAGAGTTTTAGATATCATAATAATAATTTATACTAAAAATTAAAAAATACGAATAGTAACTCTTGGAAAATGCTTACCTCAAAATAATAACCAATACTCCCACAGGCAATATGGAAAACAATGGAACAACAGCACCAACACTTACAGAGAACATCTTGCTGACACTTCTTATTAATAAAGACTGAATAAAAGTGGACAAGCCGTGTAGTTATATACCCCTTGTGAGCAATTAAGCGTGAAAATGTGGTAAGTCATCCCTGACATATTTAGGCGGGAATGCATGTCATTGCATATCGCCCCACTGTTAGGAATGTTTTATAATTTGTGTTTGAGTTAGTTCAATTGATATTATAACAACATCTAGAAGTCACGGGACTTTTTCGTGAGAAACCTATCAACTACGTTGTGTCCCCTCACCTTTTTTCCACCTGGCTAGGCACAGGCTTTGGCAGGTTTAGACAATTTCTTTAAACCAAAGTAGTCGTTTATTTTACTGTTTTTTAAAGTATTTGTCACACTATTTTTAAAACCGTTTTAGAAAACTTTAGTCAATATTTATTTTTAGACAGTTTTAAATAATTCACATCCTAATCCCCTTCGTCTTTTTGTATGGCTGATATCTAATCGAAGTCTTCGGAATTTTGATCTTCTCGCCGCCTCTTTTCCTTTCTTCTTCCAATATTACACGATACAATCTTATTCGCGGTATTTTAAACTCTTTTCGATCTCTTTGTCTCAAAAGTGGAGTTACGCGATACAGTGGTTCGTTCTGGACAGGTTTCTTCCTCAGTTCTGATTTGACATATTCCCGGATCGTACTGCTTAGAACCTCCTCGTTCCTTGTTTAATGCTGCTCGTGCCTGGAAACCGATGACGACTGTTTGCCGAAACGATGAGGTTCTAAGCAGTACGATCCGGGAATATGTCAAATCAGAACTGAGGAAGAAACCTGTCCAGAACGAACCACTGTATCGCGTAACTCCACTTTTGAGACAAAGAGATCGAAAAGAGTTTAAAATACCGCGAATAAGATTGTATCGTGTAATATTGGAAGAAGAAAGGAAAAGAGGCGGCGAGAAGATCAAAATTCCGAAGACTTCGATTAGATATCAGCCATACAAAAAGACGAAGGGGATTAGGATGTGAATTATTTAAAACTGTCGAAAAATAAATATTGACTAAAGTTTTCTAAAACGGTTTTAAAAATAGTGTGACAAATACTTAAAAAAACAGTAAAATAAACGACTACTTTGGTTTAAAGAAATTGTCTAAACCTGCCAAAGCCTGTGCCTAGCCAGGTGGAAAAAAGGTGAGGGGACACAACGTACTTGATAGGTTTCTCACGAAAAAGTCCCGTGACTTCTAGATGTTGTTATAATATCAATTGAACTAACTCAAACACAAATTATAAAACATTCCTAACAGTGGGGCGATATGCAATGACATGCATTCCCGCCTAAATATGTCAGGGATGACTTACCACATTTTCACGCTTAATTGCTCACAAGGGGTATATAACTACACCGCTTGTCCACTTTTATTCAGTCTTTATTAATAAGAAGTGTCAGCAAGATGTTCTCTGTAAGTGTTGGTGCTGTTGTTCCATTGTTTTCCATATTGCCTGTGGGAGTATTGGTTATTATTTTGAGGTAAGCATTTTCCAAGAGTTACTATTCGTATTTTTTAATTTTTAGTATAAATTATTATTATGATATCTAAAACTCTTCTTAATCTTTACAGGTATTTGGATCCTCCTTCCTTGTTTAATGCTGCTCGTGCCTGGAAACCGATGACGACTGTTTGCCGAAACGATGAGGTTCTAAGCAGTACGATCCGGGAATATGTCAAATCAGAACTGAGGAAGAAACCTGTCCAGAACGAACCACTGTATCGCGTAACTCCACTTTTGAGACAAAGAGATCGAAAAGAGTTTAAAATACCGCGAATAAGATTGTATCGTGTAATATTGGAAGAAGAAAGGAAAAGAGGCGGCGAGAAGATCAAAATTCCGAAGACTTCGATTAGATATCAGCCATACAAAAAGACGAAGGGGATTAGGATGTGAATTATTTAAAACTGTCGAAAAATAAATATTGACTAAAGTTTTCTAAAACGGTTTTAAAAATAGTGTGACAAATACTTAAAAAAACAGTAAAATAAACGACTACTTTGGTTTAAAGAAATTGTCTAAACCTGCCAAAGCCTGTGCCTAGCCAGGTGGAAAAAAGGTGAGGGGACACAACGTAGTTGATAGGTTTCTCACGAAAAAGTCCCGTGACTTCTAGATGTTGTTATAATATCAATTGAACTAACTCAAACACAAATTATAAAACATTCCTAACAGTGGGGCGATATGCAATGACATGCATTCCCGCCTAAATATGTCAGGGATGACTTACCACATTTTCACGCTTAATTGCTCACAAGGGGTATATAACTACACCGCTTGTCCACTTTTATTCAGTCTTTATTAATAAGAAGTGTCAGCAAGATGTTCTCTGTAAGTGTTGGTGCTGTTGTTCCATTGTTTTCCATATTGCCTGTGGGAGTATTGGTTATTATTTTGAGGTAAGCATTTTCCAAGAGTTACTATTCGTATTTTTTAATTTTTAGTATAAATTATTATTATGATACCATTATAAAACCAATACTCCCACAGGCAATATGGAAAACAATGGAACAACAGCACCAACACTTACAGAGAACATCTTGCTGACACTTCTTATTAATAAAGACTGAATAAAAGTGGACAAGCGGTGTAGTTATATACCCCTTGTGAGCAATTAAGCGTGAAAATGTGGTAAGTCATCCCTGACATATTTAGGCGGGAATGCATGTCATTGCATATCGCCCCACTGTTAGGAATGTTTTATAATTTGTGTTTGAGTTAGTTCAATTGATATTATAACAACATCTAGAAGTCACGGGACTTTTTCGTGAGAAACCTATCAACTACGTTGTGTCCCCTCACCTTTTTTCCACCTGGCTAGGCACAGGCTTTGGCAGGTTTAGACAATTTCTTTAAACCAAAGTAGTCGTTTATTTTACTGTTTTTTTAAGTATTTGTCACACTATTTTTAAAACCGTTTTAGAAAACTTTAGTCAAGATTTATTTTTCGACAGTTTTAAATAATTCACATCCTAATCCCCTTCGTCTTTTTGTATGGCTGATATCTAATCGAAGTCTTCGGAATTTTGATCTTCTCGCCGCCTCTTTTCCTTTCTTCTTCCAATATTACACGATACAATCTTATTCGCGGTATTTTAAACTCTTTTCGATATCTTTGTCTCAAAAGTGGAGTTACGCGATACAGTGGTTCGTTCTGGACAGGTTTCTTCCTCAGTTCTGATTTGACATATTCCCGGATCGTACTGCTTAGAACCTCATCGTTTCGGCAAACAGTCGTCATCGGTTTCCAGGCACGAGCAGCATTAAACAAGGAAGGAGGATCCAAATGCAAAATAATAACCAATACTCCCACAGGCAATATGGAAAACAATGGAACAACAGCACCAACACTTACAGAGAACATCTTGCTGACACTTCTTATTAATAAAGACTGAATAAAAGTGGACAAGCGGTGTAGTTATATACCCCTTGTGAGCAATTAAGCGTGAAAATGTGGTAAGTCATCCCTGACATATTTAGGCGGGAATGCATGTCATTGCATATCGCCCCACTGTTAGGAATGTTTTATAATTTGTGTTTGAGTTAGTTCAATTGATATTATAACAACATCTAGAAGTCACGGGACTTTTTCGTGAGAAACCTATCAACTACGTTGTGTCCCCTCACCTTTTTTCCACCTGGCTAGGCACAGGCTTTGGCAGGTTTAGACAATTTCTTTAAACCAAAGTAGTCGTTTATTTTACTGTTTTTTTAAGTATTTGTCACACTATTTTTAAAACCGTTTTAGAAAACTTTAGTCAATATTTATTTTTCGACAGTTTTAAATAATTCACATCCTAATCCCCTTCGTCTTTTTGTATGGCTGATATCTAATCGAAGTCTTCGGAATTTTGATCTTCTCGCCGCCTCTTTTCCTTTCTTCTTCCAATATTACACGATACAATCTTATTCGCGGTATTTTAAACTCTTTTCGATCTCTTTGTCTCAAAAGTGGAGTTACGCGATACAGTGGTTCGTTCTGGACAGGTTTCTTCCTCAGTTCTGATTTGACATATTCCCGGATCGTACTGCTTAGAACCTCATCGTTTCGGCAAACAGTCGTCATCGGTTTCCAGGCACGAGCAGCATTAAACAAGGAAGGAGGATCCAAATACCTGTAAAGATTAAGAAGAGTTTTAGATATCATAATAATAATTTATACTAAAAATTAAAAAATACGAATAGTAACTCTTGGAAAATGCTTACCTCAAAATAATAACCAATACTCCCACAGGCAATATGGAAAACAATGGAACAACAGCACCAACACTTACAGAGAACATCTTGCTGACACTTCTTATTAATAAAGACTGAATAAAAGTGGACAAGCGGTGTAGTTATATACCCCTTGTGAGCAATTAAGCGTGAAAATGTGGTAAGTCATCCCTGACATATTTAGGCGGGAATGCATGTCATTGCATATCGCCCCACTGTTAGGAATGTTTTATAATTTGTGTTTGAGTTAGTTCAATTGATATTATAACAACATCTAGAAGTCACGGGACTTTTTCGTGAGAAACCTATCAAGTACGTTGTGTCCCCTCACCTTTTTTCCACCTGGCTAGGCACAGGCTTTGGCAGGTTTAGACAATTTCTTTAAACCAAAGTAGTCGTTTATTTTACTGTTTTTTTTAAGTATTTGTCACACTATTTTTAAAACCGTTTTAGAAAACTTTAGTCAATATTTATTTTTCGACAGTTTTAAATAATTCACATCCTAATCCCCTTCGTCTTTTTGTATGGCTGATATCTAATCGAAGTCTTCGGAATTTTGATCTTCTCGCCGCCTCTTTTCCTTTCTTCTTCCAATATTACACGATACAATCTTATTCGCGGTATTTTAAACTCTTTTCGATCTCTTTGTCTCAAAAGTGGAGTTACGCGATACAGTGGTTCGTTCTGGACAGGTTTCTTCCTCAGTTCTGATTTGACATATTCCCGGATCGTACTGCTTAGAACCTCATCGTTTCGGCAAACAGTCGTCATCGGTTTCCAGGCACGAGCAGCATTAAACAAGGAAGGAGGATCCAAATACCTGTAAAGATTAAGAAGAGTTTTAGATATCATAATAATAATTTATACTAAAAATTAAAAAATACGAATAGTAACTCTTGGAAAATGCTTACCTCAAAATAATAACCAATACTCCCACAGGCAATATGGAAAACAATGGAACAACAGCACCAACACTTACAGAGAACATCTTGCTGACACTTCTTATTAATAAAGACTGAATAAAAGTGGACAAGCCGTGTAGTTATATACCCCTTGTGAGCAATTAAGCGTGAAAATGTGGTAAGTCATCCCTGACATATTTAGGCGGGAATGCATGTCATTGCATATCGCCCCACTGTTAGGAATGTTTTATAATTTGTGTTTGAGTTAGTTCAATTGATATTATAACAACATCTAGAAGTCACGGGACTTTTTCGTGAGAAACCTATCAACTACGTTGTGTCCCCTCACCTTTTTTCCACCTGGCTAGGCACAGGCTTTGGCAGGTTTAGACAATTTCTTTAAACCAAAGTAGTCGTTTATTTTACTGTTTTTTTAAGTATTTGTCACACTATTTTTAAAACCGTTTTAGAAAACTTTAGTCAATATTTATTTTTCGACAGTTTTAAATAATTCACATCCTAATCCCCTTCGTCTTTTTGTATGGCTGATATCTAATCGAAGTCTTCGGAATTTTGATCTTCTCGCCGCCTCTTTTCCTTTCTTCTTCCAATATTACACGATACAATCTTATTCGCGGTATTTTAAACTCTTTTCGATCTCTTTGTCTCAAAAGTGGAGTTACGCGATACAGTGGTTCGTTCTGGACAGGTTTCTTCCTCAGTTCTGATTTGACATATTCCCGGATCGTACTGCTTAGAACCTCATCGTTTCGGCAAACAGTCGTCATCGGTTTCCAGGCACGAGCAGCATTAAACAAGGAAGGAGGATCCAAATACCTGTAAAGATTAAGAAGAGTTTTAGATATCATAATAATAATTTATACTAAAAATTAAAAAATACGAATAGTAACTCTTGGAAAATGCTTACCTCAAAATAATAACCAATACTCCCACAGGCAATATGGAAAACAATGGAACAACAGCACCAACACTTACAGAGAACATCTTGCTGACACTTCTTATTAATAAAGACTGAATAAAAGTGGACAAGCGGTGTAGTTATATACCCCTTGTGAGCAATTAAGCGTGAAAATGTGGTAAGTCATCCCTGACATATTTAGGCGGGAATGCATGTCATTGCATATCGCCCCACTGTTAGGAATGTTTTATAATTTGTGTTTGAGTTAGTTCAATTGATATTATAACAACATCTAGAAGTCACGGGACTTTTTCGTGAGAAACCTATCAACTACGTTGTGTCCCCTCACCTTTTTTCCACCTGGCTAGGCACAGGCTTTGGCAGGTTTAGACAATTTCTTTAAACCAAAGTAGTCGTTTATTTTACTGTTTTTTTAAGTATTTGTCACACTATTTTTAAAACCGTTTTAGAAAACTTTAGTCAATATTTATTTTTCGACAGTTTTAAATAATTCACATCCTAATCCCCTTCGTCTTTTTGTATGGCTGATATCTAATCGAAGTCTTCGGAATTTTGATCTTCTCGCCGCCTCTTTTCCTTTCTTCTTCCAATATTACACGATACAATCTTATTCGCGGTATTTTAAACTCTTTTCGATCTCTTTGTCTCAAAAGTGGAGTTACGCGATACAGTGGTTCGTTCTGGACAGGTTTCTTCCTCAGTTCTGATTTGACATATTCCCGGATCGTACTGCTTAGAACCTCATCGTTTCGGCAAACAGTCGTCATCGGTTTCCAGGCACGAGCAGCATTAAACAAGGAAGGAGGATCCAAATACCTGTAAAGATTAAGAAGAGTTTTAGATATCATAATAATAATTTATACTAAAAATTAAAAAATACGAATAGTAACTCTTGGAAAATGCTTACCTCAAAATAATAACCAATACTCCCACTGGCAATATGGAAAACAATGGAACAACAGCACCAACACTTACAGAGAACATCTTGCTGACACTTCTTATTAATAAAGACTGAATAAAAGTGGACAAGCGGTGTAGTTATATACCCCTTGTGAGCAATTAAGCGTGAAAATGTGGTAAGTCATCCCTGACATATTTAGGCGGGAATGCATGTCATTGCATATCGCCCCACTGTTAGGAATGTTTTATAATTTGTGTTTGAGTTAGTTCAATTGATATTATAACAACATCTAGAAGTCACGGGACTTTTTCGTGAGAAACCTATCAAGTACGTTGTGTCCCCTCACCTTTTTTCCACCTGGCTAGGCACAGGCTTTGGCAGGTTTAGACAATTTCTTTAAACCAAAGTAGTCGTTTATTTTACTGTTTTTTTTAAGTATTTGTCACACTATTTTTAAAACCGTTTTAGAAAACTTTAGTCAATATTTATTTTTCGACAGTTTTAAATAATTCACATCCTAATCCCCTTCGTCTTTTTGTATGGCTGATATCTAATCGAAGTCTTCGGAATTTTGATCTTCTCGCCGCCTCTTTTCCTTTCTTCTTCCAATATTACACGATACAATCTTATTCGCGGTATTTTAAACTCTTTTCGATCTCTTTGTCTCAAAAGTGGAGTTACGCGATACAGTGGTTCGTTCTGGACAGGTTTCTTCCTCAGTTCTGATTTGACATATTCCCGGATCGTACTGCTTAGAACCTCATCGTTTCGGCAAACAGTCGTCATCGGTTTCCAGGCACGAGCAGCATTAAACAAGGAAGGAGGATCCAAATACCTGTAAAGATTAAGAAGAGTTTTAGATATCATAATAATAATTTATACTAAAAATTAAAAAATACGAATAGTAACTCTTGGAAAATGCTTACCTCAAAATAATAACCAATACTCCCACAGGCAATATGGAAAACAATGGAACAACAGCACCAACACTTACAGAGAACATCTTGCTGACACTTCTTATTAATAAAGACTGAATAAAAGTGGACAAGCGGTGTAGTTATATACCCCTTGTGAGCAATTAAGCGTGAAAATGTGGTAAGTCATCCCTGACATATTTAGGCGGGAATGCATGTCATTGCATATCGCCCCACTGTTAGGAATGTTTTATAATTTGTGTTTGAGTTAGTTCAATTGATATTATAACAACATCTAGAAGTCACGGGACTTTTTCGTGAGAAACCTATCAAGTACGTTGTGTCCCCTCACCTTTTTTCCACCTGGCTAGGCACAGGCTTTGGCAGGTTTAGACAATTTCTTTAAACCAAAGTAGTCGTTTATTTTACTGTTTTTTTTAAGTATTTGTCACACTATTTTTAAAACCGTTTTAGAAAACTTTAGTCAATATTTATTTTTCGACAGTTTTAAATAATTCACATCCTAATCCCCTTCGTCTTTTTGTATGGCTGATATCTAATCGAAGTCTTCGGAATTTTGATCTTCTCGCCGCCTCTTTTCCTTTCTTCTTCCAATATTACACGATACAATCTTATTCGCGGTATTTTAAACTCTTTTCGATCTCTTTGTCTCAAAAGTGGAGTTACGCGATACAGTGGTTCGTTCTGGACAGGTTTCTTCCTCAGTTCTGATTTGACATATTCCCGGATCGTACTGCTTAGAACCTCATCGTTTCGGCAAACAGTCGTCATCGGTTTCCAGGCACGAGCAGCATTAAACAAGGAAGGAGGATCCAAATACCTGTAAAGATTAAGAAGAGTTTTAGATATCATAATAATAATTTATACTAAAAATTAAAAAATACGAATAGTAACTCTTGGAAAATGCTTACCTCAAAATAATAACCAATACTCCCACAGGCAATATGGAAAACAATGGAACAACAGCACCAACACTTACAGAGAACATCTTGCTGACACTTCTTATTAATAAAGACTGAATAAAAGTGGACAAGCGGTGTAGTTATATACCCCTTGTGAGCAATTAAGCGTGAAAATGTGGTAAGTCATCCCTGACATATTTAGGCGGGAATGCATGTCATTGCATATCGCCCCACTGTTAGGAATGTTTTATAATTTGTGTTTGAGTTAGTTCAATTGATATTATAACAACATCTAGAAGTCACGGGACTTTTTCGTGAGAAACCTATCAACTACGTTGTGTCCCCTCACCTTTTTTCCACCTGGCTAGGCACAGGCTTTGGCAGGTTTAGACAATTTCTTTAAACCAAAGTAGTCGTTTATTTTACTGTTTTTTTAAGTATTTGTCACACTATTTTTAAAACCGTTTTAGAAAACTTTAGTCAATATTTATTTTTCGACAGTTTTAAATAATTCACATCCTAATCCCCTTCGTCTTTTTGTATGGCTGATATCTAATCGAAGTCTTCGGAATTTTGATCTTCTCGCCGCCTCTTTTCCTTTCTTCTTCCAATATTACACGATACAATCTTATTCGCGGTATTTTAAACTCTTTTCGATCTCTTTGTCTCAAAAGTGGAGTTACGCGATACAGTGGTTCGTTCTGGACAGGTTTCTTCCTCAGTTCTGATTTGACATATTCCCGGATCGTACTGCTTAGAACCTCATCGTTTCGGCAAACAGTCGTCATCGGTTTCCAGGCACGAGCAGCATTAAACAAGGAAGGAGGATCCAAATACCTGTAAAGATTAAGAAGAGTTTTAGATATCATAATAATAATTTATACTAAAAATTAAAAAATACGAATAGTAACTCTTGGAAAATGCTTACCTCAAAATAATAACCAATACTCCCACAGGCAATATGGAAAACAATGGAACAACAGCACCAACACTTACAGAGAACATCTTGCTGACACTTCTTATTAATAAAGACTGAATAAAAGTGGACAAGCGGTGTAGTTATATACCCCTTGTGAGCAATTAAGCGTGAAAATGTGGTAAGTCATCCCTGACATATTTAGGCGGGAATGCATGTCATTGCATATCGCCCCACTGTTAGGAATGTTTTATAATTTGTGTTTGAGTTAGTTCAATTGATATTATAACAACATCTAGAAGTCACGGGACTTTTTCGTGAGAAACCTATCAACTACGTTGTGTCCCCTCACCTTTTTTCCACCTGGCTAGGCACAGGCTTTGGCAGGTTTAGACAATTTCTTTAAACCAAAGTAGTCGTTTATTTTACTGTTTTTTTAAGTATTTGTCACACTATTTTTAAAACCGTTTTAGAAAACTTTAGTCAATATTTATTTTTCGACAGTTTTAAATAATTCACATCCTAATCCCCTTCGTCTTTTTGTATGGCTGATATCTAATCGAAGTCTTCGGAATTTTGATCTTCTCGCCGCCTCTTTTCCTTTCTTCTTCCAATATTACACGATACAATCTTATTCGCGGTATTTTAAACTCTTTTCGATCTCTTTGTCTCAAAAGTGGAGTTACGCGATACAGTGGTTCGTTCTGGACAGGTTTCTTCCTCAGTTCTGATTTGACATATTCCCGGATCGTACTGCTTAGAACCTCATCGTTTCGGCAAACAGTCGTCATCGGTTTCCAGGCACGAGCAGCATTAAACAAGGAACGAGGATCCAAATACCTGTAAAGATTAAGAAGAGTTTTAGATATCATAATAATAATTTATACTAAAAATTAAAAAATACGAATAGTAACTCTTGGAAAATGCTTACCTCAAAATAATAACCAATACTCCCACAGGCAATATGGAAAACAATGGAACAACAGCACCAACACTTACAGAGAACATCTTGCTGACACTTCTTATTAATAAAGACTGAATAAAAGTGGACAAGCGGTGTAGTTATATACCCCTTGTGAGCAATTAAGCGTGAAAATGTGGTAAGGCATCCCTGACATATTTAGGCGGGAATGCATGTCATTGCATATCGCCCCACTGTTAGGAATGTTTTATAATTTGTGTTTGAGTTAGTTCAATTGATATTATAACAACATCTAGAAGTCACGGGACTTTTTCGTGAGAAACCTATCAACTACGTTGTGTCCCCTCACCCTTTTTACACCTGGCTAGGGACAGGCTTTGGCAGGTTTAGACAATTTCTTTAAACCAAAGTAGTCGTTTATTTTACTGGTTTTTAAGTATTTGCTACACTATTTTTAAAACCGTTTTAGAAAACTTTAGTCAATATTTATTTTTCGACAGTTTTAAATAATTCACATCCTAATCCCCTTCGTCTTTTTGTATGGCTGATATCTAATCGAAGTCTTCGGAATTTTGATCTTCTCGCCGCCTCTTTTCCTTTCTTCTTCCAATATTACACGATACAATCTTATTCGCGGTATTTTAAACTCTTTTCGATCTCTTTGTCTCAAAAGTGGAGTTACGCGATACAGTGGTTCGTTCTGGACAGGTTTCTTCCTCAGTTCTGATTTGACATATTCCCGGATCGTACTGCTTAGAACCTCATCGTTTCGGCAAACAGTCGTCATCGGTTTCCAGGCACGAGCAGCATTAAACAAGGAACGAGGATCCAAATACCTGTAAAGATTAAGAAGAGTTTTAGATATCATAATAATAATTTATACTAAAAATTAAAAAATACGAATAGTAACTCTTGGAAAATGCTTACCTCAAAATAATAACCAATACTCCCACTGGCAATATGGAAAACAATGGAGCAAACAGCACCAACACTTACAGAGAACATCTTGCTGACACTTCTTATTAATAAAGACTGAATAAAAGTGGACAAGCGGTGTAGTTATATACCCCTTGTGAGCAATTAAGCGTGAAAATGTGGTAAGTCATCCCTGACATATTTAGGCGGGAATGCATGTCATTGCATATCGCCCCACTGTTAGGAATGTTTTATAATTTGTGTTTGAGTTAGTTCAATTGATATTATAACAACATCTAGAAGTCACGGGACTTTTTCGTGAGAAATTTATCAACTACGTTGTGTCCCCTCACCCTTTTTCCACCTGGCTAGGCACAGGCTTTGGCAGGTTTAGACAATTTCTTTAAACCAAAGTAGTCGTTTATTTTACTGTTTTTTAAGTATTTGTCACACTATTTTTAAAACCGTTTTAGAAAACTTTAGTCAATATTTATTTTTCGACAGTTTTAAATAATTCACATCCTAATCCCCTTCGTCTTTTTGTATGGCTGATATCTAATCGAAGTCTTCGGAATTTTGATCTTCTCGCCGCCTCTTTTCCTTTCTTCTTCCAATATTACACGATACAATCTTATTCGCGGTATTTTAAACTCTTTTCGATCTCTTTGTCTCAAAAGTGGAGTTACGCGATACAGTGGTTCGTTCTGGACAGGTTTCTTCCTCAGTTCTGATTTGACATATTCCCGGATCGTACTGCTTAGAACCTCATCGTTTCGGCAAACAGTCGTCATCGGTTTCCAGGCACGAGCAGCATTAAACAACGAACGAGGATCCAAATACCTGTAAAGATTAAGAAGAGTTTTAGATATCATAATAATAATTTATACTAAAAATTAAAAAATACGAATAGTAACTCTTGGAAAATGCTTACCTCAAAATAATAACCAATACTCCCACAGGCAATATGGAAAACAATGGAACAACAGCACCAACACTTACAGAGAACATCTTGCTGACACTTCTTATTAATAAAGACTGAATAAAAGTGGACAAGCGGTGTAGTTATATACCCCTTGTGAGCAATTAAGCGTGAAAATGTGGTAAGTCATCCCTGACATATTTAGGCGGGAATGCATGTCATTGCATATCGCCCCACTGTTAGGAATGTTTTATAATTTGTGTTTGAGTTAGTTCAATTGATATTATAACAACATCTAGAAGTCACGGGACTTTTTCGTGAGAAACCTATCAACTACGTTGTGTCCCCTCACCTTTTTTCCACCTGGCTAGGCACAGGCTTTGGCAGGTTTAGACAATTTCTTTAAACCAAAGTAGTCGTTTATTTTACTGTTTTTTTAAGTATTTGTCACACTATTTTTAAAACCGTTTTAGAAAACTTTAGTCAATATTTATTTTTCGACAGTTTTAAATAATTCACATCCTAATCCCCTTCGTCTTTTTGTATGGCTGATATCTAATCGAAGTCTTCGGAATTTTGATCTTCTCGCCGCCTCTTTTCCTTTCTTCTTCCAATATTACACGATACAATCTTATTCGCGGTATTTTAAACTCTTTTCGATCTCTTTGTCTCAAAAGTGGAGTTACGCGATACAGTGGTTCGTTCTGGACAGGTTTCTTCCTCAGTTCTGATTTGACATATTCCCGGATCGTACTGCTTAGAACCTCATCGTTTCGGCAAACAGTCGTCATCGGTTTCCAGGCACGAGCAGCATTAAACAAGGAACGAGGATCCAAATACCTGTAAAGATTAAGAAGAGTTTTAGATATCATAATAATAATTTATACTAAAAATTAAAAAATACGAATAGTAACTCTTGGAAAATGCTTACCTCAAAATAATAACCAATACTCCCACAGGCAATATGGAAAACAATGGAACAACAGCACCAACACTTACAGAGAACATCTTGCTGACACTTCTTATTAATAAAGACTGAATAAAAGTGGACAAGCGGTGTAGTTATATACCCCTTGTGAGCAATTAAGCGTGAAAATGTGGTAAGTCATCCCTGACATATTTAGGCGGGAATGCATGTCATTGCATATCGCCCCACTGTTAGGAATGTTTTATAATTTGTGTTTGAGTTAGTTCAATTGATATTATAACAACATCTAGAAGTCACGGGACTTTTTCGTGAGAAACCTATCAACTACGTTGTGTCCCCTCACCTTTTTTCCACCTGGCTAGGCACAGGCTTTGGCAGGTTTAGACAATTTCTTTAAACCAAAGTAGTCGTTTATTTTACTGTTTTTTTAAGTATTTGTCACACTATTTTTAAAACCGTTTTAGAAAACTTTAGTCAATATTTATTTTTCGACAGTTTTAAATAATTCACATCCTAATCCCCTTCGTCTTTTTGTATGGCTGATATCTAATCGAAGTCTTCGGAATTTTGATCTTCTCGCCGCCTCTTTTCCTTTCTTCTTCCAATATTACACGATACAATCTTATTCGCGGTATTTTAAACTCTTTTCGATCTCTTTGTCTCAAAAGTGGAGTTACGCGATACAGTGGTTCGTTCTGGACAGGTTTCTTCCTCAGTTCTGATTTGACATATTCCCGGATCGTACTGCTTAGAACCTCATCGTTTCGGCAAACAGTCGTCATCGGTTTCCAGGCACGAGCAGCATTAAACAAGGAACGAGGATCCAAATACCTGTAAAGATTAAGAAGAGTTTTAGATATCATAATAATAATTTATACTAAAAATTAAAAAATACGAATAGTAACTCTTGGAAAATGCTTACCTCAAAATAATAACCAATACTCCCACTGGCAATATGGAAAACAATGGAGCAAACAGCACCAACACTTACAGAGAACATCTTGCTGACACTTCTTATTAATAAAGACTGAATAAAAGTGGACAAGCGGTGTAGTTATATACCCCTTGTGAGCAATTAAGCGTGAAAATGTGGTAAGTCATCCCTGACATATTTAGGCGGGAATGCATGTCATTGCATATCGCCCCACTGTTAGGAATGTTTTATAATTTGTGTTTGAGTTAGTTCAATTGATATTATAACAACATCTAGAAGTCACGGGACTTTTTCGTGAGAAATTTATCAACTACGTTGTGTCCCCTCACCCTTTTTCCACCTGGCTAGGCACAGGCTTTGGCAGGTTTAGACAATTTCTTTAAACCAAAGTAGTCGTTTATTTTACTGTTTTTTAAGTATTTGTCACACTATTTTTAAAACCGTTTTAGAAAACTTTAGTCAATATTTATTTTTCGACAGTTTTAAATAATTCACATCCTAATCCCCTTCGTCTTTTTGTATGGCTGATATCTAATCGAAGTCTTCGGAATTTTGATCTTCTCGCCGCCTCTTTTCCTTTCTTCTTCCAATATTACACGATACAATCTTATTCGCGGTATTTTAAACTCTTTTCGATCTCTTTGTCTCAAAAGTGGAGTTACGCGATACAGTGGTTCGTTCTGGACAGGTTTCTTCCTCAGTTCTGATTTGACATATTCCCGGATCGTACTGCTTAGAACCTCATCGTTTCGGCAAACAGTCGTCATCGGTTTCCAGGCACGAGCAGCATTAAACAAGGAAGGAGGATCCAAATACCTGTAAAGATTAAGAAGAGTTTTAGATATCATAATAATAATTTATACTAAAAATTAAAAAATACGAATAGTAACTCTTGGAAAATGCTTACCTCAAAATAATAACCAATACTCCCACAGGCAATATGGAAAACAATGGAACAACAGCACCAACACTTACAGAGAACATCTTGCTGACACTTCTTATTAATAAAGACTGAATAAAAGTGGACAAGCGGTGTAGTTATATACCCCTTGTGAGCAATTAAGCGTGAAAATGTGGTAAGTCATCCCTGACATATTTAGGCGGGAATGCATGTCATTGCATATCGCCCCACTGTTAGGAATGTTTTATAATTTGTGTTTGAGTTAGTTCAATTGATATTATAACAACATCTAGAAGTCACGGGACTTTTTCGTGAGAAACCTATCAAGTACGTTGTGTCCCCTCACCTTTTTTCCACCTGGCTAGGCACAGGCTTTGGCAGGTTTAGACAATTTCTTTAAACCAAAGTAGTCGTTTATTTTACTGTTTTTTTTTAAGTATTTGTCACACTATTTTTAAAACCGTTTTAGAAAACTTTAGTCAATATTTATTTTTCGACAGTTTTAAATAATTCACATCCTAATCCCCTTCGTCTTTTTGTATGGCTGATATCTAATCGAAGTCTTCGGAATTTTGATCTTCTCGCCGCCTCTTTTCCTTTCTTCTTCCAATATTACACGATACAATCTTATTCGCGGTATTTTAAACTCTTTTCGATCTCTTTGTCTCAAAAGTGGAGTTACGCGATACAGTGGTTCGTTCTGGACAGGTTTCTTCCTCAGTTCTGATTTGACATATTCCCGGATCGTACTGCTTAGAACCTCATCGTTTCGGCAAACAGTCGTCATCGGTTTCCAGGCACGAGCAGCATTAAACAAGGAAGGAGGATCCAAATACCTGTAAAGATTAAGAAGAGTTTTAGATATCATAATAATAATTTATACTAAAAATTAAAAAATACGAATAGTAACTCTTGGAAAATGCTTACCTCAAAATAATAACCAATACTCCCACAGGCAATATGGAAAACAATGGAACAACAGCACCAACACTTACAGAGAACATCTTGCTGACACTTCTTATTAATAAAGACTGAATAAAAGTGGACAAGCGGTGTAGTTATATACCCCTTGTGAGCAATTAAGCGTGAAAATGTGGTAAGTCATCCCTGACATATTTAGGCGGGAATGCATGTCATTGCATATCGCCCCACTGTTAGGAATGTTTTATAATTTGTGTTTGAGTTAGTTCAATTGATATTATAACAACATCTAGAAGTCACGGGACTTTTTCGTGAGAAACCTATCAACTACGTTGTGTCCCCTCACCTTTTTTCCACCTGGCTAGGCACAGGCTTTGGCAGGTTTAGACAATTTCTTTAAACCAAAGTAGTCGTTTATTTTACTGTTTTTTTAAGTATTTGTCACACTATTTTTAAAACCGTTTTAGAAAACTTTAGTCAATATTTATTTTTCGACAGTTTTAAATAATTCACATCCTAATCCCCTTCGTCTTTTTGTATGGCTGATATCTAATCGAAGTCTTCGGAATTTTGATCTTCTCGCCGCCTCTTTTCCTTTCTTCTTCCAATATTACACGATACAATCTTATTCGCGGTATTTTAAACTCTTTTCGATCTCTTTGTCTCAAAAGTGGAGTTACGCGATACAGTGGTTCGTTCTGGACAGGTTTCTTCCTCAGTTCTGATTTGACATATTCCCGGATCGTACTGCTTAGAACCTCATCGTTTCGGCAAACAGTCGTCATCGGTTTCCAGGCACGAGCAGCATTAAACAAGGAAGGAGGATCCAAATACCTGTAAAGATTAAGAAGAGTTTTAGATATCATAATAATAATTTATACTAAAAATTAAAAAATACGAATAGTAACTCTTGGAAAATGCTTACCTCAAAATAATAACCAATACTCCCACAGGCAATATGGAAAACAATGGAACAACAGCACCAACACTTACAGAGAACATCTTGCTGACACTTCTTATTAATAAAGACTGAATAAAAGTGGACAAGCGGTGTAGTTATATACCCCTTGTGAGCAATTAAGCGTGAAAATGTGGTAAGTCATCCCTGACATATTTAGGCGGGAATGCATGTCATTGCATATCGCCCCACTGTTAGGAATGTTTTATAATTTGTGTTTGAGTTAGTTCAATTGATATTATAACAACATCTAGAAGTCACGGGACTTTTTCGTGAGAAACCTATCAACTACGTTGTGTCCCCTCACCTTTTTTCCACCTGGCTAGGCACAGGCTTTGGCAGGTTTAGACAATTTCTTTAAACCAAAGTAGTCGTTTATTTTACTGTTTTTTTAAGTATTTGTCACACTATTTTTAAAACCGTTTTAGAAAACTTTAGTCAATATTTATTTTTCGACAGTTTTAAATAATTCACATCGTAATCCCCTTCGTCTTTTTGTATGGCTGATATCTAATCGAAGTCTTCGGAATTTTGATCTTCTCGCCGCCTCTTTTCCTTTCTTCTTCCAATATTACACGATACAATCTTATTCGCGGTATTTTAAACTCTTTTCGATCTCTTTGTCTCAAAAGTGGAGTTACGCGATACAGTGGTTCGTTCTGGACAGGTTTCTTCCTCAGTTCTGATTTGACATATTCCCGGATCGTACTGCTTAGAACCTCATCGTTTCGGCAAACAGTCGTCATCGGTTTCCAGGCACGAGCAGCATTAAACAAGGAAGGAGGATCCAAATGCAAAATAATAACCAATACTCCCACAGGCAATATGGAAAACAATGGAACAACAGCACCAACACTTACAGAGAACATCTTGCTGACACTTCTTATTAATAAAGACTGAATAAAAGTGGACAAGCGGTGTAGTTATATACCCCTTGTGAGCAATTAAGCGTGAAAATGTGGTAAGTCATCCCTGACATATTTAGGCGGGAATGCATGTCATTGCATATCGCCCCACTGTTAGGAATGTTTTATAATTTGTGTTTGAGTTAGTTCAATTGATATTATAACAACATCTAGAAGTCACGGGACTTTTTCGTGAGAAACCTATCAACTACGTTGTGTCCCCTCACCTTTTTTCCACCTGGCTAGGCACAGGCTTTGGCAGGTTTAGACAATTTCTTTAAACCAAAGTAGTCGTTTATTTTACTGTTTTTTTAAGTATTTGTCACACTATTTTTAAAACCGTTTTAGAAAACTTTAGTCAATATTTATTTTTCGACAGTTTTAAATAATTCACATCCTAATCCCCTTCGTCTTTTTGTATGGCTGATATCTAATCGAAGTCTTCGGAATTTTGATCTTCTCGCCGCCTCTTTTCCTTTCTTCTTCCAATATTACACGATACAATCTTATTCGCGGTATTTTAAACTCTTTTCGATCTCTTTGTCTCAAAAGTGGAGTTACGCGATACAGTGGTTCGTTCTGGACAGGTTTCTTCCTCAGTTCTGATTTGACATATTCCCGGATCGTACTGCTTAGAACCTCATCGTTTCGGCAAACAGTCGTCATCGGTTTCCAGGCACGAGCAGCATTAAACAAGGAAGGAGGATCCAAATACCTGTAAAGATTAAGAAGAGTTTTAGATATCATAATAATAATTTATACTAAAAATTAAAAAATACGAATAGTAACTCTTGGAAAATGCTTACCTCAAAATAATAACCAATACTCCCACAGGCAATATGGAAAACAATGGAACAACAGCACCAACACTTACAGAGAACATCTTGCTGACACTTCTTATTAATAAAGACTGAATAAAAGTGGACAAGCGGTGTAGTTATATACCCCTTGTGAGCAATTAAGCGTGAAAATGTGGTAAGTCATCCCTGACATATTTAGGCGGGAATGCATGTCATTGCATATCGCCCCACTGTTAGGAATGTTTTATAATTTGTGTTTGAGTTAGTTCAATTGATATTATAACAACATCTAGAAGTCACGGGACTTTTTCGTGAGAAACCTATCAAGTACGTTGTGTCCCCTCACCTTTTTTCCACCTGGCTAGGCACAGGCTTTGGCAGGTTTAGACAATTTCTTTAAACCAAAGTAGTCGTTTATTTTACTGTTTTTTTTAAGTATTTGTCACACTATTTTTAAAACCGTTTTAGAAAACTTTAGTCAATATTTATTTTTCGACAGTTTTAAATAATTCACATCCTAATCCCCTTCGTCTTTTTGTATGGCTGATATCTAATCGAAGTCTTCGGAATTTTGATCTTCTCGCCGCCTCTTTTCCTTTCTTCTTCCAATATTACACGATACAATCTTATTCGCGGTATTTTAAACTCTTTTCGATCTCTTTGTCTCAAAAGTGGAGTTACGCGATACAGTGGTTCGTTCTGGACAGGTTTCTTCCTCAGTTCTGATTTGACATATTCCCGGATCGTACTGCTTAGAACCTCATCGTTTCGGCAAACAGTCGTCATCGGTTTCCAGGCACGAGCAGCATTAAACAAGGAAGGAGGATCCAAATACCTGTAAAGATTAAGAAGAGTTTTAGATATCATAATAATAATTTATACTAAAAATTAAAAAATACGAATAGTAACTCTTGGAAAATGCTTACCTCAAAATAATAACCAATACTCCCACAGGCAATATGGAAAACAATGGAACAACAGCACCAACACTTACAGAGAACATCTTGCTGACACTTCTTATTAATAAAGACTGAATAAAAGTGGACAAGCCGTGTAGTTATATACCCCTTGTGAGCAATTAAGCGTGAAAATGTGGTAAGTCATCCCTGACATATTTAGGCGGGAATGCATGTCATTGCATATCGCCCCACTGTTAGGAATGTTTTATAATTTGTGTTTGAGTTAGTTCAATTGATATTATAACAACATCTAGAAGTCACGGGACTTTTTCGTGAGAAACCTATCAACTACGTTGTGTCCCCTCACCTTTTTTCCACCTGGCTAGGCACAGGCTTTGGCAGGTTTAGACAATTTCTTTAAACCAAAGTAGTCGTTTATTTTACTGTTTTTTTAAGTATTTGTCACACTATTTTTAAAACCGTTTTAGAAAACTTTAGTCAATATTTATTTTTCGACAGTTTTAAATAATTCACATCCTAATCCCCTTCGTCTTTTTGTATGGCTGATATCTAATCGAAGTCTTCGGAATTTTGATCTTCTCGCCGCCTCTTTTCCTTTCTTCTTCCAATATTACACGATACAATCTTATTCGCGGTATTTTAAACTCTTTTCGATCTCTTTGTCTCAAAAGTGGAGTTACGCGATACAGTGGTTCGTTCTGGACAGGTTTCTTCCTCAGTTCTGATTTGACATATTCCCGGATCGTACTGCTTAGAACCTCATCGTTTCGGCAAACAGTCGTCATCGGGTTAATTTACAGGTATTTGGATCCTCGTTCCTTGTTTAATGCTGCTCGTGCCTGGAAACCGATGACGATTGTTTGCCGAAACGATGAGGTTCTAAGCAGTACGATCCGGGAATATGTCAAATCAGAACTGAGGAAGAAACCTGTCCAGAACGAACCACTGTATCGCGTAACTCCACTTTTGAGACAAAGAGATCGAAAAGAGTTTAAAATACCGCGAATAAGATTGTATCGTGTAATATTGGAAGAAGAAAGGAAAAGAGGCGGCGAGAAGATCAAAATTCCGAAGACTTCGATTAGATATCAGCCATACAAAAAGACGAAGGGGATTAGGATGTGAATTATTTAAAACTGTCGAAAAATAAATATTGACTAAAGTTTTCTAAAACGGTTTTAAAAATAGTGTGACAAATACTTAAAAAAACAGTAAAATAAACGACTACTTTGGTTTAAAGAAATTGTCTAAACCTGCCAAAGCCTGTGCCTAGCCAGGTGGAAAAAAGGTGAGGGGACACAACGTACTTGATAGGTTTCTCACGAAAAAGTCCCGTGACTTCTAGATGTTGTTATAATATCAATTGAACTAACTCAAACACAAATTATAAAACATTCCTAACAGTGGGGCGATATGCAATGACATGCATTCCCGCCTAAATATGTCAGGGATGACTTACCACATTTTCACGCTTAATTGCTCACAAGGGGTATATAACTACACCGCTTGTCCACTTTTATTCAGTCTTTATTAATAAGAAGTGTCAGCAAGATGTTCTCTGTAAGTGTTGGTGCTGTTGTTCCATTGTTTTCCATATTGCCTGTGGGAGTATTGGTTATTATTTTGAGGTAAGCATTTTCCAAGAGTTACTATTCGTATTTTTTAATTTTTAGTATAAATTATTATTATGATATCTAAAACTCTTCTTAATCTTTACAGGTATTTGGATCCTCCTTCCTTGTTTAATGCTGCTCGTGCCTGGAAACCGATGACGACTGTTTGCCGAAACGATGAGGTTCTAAGCAGTACGATCCGGGAATATGTCAAATCAGAACTGAGGAAGAAACCTGTCCAGAACGAACCACTGTATCGCGTAACTCCACTTTTGAGACAAAGAGATCGAAAAGAGTTTAAAATACCGCGAATAAGATTGTATCGTGTAATATTGGAAGAAGAAAGGAAAAGAGGCGGCGAGAAGATCAAAATTCCGAAGACTTCGATTAGATATCAGCCATACAAAAAGACGAAGGGGATTAGGATGTGAATTATTTAAAACTGTCGAAAAATAAATATTGACTAAAGTTTTCTAAAACGGTTTTAAAAATAGTGTGACAAATACTTAAAAAAACAGTAAAATAAACGACTACTTTGGTTTAAAGAAATTGTCTAAACCTGCCAAAGCCTGTGCCTAGCCAGGTGGAAAAAAGGTGAGGGGACACAACGTAGTTGATAGGTTTCTCACGAAAAAGTCCCGTGACTTCTAGATGTTGTTATAATATCAATTGAACTAACTCAAACACAAATTATAAAACATTCCTAACAGTGGGGCGATATGCAATGACATGCATTCCCGCCTAAATATGTCAGGGATGACTTACCACATTTTCACGCTTAATTGCTCACAAGGGGTATATAACTACACCGCTTGTCCACTTTTATTCAGTCTTTATTAATAAGAAGTGTCAGCAAGATGTTCTCTGTAAGTGTTGGTGCTGTTGTTCCATTGTTTTCCATATTGCCTGTGGGAGTATTGGTTATTATTTTGAGGTAAGCATTTTCCAAGAGTTACTATTCGTATTTTTTAATTTTTAGTATAAATTATTATTATGATACCATTATAAAACCAATACTCCCACAGGCAATATGGAAAACAATGGAACAACAGCACCAACACTTACAGAGAACATCTTGCTGACACTTCTTATTAATAAAGACTGAATAAAAGTGGACAAGCGGTGTAGTTATATACCCCTTGTGAGCAATTAAGCGTGAAAATGTGGTAAGTCATCCCTGACATATTTAGGCGGGAATGCATGTCATTGCATATCGCCCCACTGTTAGGAATGTTTTATAATTTGTGTTTGAGTTAGTTCAATTGATATTATAACAACATCTAGAAGTCACGGGACTTTTTCGTGAGAAACCTATCAAGTACGTTGTGTCCCCTCACCTTTTTTCCACCTGGCTAGGCACAGGCTTTGGCAGGTTTAGACAATTTCTTTAAACCAAAGTAGTCGTTTATTTTACTGTTTTTTTTAAGTATTTGTCACACTATTTTTAAAACCGTTTTAGAAAACTTTAGTCAATATTTATTTTTCGACAGTTTTAAATAATTCACATCCTAATCCCCTTCGTCTTTTTGTATGGCTGATATCTAATCGAAGTCTTCGGAATTTTGATCTTCTCGCCGCCTCTTTTCCTTTCTTCTTCCAATATTACACGATACAATCTTATTCGCGGTATTTTAAACTCTTTTCGATCTCTTTGTCTCAAAAGTGGAGTTACGCGATACAGTGGTTCGTTCTGGACAGGTTTCTTCCTCAGTTCTGATTTGACATATTCCCGGATCGTACTGCTTAGAACCTCATCGTTTCGGCAAACAGTCGTCATCGGTTTCCAGGCACGAGCAGCATTAAACAAGGAACGAGGATCCAAATACCTGTAAAGATTAAGAAGAGTTTTAGATATCATAATAATAATTTATACTAAAAATTAAAAAATACGAATAGTAACTCTTGGAAAATGCTTACCTCAAAATAATAACCAATACTCCCACTGGCAATATGGAAAACAATGGAACAACAGCACCAACACTTACAGAGAACATCTTGCTGACACTTCTTATTAATAAAGACTGAATAAAAGTGGACAAGCGGTGTAGTTATATACCCCTTGTGAGCAATTAAGCGTGAAAATGTGGTAAGTCATCCCTGACATATTTAGGCGGGAATGCATGTCATTGCATATCGCCCCACTGTTAGGAATGTTTTATAATTTGTGTTTGAGTTAGTTCAATTGATATTATAACAACATCTAGAAGTCACGGGACTTTTTCGTGAGAAACCTATCAACTACGTTGTGTCCCCTCACCCTTTTTCCACCTGGCTAGGCACAGGCTTTGGCAGGTTTAGACAATTTCTTTAAACCAAAGTAGTCGTTTATTTTACTGTTTTTTAAGTATTTGTCACACTATTTTTAAAACCGTTTTAGAAAACTTTAGTCAATATTTATTTTTCGACAGTTTTAAATAATTCACATCCTAATCCCCTTCGTCTTTTTGTATGGCTGATATCTAATCGAAGTCTTCGGAATTTTGATCTTCTCGCCGCCTCTTTTCCTTTCTTCTTCCAATATTACACGATACAATCTTATTCGCGGTATTTTAAACTCTTTTCGATCTCTTTGTCTCAAAAGTGGAGTTACGCGATACAGTGGTTCGTTCTGGACAGGTTTCTTCCTCAGTTCTGATTTGACATATTCCCGGATCGTACTGCTTAGAACCTCATCGTTTCGGCAAACAGTCGTCATCGGTTTCCAGGCACGAGCAGCATTAAACAACGAACGAGGATCCAAATACCTGTAAAGATTAAGAAGAGTTTTAGATATCATAATAATAATTTATACTAAAAATTAAAAAATACGAATAGTAACTCTTGGAAAATGCTTACCTCAAAATAATAACCAATACTCCCACAGGCAATATGGAAAACAATGGAACAACAGCACCAACACTTACAGAGAACATCTTGCTGACACTTCTTATTAATAAAGACTGAATAAAAGTGGACAAGCGGTGTAGTTATATACCCCTTGTGAGCAATTAAGCGTGAAAATGTGGTAAGTCATCCCTGACATATTTAGGCGGGAATGCATGTCATTGCATATCGCCCCACTGTTAGGAATGTTTTATAATTTGTGTTTGAGTTAGTTCAATTGATATTATAACAACATCTAGAAGTCACGGGACTTTTTCGTGAGAAACCTATCAACTACGTTGTGTCCCCTCACCTTTTTTCCACCTGGCTAGGCACAGGCTTTGGCAGGTTTAGACAATTTCTTTAAACCA